>ML677332.1:65935456-66147086 GCA_007922305.1 Dermatemys mawii
CTCTCTCTCTCTCTCTCTCTCTCTCTCTCTCTCTCATTCTGAGATGTCAGGTTCAGGCTCTCAGGACAGGAAAGCAACAGGGGACAATACCAACCTCCATGCACATAACAATATTAACAGGGAAATGACCTGTGGAATTTCAGCGGGATAGAGGGACCTCCTATAGTGTGATTCCTCGGTGTGGACTGGACATTAACACACCCATTATAAAGAACAGGTGACATCTAATAATGTATAATGAGAGCATCAGAGCTTATAGGAAATTATGACCTCAGATTAACTAGCCTGAAAAATAATGAATGGCACCAACTGAAATTTTTGGTGGTGGTGAGTGGTAAGCACCACATACCCTTCTTGAGGAGTCTGGCCATACAAGCCTGGATCTGATCAGGGTGCAGCATCTTAACTTGCTAGCTGCAATGCAAGAAGCAAAGGGTAGAGTCCTGTGGGCAATGAAGAGAATTTTAAAAGCATATGGAGATGTTTTTGAAGATGATGGGTGTCCTGAAGGAAAGCTGTGATTGGAATTTGAACCCACAGTGGAATCTGTGTGCTTACTATGAAGGAAAATTCCAGTGGCACTATGTAAACCAATATACAAAACACCTGAAAGTCTGCAGAGCAGATATATCAGAGCACCTGTACAGCTTGCGTAGGCAGTGTAGCAGTGATAAAGAATCCATCAGGCAAATAATGCGTTTACATAGACACAACACCACAGAATTAGGTATTGAAAAGATGCCACAATTCACTGACTGCAACAGATGATCTACTGCATGAACTTTCCAAAGTCAGAATCTTTACGGTCTGTGATGTGAGGAATGGGTTTTGGCACATTAGCCTGGATAAAGAGTCCACCACGCTCACAAACTTTACAACACCATTTAGTTATTACAGCTGTCTGCACATGCCAGTGGGCATTAACCCAACACCAGAGGTATTTCAAGAAGTCTGAGCCAAGTGCTGGAAGGACTGCCTAGGGTAAAAATAATTACCAATAAGTAGATAAAGGAAGCAATATTATAGAAGCTGCCAGACCACGGCAGAAAACTACAAGCTAGGAAAAGCTTGCAAAAATGCAGGGATGAGAACAGAAAATTCAAACCAGAATAAAATGTGTGTCAGACAGCATGAGATGTCATTCATTAAACACCTGATCACAGCAAAGCAACTGAAGGCAGATCCCAACAGGCTTAAGACGTTCAGGAATGCTGGCTCCAGTGGATATGAAAGGTGTACAACACTTCATATGAGTGACAAATGTCTACACCTGGCATGGAGTGGAGAAAGTCCACCAGTTCACCTATGGCCACCCAATAATAGCTCCATCTGCCCACATATCCCTGGAGACAATCATGGAAAAACCTCTTCTGGGTGCTTCAAAGAGATTGCAGTGGATGATGATGCACCTCTAGCACTACCAGCTAGAGACCGGATATTGTCCAGGATGATTACTGGAGCTAGCTGACACCCTGATCGGGACATAGATATCCAGTATCAGTGAGCTGGGAGAAGGGAGTCGGAGCATAGCACAATACGTTAATGGATTCAATCTTAGTTTCAACAGTGAAGCTGATGGAAATAAAAGAGGCTACAGAAAGGGATATCCAACTGCAGGCAGTCAACAGAGTGATACCAGCAGGATGGCCAGAAGACAGAAGCCAAGTATTGGTATGAGCAGAACCATATTTTCAAATGAAAGATTAGCTGAGTATGCAGGATGGAATCATATTTTGAGAAGAGAGAGCTGTTGTCCCAGCCTTATTACATAAGAATGTCATTCAGAAAAATATGTACCTTACACCTGAGTACTGACAGCTGCCGTAGATGCACTTGAGTGTGTTCACTGGCTGAGGATAAATACACAACTCCACTACTTGGTAGAAGGATGTGACACCTGCTGGTCATGTGATAACCATCAGCAGAAAGAACTGTTATCACATAAGCTGTCCACCCAACCATGATAAAAAGTGGAAGTGGACTTATTTACCATCAAGGAAAAGCAGTACTTGGTTACTATTCAAATTTTTGGGCAGTTGATGCCTTGCCTGATTGGCAACCTGAAGAGAGATGTCATTCTGAACACTGTATTCACTGATAATAGACTTCAATTTGTCTTGGAAGAATTTAAGGAATATGCATACAAATGGGAGTTTGACCACCACTCCTTTCCCCAGCATACTTGCAGAGTAATGGCAGGGTGGAATCATCTGTGAAAACAGATAAGACTTCTATAAAGGGCTATTTCTTCTGATTCAGATGTCTTGTTAGAATTTTTGACAGGCAGAGGCAGAGAACCATCCTGAGATGAATGCCACAAGGAAGGAGAAGAATCTAGAGAAAGAGAATTTGCTAAACTTGGTGATAGGGATATCACTCCTTATGTGTCTGCCTTGGGAGGAGACCAAACTAAGTCTGTGGTAAAGATAAGACTCCAATTTAACTATGTGCTAGCCAGGGCAGGTGTAACACTGGGTGAATGAGGGTGCCAAGATTTGGGGATGCCAAAAAGCGGTGCCCCAAATTTTTTTTACACTATTGCTAGAAAGTGAATGAATAAAGAGAAGAGAAACGTCGTTGAACGTGCATTTTAACTTGTCATTCTCTCATAAATTACAGCTGTAGCCTATGCCAGCTCTGCGTTGCGGGCACAAGCGTACTGCCTCACTATGGTACAAAATGGCAATGACATCATTTTTCTCATCCCACGCAGCCATTACTCATTCTGACAAGCTGTTTATAATGCTAGGTTTACTAATTTTCAGAGGTTGTTGACTGAGTCTAACTATTTTTGTTGATTTGTTTCAGATCTAAGAATGGCAAGTGCTGCTGCATCATTTCACTGATAGTTTGTGTCAATCGTGCGCGTATGTTAAGTATTTGACTGTATATGTTTATGTGAGAATATACATGTATAGGTTGTTGAAATTTGTCACATTGATATTGCCAGTTGTATCACTGAATATCCGCCATTCTAATTTTATTAATAACAATCACTGGATATTCTAAAAGTAGAATAAAATGTAGTAGATTTTGATATGAAAGAAAGAAGGAAGGAAGTATATGTGACTAAAAAGGGTGTACTTTTGAAAGTATTTTGAAAGTTTATAATAAGCGATGCTCTAGGGGAAGGAGAGTGGGGGCGGGCGCAAGGTGGAAGTTTCACTTAGGGTGTAAAATATCCTTGCATTGGCCCTGGTACTAGCAACCTCTGGTCAATGTTGGGGGTCTGGGTGTCAATTATGTGCTTAATGTTTATAAAAAATAGGGAAGAAAACAAGAATCTCTTCATATTTAAAGACGCAATACACAAAAACTCGAACACCATCTCTTGTTAGTTACCTCCATCAGAGATGGTCTATATGGACTGAATGTGTGGTTCTACTCAGCCTCACATCACTAAAACCACCAGAATAGCTTCCGTCTGAGGAGATATACTCAGAATGAATGCACCACAGATTTGGAATGACTTGTCCTTTGAGAACAAACCCTGCATTAATGTCACAAGCACAGTAGTAATTCTATTGTAATCTATTGACTTTAAATGGAAATTGTGCACCTTACTGCTCTTTGTGCCTTTGAAAATCTCTATCTGTATTTTAGACCACTAATCAGATGTGAGTTATATAAACTGTCATCACTATAGGGTAAGCCTGAGGAACATTTATGCTTAATGCACTCTTAGGATTGAATTGGGAAGGAGGAAGAAATTCCAGGCAACCTAAGGAGCCTTGTATTGCAGTAGTCTTGACTATGCTATGGATGAAAAGTTGAATGATTCTTTAGGTTGAGCAAACCAAGGTCTTTCACAAGCACTACATTCACTCAAACATTCCTAATAAAGCTATCAAACATAAGTCACTGTGATCAGTTTGATATATGCAGAGAGAAAGAGAAGAGACAGAAGTTTTTACATATAAATATCTGACCCACTTTGCAAACTGTGTTCAGTGGAAATGTTAGCTACGAAGGAAATGAGTTGTTACATGATTCCAGTTTTATGTGAAAAGAGAGAAACTGATGATTGCATCAGTAGTTTTATTTGTGATTTAGTCAAATGAGAAATTAGAAACCAATCTTAATAATTCACTGATATTGAATATATTCTCCCTTTGATATAATCACCAAGAAAATTGTTTCAACTTACTTCTTAAAGGGCATGCTAATACCTCATGTAAAAATTAAACATTTTCTCCTCTAAGAAGATTCTGCTCCTCTAATTTTTATCTACAATTTCCTTTAAAAAAATATTTGCAGAAACTGTTTCCTGAAAAGGGCTTCCTTGTGTTTTAAAGGTCACCTGCTCCAGCTGCTTCTTCTGCCCCTGAAGTCATAATCCTCTGCCTGTGACATCACAATTAGTTTCTGTTGAGATGATTACAGTCACAAAGAAAGGATTATGACTTCAAGTGAGTAATAAGCAGCAGGAACAGATGAGCTCCCAAGGAAAGTAATTTGTGTTCATGCCGATATCCATAGAATCAGAAAGTGGAGAAAATGGAAGCTGCAATGGCAGAAATATTTTGAAACAAAACAGTTCTCCATGAAACGTCAGTAGCTATTTAGCAGTTGCCTGTTGATCGCATTGATTTGATTATTCTCTAAATAAATGCTGCTTGATAGCTTCAGGCGATTGAAAATGTTCAGTCTGCAAAGCAAAGTTCTAAGAATATCATTTAGTTTAGATTTACAAAGACATTTATTATATATTACCCATATAGCACAATAGATGTGCACAGAATGTCAGAAAGTTGATTAAGACAGATTTTCTGCAGCAGAGTTAACAATCCAAAATAAGATGAGAATGAACAGGAAGGGACAAAAACATAAATGCGAGTGGTGTCAAAGAGGGGGAGGACAAGTGAAAGGATAGTGTGGTCAGTTAGGAGGCTAATGCAGGTGTACTGATAGCTACAAAGACAATAATAAGTGTTCTGTTATATGTTCACTCATTAAAAATATGTTTCATTGTCCCTCAATTTTAATGTTATCTACTTTTTTACAGCAAGAGGGATTCTGCTGCTGATTTCCCAAATGACCTTGCAAAAATCACTTAGTCCATCTGGGCTTAACCCATTAGCAAAATGGGCATTTGTAATAACTGATTTTGGAATTTACTAGGTTCCGTCAAATTATGTGCCTTAAGACTCTCAAAACATTTCTACACTGATAGCTATGAAGGCTTTAGGCCTGATTCTCAGCTGAAGTAAGACATAGCTGTGAGAAACAGGCCTCTTGTGCAAAGCAACCTAAACATGGATGGAATGAGGTTCCTCAATATCCCCCCTAGGGGAGATGATGAATAAATATTATAACAGAATTAGAGCATGTAAACATCCCCGCATGTGGGGGCCAATAAGTACAGTTTTAAGCATTGGAAAGGTATTAGTGAGGATATTTCTAATCAATAAATTGACTCTCTCCTAAATGCTATTTCCCTTAATCCTTGCTATTTGGGGTGGGATGGAATGGGAGGACTTGTTTTTAATGAGGATGAAAACAAAAAGCTTATTAATGCTGAGAAAACTGTATCTGTTGCTGCTGTACTTTAAAACTTGAAGAAGGTTTCACTTTGACAGTGCAGAAACATAATAGCTTCACTCAAAAGCTTTCTGCCTTTTTATATTTCACAAATTATAATTAATTGATTTAAAGCTTACCTTGATGAACGAAGCCAAGCAGCAAAGATTAATCCCTCAGTCTCTAAAATTTCCACTTGCATAGAGGGTATTCCACTGGGCTCAGTACTCAGGCCCCTGTTGATTTTAATTTATATAAATGATCTGTTGCCTCTCTGGCACTACAGTAGTACACGCTCACATGTAAATTAGAGTCGGGTTGGTGGTAATGAATTACAAGGCAGATGCTCTCCACACAGGTTACTACTAATGCTGATTTAATTATTTCTTCAAAAAGTTTTAAATTTAAGAAGTTTAACTTCAAGTATTGTCCAGCTGGCTAAAGGAATTGATGGCAGGTAGAGTTCTACACATTTTTGAGTCTCATGAGTGTAAGGATTCACAGAGTGAAGAAAATCAACAGAATAGTATAATAAATTTGAGGGGGAGGAATTAAATCATATGGAACTTGCTCAGGAGACTCAAGAAAGGAGCTGAAGTCAGTTCTAGGGTAGGCCAGGTTAACACAGATGAGAACCTGGAAACTGCTACTGTTGTGATATCTGTATGTATGTTGGTAACTCAGGAATCATCGGATCTACTTACGACTCTGTCACTAACTCCCAAGTGCTAAAAAGCATCCCTTTACAGAAGGCCTAGGTATTACTCAAATCTTTTTTACCCTTTAAGCACCCAAGTGGTGCATAGTGTGGCACTCTGTATCTCAACCAGAACCCTGGTAACTCCATCGTCACCCCATCATATAATTATGGTCTATTTCATAAAAAACATGCCATGTAAGATATCATATGAAAGGTTGTGATCTCCTGAAACCCATTCTTATGCTCAATATATATATCGTTATTCTGTAGGAAGTTATGAGATTTTGCTGTATGTGTGTTACTGAAATATATAACTGTGAGAGTCTCTACTGCTAGTTCCCCAGTGACAACAAAGGAGGTGATCCACTCCCAGGAGGGTGTTAAGCGACCATGAATCAGCAGGAGAGTTGTAAACAAGGGATTTACAATTCTCAAAGAGGACTGCACAAGCATCACTCAATGGGGGAACTGCTCAACTCTATGATTCAGCAAAAACCAGTAGGATATGTCTGGAGTAGTGTTTTCCAGGCACATAGACTGAGGATATAAAATAGTGGACAGTGGCATAATGCTTTTCTCTTTTTCCTTCCCCACCTATGCTGGAAACTACACAAATGCTGGGAAGTTGAAGTCTTGAACTAAGGAGACTGGTCCCAGACTTAAAGGGGAAGTCTATATATTAAAAACAGTGACCTACCTGCAACATCCACTGGGGTGAGAAAAACTTCTTGGTCCAAATACCAACTAGTTTAATAAGGTTTAAGATTCTGACAGTGCACTTACCTTTTTATATTTTTTTTTTGGTAACTATCTCTGACTTTTTGTGTCTACCATTTATAATCACTTAAAATCAGTCTTTCTGTAGTTAAGAAATCTGGTTTATATTTTACCTAAAACAGTGTGTTTTGGTTCAAACGCTTGGGAAATCTCATCTCAATTTTCAAAAGCTAGTGTGTGTCCTCTCCACATCAAGGGAGTGGCGCACTGAATAATAAACTTATACTGGTAAGGCTTCTGACCAGGGCAAGATGGTAGGAGGAGGCCAGACTGGGGGCTTGGGAGATTTTATGGTGCTTTTCCTGGTGTGATTTGTGAGTGATGCAAGAAGCATTCATGCAGTTTAGCTGTGTGTGGGGTTCCACACGCTCTTGTGATGAGTGATAACAGTGCCTGATGTTTGCCACTAGCAAAGCATTGTGAGAGACAGCCTAGACTGGAGAGTTAAGGGGGTACAGCATTACCCAAGTTCCAGGCTGTACCCTAGGAACCCTGCATGTTGTCAAGAATCAGAGGGGTAGCCGTGTTAGTCTGGAATTGCAGAAGTGGCAAAGAGTCCTGTGGCACCTTAAAGACTAACTAAAGTTTTAGAGCATAAGCTTTCGTGGGCTAATCCGGCATCCGACGAAGTGGGTATTAGCCCACGAAAGCTTATGCTCTAAAATTTTAGTTAGTCTTTAAGGTGCCACAGGACTCTTTGTCACTCCTAGGAACCCTGTTACACATAGATCTTATGTTTACTCTCTATGTAACCCTTCTGCCATGCCGGGTTAATAGCAGCAAGGGCCGGGTTCAGTACATAGGGGTCCCCTCTCAACAACACAAGGCCAAACTGGCTTGAGCCCCCACCCAGTGACCTGGGAAAAATCCTAACACCCCCCTGGGCGCCTCAAAGAGGCAATACTTTCCCTCTCGCAAGCACAGATTGGTGTATCAGAAAATTTTATTAACATGAGATAAATGACATCATCAAACTGGGAAAAACACCACAACTAGGGTCATAAACCAACCCCTGAGCAAACCGCCACCCCAGCCGATTGGGCTGTGTTCCCTCCTTTAGGTTTGTGATTCCAGTAACCCAAAAATCACCCAAAGTCCCCAAAAGTCCCACAGCCCAAAAGTCTCTGGAGCCTAGCAATCCAAAAATCACCCAATAGTCCCAAAAGTCCAACAGCCCCAGAGTCTCTGTTCCTGGTCAGTGCAGAGTTCAAGAGTTAACCTGCAGAGTCTTACCTCCCAGCCTGGGTGGAAATGGAGGGTAGGGCAAGGGGCACCTTACGTGGTCCGAGGCCGACTGCGCTGCCTCTCTGTGAGGTTCCGCTGCAGCCCTCACCGCAATCCGCTCTGCTCCGCTGGCCATCCCACAAACTGCTCTGCCCGTTGATCTGCTAGCTGCTCTGCTAGCCGATACTGGAACTGCTCTGCAACGCCGGTCACTCTGCCAACAACACAAATGGCTCTGCTAGCCATTCTGCTAGCCGACACACGGACAGCTCTGCAGCACCAGTCACTCTGCCAGCAGCACCAATGGCTCCGCTAGGAGACACATGGACAGCTCTGCCGCTCCGGTCACTCTGCTCGCAGCACCAACAGCTCCACTAGTCGACACGCGGACAGCTCTGCTGCGCCAGCCACTCCACCCGCAGCACCAACAACTCCGCTAGCCGTTCTGCTAGCCGACACACAGACTGCTCTGCTGCACCAGCCACTCTGCACTATTTTCAGGCCCCCCCCAACTTAAGACAGTGCTCAGTGATTTCTTTAACTCTTAGGTGATTTCAGCATATAGTAGGGGAGCCTTAGTGCAGATTCCCCAGTGAGCCTAAAGCAATTTCAGCTCAGCAGCCTGAAACCAGGCTCCTAATGGAAGCAAAATTTAGTTCTGACATTCCACAGTGGAGAGAGGCAGGGTACAATAGGCCAGTAGGGCCCTCACAGAAAGGTATAGGTACTTGTCCACAGCCTCTCTCAATATCAGAGTGTTCTGAAATGCCTGGCCCTTGCCCAGTGAATGCTACCTAGAAGATTGTGAGTCCCTCCATCATAACAAGGGCCAAGTACATGTCCATAGTCCTTCATTCACATAATCAGGGTAACATCACTTTATCATTTCTGCCCCAATAACATAGAAACTGAGGCCCCCACATCAGCCAAAGTGGCCATGTGGGCTGCTGTGAGCTCAGGCTAGGTGCAGTGGGTATGTCTATGGAAATTGATCAGCCCCAAAGTTATTTTCCATACCTCACTGCAATTCCCATAATTCACCACCAGATGTCAGAATATATCTCATTCTTGACACTGCTTACATCTATACAGGGGTTAAATTCTCCCACTGTGACCTTGAGCAAGTTAGTTAACTTCTCAATGTCTCCATTTACTTATCTGAATAAGAGATATAATAAAGCCTTACCAGATTCATAGAATCATAGAATATCAGGGTTGGAAGGGACTCAGAAGGTCATCTAGTCCAACCCCCTGCTCAAAGCAGGACCAATTCCCAACTAAATCAATTGTATGAGTTTTGTATGAGATTGTATGAACTTATTTGAGTAATGCTGCTAAATTACTCCTAGACCTTTAAAGGAAAGAGTTTTATAAATGCACAAAGTATTATATTATTGGGACATTAGAAAAGCCTACCTTAGATTCCAGCAGAACTGCACACTTTTCTCCATTCTCAATGTACAATTGACTCATAAAATTATCTGCTATATAGAGATTGTTATTAAATCCCCTCATCTGAGTAATAACCTAAACATCTTTGATTTTGGGACTATAACCTTAGCCTGTCTTGGGGAAGCCAGACTTAAGAAACTAATAACTTTCATTTAAAATAATCACAAGAGTTTTGCAATAAATTAAGGGTTCTGTCTTTCCTGGGACAAAGATGAATAAAAGCCAGGCATGGCATTAAGTGTTGCATTAGTGCCAAGGGATTTATGTTTAGAGGATTTCTTTTCATTAATATAATCTAGGTTGTGAACATTGCAAATTGCTCATCACTTTCAGTGAAAGAGAAGCCATAGTCAATCAGCATCTGTAATGACAGCAGTGGCATATGCTGGATGAAGAGTCTCCCATTCTTATCTTTAAATATGTCAATCTTTCTGCATTTCTTAGTATTCATGCTCCTTTGCGGATTACACCAGTAACATTCCCCACTGCACAAAAATGCTTTCAGAACTGAAAATCCTGCATTACACCCTCAGATGCTCATCTGTTTTATCATAATGAATCCACCAGAGTACATGATTCCTATCCCAAAGAGCTTCTCATCTAAGTCCCAAATTCTGTGAAGACCTATTCACATACTTAACTTTACACTTATGAGTAGTCACATTCAGCTTAATGAACTGCTCACATTAACTGTTAAACATAGGCTTACATTTTCTGGATCAAAGCAGTTTTAGACATAACAGGATGAATGAGGGTGATAGACAGGGGAAGGAGAAGGAATGATATGGGTTTCTGCAATTTCTGATAATTTACTGAAGTCTGTGTGCTTAATCAAACCCTTTGAAGCCATTTGAAATTTGAAAGTCTGAAGAATATTCAGAATCACGGCAAGTGTGTGCTCCTGGGATGTCCTGTCCATGGAACATTCATCAGCTCATTCTAGGGTTCATTCTAGGTGGAAGTGCAGTGTTAACCAATCAACAGTTAACATAGTTATTTCCTGCTGTAAGCAAAGGAGAAAGTTGTGATATCCTAGATAACTCAGGGTTACTCTTGACAGATACTAATTTTAAGTAAAACTATTGTATTATGAGTACTCCACAACACTGCAATTGCATATCCCAGACTGTAAACTCTTCAGGGCCGGGGATGATCATATCTTTCTGAGAGTTTCTTCAACACCTAACACCAAGGGACACTTTTTCTGATTGGGTTTTCTGGCTACTAAACCACTATAAATATTAAATAATAAGTAAAATGTATCAAAAGCTGACTAGCAAAGAAATGTACACTAAAGACTTACTCTGGCTTACATCATGGAACTCTTTTTGTTTCTCCCCCTTGCTGTGGCCAGATCCAGTGCCCACTGAAGTCTATGGAAACAGAGCTGCCAACCCTCATGACATTTTTCTGAGTGGCATGATTATGGCTGGGGCTGCTAAAGCCAGTCTGGCCATGATGCAAGAAGCTCCAACCTGCTAATGAATTTCAGCCCTCTGATTGGCTGTCCATCCCACTCTCCCGGGCCAGAATAACCAGTCAGAGCAGTTGCAGGCAAAGCTTTCTCCCCTTACTCTCCTAACCCAAACCTGTTATCACAGTGGAAACTAAAGAGCTCAGAAGCTTTGCGTGTCCCTTTTCCTGTGAGTAAGTAGGAAAGGGTGCTGCTTTTTCTCATCTCTCTTCCCCTCCTCCACTCTGCAGCACCTGGCCTAGCAAAGGGTGGGGTAGAGGATGAAGAGTGCTGGAGCTTCCACCTGAGCCTGAGAAAGGGGATAAGGAGCCCCACTGCAGCCTTCCCCTCCAGCCCTAGGAGAGAGGGTAGAGAACCCTAAAACGAGTAGAGGTGAGTCTGGGGATGGGGAGGGGGGCAAAACTGAGAGATCGGGGATGGGAAGCTGAACTGGGGGGTGAAGGGCTGACCTGAAGGGGGTGGAAATGGACCATTGTGGTGGGGAGACCCCATGCAGCAGGGGCCAAAATTTACCTTACCCAATAAATCTGCAAGAATAGGCAACGCTAAGTGTGTGTGTGTGTGTATCTCTCACTCACATCTGGGAATGTGCAGGGGGCAGTTCAAAAATCAAAAAACAGACTAAGAAACCATGATGTGGTCATTAAACAAATTCATGGGTTGTTTGTTTGTTTTAGTCTGACTCATGGTTTTTGATATCTGGAGATTGGCAATACTGGAGAAATCTCCCATTGATTTCCGTGGATATGTGATTGGGCCTAAATAGTATCAACATCTTTGTCCCTTTCGTACATGTTGCCATGGTGAGTTCAAGACCTTCTCTTCTTCACTTGACAACTGAAATAGCCTTGCTGCCCATTGAAAAATTCATTTTTTTTCCTTTTTCTGGATATTTTTTTATTTTCCTTGACACTTCTGATTCTTTCCATTGGGAATATTTACACAAAATATTTCATTTCAAGTTAGTTTGAAATATTTCATTATTTTAAACTGACCCAGAATGTTGTGTTTTTAATCAGTTCAACAAATGATTGCATTACATTTCTCTACCAGGGTGTTGCCTTGTGGAGATTGTAGGTCATGCCTATTCTACACTATGGTAGTACTTTCTGGAGAACTATAGTTCCCACTGACCAAACTGTGTTGCATATCATGGGAGTCACTGGTGTCTGGTTGTATATGGGAGATATAGTCTGGCCAGTGAACCTAGTTTAGGGGAAAATGAATAAATTAGGCCCTACAACTCCAATAAGGCAATGTTCCACCATAACATTTCACTTTAATATTGAATTTTGGGGTGTGCTCAATAAATCAAAACAAAATATTTCAGTTTCAAGAATGTTGAAATGTTTTGTTCTGATTGACAATATCAAAATGAAACATTTCAAGATTTCTTAATAAATTATTTTTGGAATTTCAATTCTGCAAAAAAATTCAATATTTCAGCCTTTTGTAGTGAGCCTCAGCATTTAGATAGCATTTATCACTGTAATATCTAAACATTAAACAAGGATTAAAAAACATAATAAGATCTGCCTGAAGCAGTAATTTATTCTCTATTAATTTCTCCATATATGATTTAAATATTTAACAACAATATTTGGGAAATTGTTTGTGTTAAACATAATAATCAAAAGCAGCATTGTACTGTATTTCATTCCATTGTATACTGCCTTGGGGTACCCAATTTCAGTTTGTACATAGATTATTTTTATTCCTGCAGTTCTCAAACAATTTAATAGCCTTTACCAAGAGAATGAAATAACTGGAGATAGTTTTCAAAGCCTCTGCCAATAATATATGAAGAACAATAAAGAACCTTGCTTCAGCAAGCTCAAATACTGTGCAAAAGATTACATGCATCAAAAGGCCACATCCCACCTCTCCCATATCTTTGAATCCACTATCAATTACTGCAAACCAAAGCAGGGACCTCAGGAGACAGGTGCTGTAGTATTACATTTACCTGATTTCAAAGTTTTCAGCTTTCTGCCAGGTGATCCTAATTAAATTAATAGATGTTAATTCATGATTAGAAATATCACTGGGAGATGCTGACAGGGAGGGCCAAATTGTCTCCCTCCCTGAACTTTATGTCAGCTGACCCACTGAACTCTCAGCTGATATAAAGCTGGTGTACATAGCTCCTTTGCTAACTGCCTTTCTTTCGTCCCAGTGAAGATGGCAGGAGAGAGGGAATGGCAAGGGTTATGTGTGGGGCTAGAGGGTGATGGGACAGTGTTCAGTTATGCTCTGGAAATTCTGAACTGGGGTGTATGGTTCTGTCATGACCGTACCCCATGGGCATATGCCCCTAGGATATTTCCATTTATTTTGGGGCTGGGGCTAATACAGATCAGCCCCCTGTCCCTAGTCTGGTATGTTTTGCTAGCTCTATTGGGAAGTAAAGAACCACAAAAAGTACAATCTTTCCTGATGCTGGGGAAGGTAGGGGAGAGTGTATCATGAGCTTAGGAAAAGGGCCTTTTCACCTCCCTTTCCCCTTTGATGTAAAACTGTAAATGAATGAATCCACAGTTTTCATGTAGCTCAAGCACCAGAGAGCCATGCATGGCTGATTTTCTCTTCAAGAAGTTAGTGTATGTTGCAGCAGTAAAGTGCTTATAATGCTCATAATATGAGGAGACTTGCAGAGAGTCACAAAGAGCTATGGTGAATTATACTTTTAATAACTAGACATCCAGCCTGGCAGAATTAACCCAGATCATTTCAGGCATTCTGGAATTCTCTTCCTTATTGACCAGATTATAGAATGTAATTTTAACTGTAGTCTTCATTCTATATTCCACAACTTATTGGTAAATTGTGGCTGCACTAGTTCTGTGTGATAAGCTTCCTGGCTCCCAGCTACTTTAAATTGCAGTCTTCAGTTCATTTGGATAGTTTGTCTTCAGGAGACAGTGTGACACAGCTTGAAAGTTGAACCTCTTTTGCATTTCACCTCCAATTGAACCAGACATGTGAAGCTGGTCTAGGAAACCTGAAATCATTCTGTATAGAGCAGGCTATTGGCAACCTCCTCAAGAAGAGGAGTTGTTTAGAGCTTTTAAATTCTTTACTTCTTAGATTTCACCTAGAAGTCTACTCTGTGTTTAGGATATGGCTAGTTTTGGCTGCCCATCCTGCAGTGATGGCACATGAATCCATATTTAACATTCTTTATAACACAGCTCCCATAGTCAATCTTCCTGTCTGGAGCAGTAGTGTGTTGTTTGTGTACCCTATCCTTTAGGCTTGTGAGGAAGAGACTAAAAATCACCTGTCATGCCCCCATTAAGCTTAAGATGAACAGCCAAACATAAAACAAAAGGCCCTGTGAATTCAGATTCAGTTTGGCATGACACAGTAAACAAGTTGTTGCCAAAGTTAATACATCAAGTATGTAACTATAGGACACCATTAATAGTAAGAGGATAGGTAGATTTTTGTAGAATCCAAGTGCATAATGAGATCTATAGCACCCTACCCAAATTTATGGAGGAGATGGTATGATGGGATAGCCTAATTTTGGCGATTAATTAATCTTTGTCTATTAGTGGTAAATATACCCAATGGACTATGGAGAGATGTTAGATGGGATGGCATCTGAGTTACTACAGAAAATTCTTTCCTGTCTGGCTGGTGAGTCTTGCCCACATGCTCATGGTTTAGCTGATCACCATATTTGGGGTTGGGAAGGAATTTTCCTCCAGGACAGATTGGCAGGGGCCCTGGGTTTTTTTGCCTTCCTCTGTGGCATAGGGCACGGTTTACTTGCTGGATGATTCTCTGCACCTTAGAGTCTTTAAACCATGATCTAAGGTCTTCAATAGCTCAGACATAGGTTAGGGGTTTATTACCGAAGTGGGTGGGTGAGATTCTGTGTCCTGCATTGTGCAGGAGGTCAGACTAGATGATCATAATGGTCCTTTCTCACCTTAAAGTCTATGAGTCTATAAGAATGGATCCATTCTGCATTATGGCACAGTAGCCAGGATATCACATACTCAGACATCCTGTCTCTTTCCTTTCTTCCCAAATGTTTATTAGAGTTTTCCTCCCTTACTATCAAGTGTGAGTTCCTTTAACTGTTTCTGATAGCTTGAAGAAGCTTCTTTCTTGGATTCCGTTAGTGTGAGTTTTGTTTTGTTTCTGTTTTTTGGATTACAAAATAGAAGTTATCTCAAAGGTTCTCCTCCGTTGCACTGATTGACCTTATTACCACATCATGATCCTGATCTGTATATGGTACTCTGGAGCAAGGGCTTTAAGAGTTAAACCTAATTCTTAAGGACAGAAAAAAAGAAGAAGATTTGAAGGAAAGCATATTATCAAACAGGTAGCAAAAAGTGTTCTTTTTTTTTTCAGCAACACTGCCTGAGAAAGAGAAGGAGGTACTATGTGTGTGCACATATTTAAAGACCACCATACTCCACTCTCCAAGAGTTTATTTGTATAGCTATCTAAAATTTCATCTACTCACAGCAGACAGAATAAACAAGCAAATTCATATTAATGTGATCTAGTAGATAGGACACTGAACTAGGAATCAAGAAACCTGTGTTCTAGTCACAGCTCCCCACTGCTTTGCTGGGTGAACTTGTGTAAGTCTCTCTGGGTCTCAGTTTTCTCATCTGTAAAATAGGCTTAATAATACTGATCACTTTTGCAAAGTGCCTGGATATCTGTTGAGGAAAAGAGTTATACAGGAGCTATGTTTAACTATTGTCAGTATGTTGTGCATTTAATTTCATATGTCATTGTAACGGGGTGCTGGCTAAGAGAACCAAGCCCGGCCCCAGGGAGAAAAGGTACTAGTTGGGGCTGGCTGGGAGGCCACACCTTAGTTATCTGAGGGGATGCACCTGCAGGCCTGAGTAGCCAGCCTGTTATAAAAGCTGGCAGGAAGGAAGCAGGGGAGAGGAGACCAAGGGAGAGACCAGGGAGACGAGACGAGACAGGACAGGACAGGACAGAGTGTAGGGCTGTGTATATATATGTAAATAGTAGGGGGTGGGGACGGACATAAACAATAAAGGACACGGGTGCTGCACTTTAAGTGGTCTCTGGGAGTTTTCTGTGGAGAGGACCACCAAGGGCCCAATTACAGTCATTAATAGCATGCTCCATTGACTCTGGAGAGTTGTTTTACCTATCTTCTCATATGTGTACATTAGAACAAATAATTTTGATTAATATAGTCAGGGGTTGTTTTGGGAAATTTGTATGAATAAGTCTGATGCTACCGGCCTTTCCAACATGATCTTTACTGAAATACTAATAAAAGCCCATCTAGCTCTTTGAAGGCCTGTTTGAATCCTGGGCCCACATTTCTGCTGTTTCATTACTCTTTAATCGCATTAGCTATAATAAGGGTTCTTGTCTAGTATAGCACCCTCACATTACCTCCACTACCTAGCCACTGTGAGCAGGAGTATTATTTATTCACATTACATTCTACAGTTCCAGCAGTGCAGTGGGTCACGCATTTTCTGTTCTATATCTTTATGTTACATCCCTAACTTAGAGGGATGTTTTAAGGATTAATACATTAAATATTCCAAGTCATTCAGGTACTACAGTGGTGGGGATCATAGAAGTACCTCCAAATGATTGATAGATGGATTATCTGAAACACAGAAGGGTCTATGGATACTCTGCAAATATGGAAAATATTGTGTGAAACTGGCCAATAATGAGAAAAAATATCTGCAAACATTTCAGTGACTTCTAAACAGAATTTCACCTTCCTTGTATTTGCACCAATTTTTATTTGCTTTTTCACAAATATTCATGAGACCAAGATTTTGTATACTCACATGGCTGAGAAAAGCAAACTTTAAGCTTGTAGCTGAGGTTATTTTTTAAATCACAAAACTAAATTTGTTTTTTGAGTAAACAAAAATAATGTGGAGTCTCAGATGAAGTTTCATTTTATAAAGTTTAAGTAATCCAGTGAGGAAACAGAAACAATACTATGTATCCTAGCTAACTGTGATGGGATGTACCAGGTCCCCTGTTGGAAGCCTTGTGGTCCTATCACATTCCACACCAGGAAAAGGAGCAGTGAAGGTGGGTCCTCCAGGCTTGTCTAGAAGGACTGCAGAGAAGCTGCCAATCAGAATACAGCGGGCTCAGTTAGAAGGAGCTGCTGGGCCAGAGTAGCTCAGTTCCTGGCTGGAATCAGAAGGGATAAGACAGAGGAGCTCTCCAGGCAAGAAGGCCTGGGAAAGACCTTGCACGAACAAGGATTGTAAGCCTATGGTAATGGGGGCAGGTAATGGGGCAGAGGGGGAAGCAACCCAGGGAATGCAGTAGCAGCTATTAAAGAAAGCAGAATATGGGTGTCATTTGTAGGGTCCCTGGGTTGGGACCTGGAATTGTGGGTGGGTCTGGGTTCCACCACCAGTGAAGTGGCCAAAGCCCTAAGAAGGGGGAAAGGGTTTTTTGGAGTCCATGCAAAGGGCTGGAATTAAACAGGCCCAGAGATGGGGCTGAAGGCCCAAGAGTTGGCCAACCATTAGTTGGACTTTGGTGCCCCAGAAGGGGACTGAATGACACAACAGAATTGCTAAAGGCAAAGAGTCACTGGGGAGAAAGCCCTGGGGGTGCTTCCTGTAACAGGGCAGGGATAGACACAAAGCTAGCACAGAAGGGGCTGAGAAATGAGCCCAGAGGCAGGGCTGCAGATACCAACCAGGGCAGAGTTATAGTCCTGGTTGGACCTTTGTTGCCCTGCAAGGGGTTCATACATTTTAGATTGTGACTTAGCTGGAGGTGTGAGCCACTAGGCCTGTGAGGCCCTGAGTAAAACCTGCTACAGGGGTGGAAAATGCAAATCTCTTTATGGGTATTCATGTGTATATTTATATTATTTTTGCTTAGTAAAATTCAGCAAAGAAATCTCTGTCATTGCTGTCAGGCTTTGAGCAGACTATCTATCTATTTGCTTTGATGGGTTTTGTCTGATATCCTGCTGCATTGCTTAGTCTGCCTTGGTTCACAGCAGCAGACCATGTGTTGCAATTAGAGCTGAACTGACTTCTAGATAACAGTTTGGATGCAATGAAAAATGTGAGATGGTGAAATTCAGATAAGTGATGAACAAGAGAAATTGAAAAATAGCACAAAATATGCTGTTTAATGAAACTCTGCCCCTTTGCTCACCTTTAGTTGTAATGCAAAACATGAGGTGTTTATAGTTTATTCTAAGGCATATCTGCTTCTTTTGATTTACGCATCTTAAATGAAATTATAAGAAGTGATAAGAGTTTGATATTGAGGACAATGTCCCAGAGACTAGATTCAAATTAGTGATAGGATTCACATTAGAGAGAGGCAGAGTTTCAGTTGAGATAATAATTAAAATTATATTTGTGACTTCACCCTGGAACTTCACAGTGCTTTTATGATTATTAATTAAGGATACATCAACGTTGCAGATGGAAGTGTGCTTCCCAGCTTGGATAGACAGCTATGCACTAGATCTGTTTGAGGTAACACCCTAAAAATAACTGTGAGCTGGGAGTAGAATAGAGCAGCAGCTCAGGCTAGCTGTCCAAGTGTGTATCCAAGAGGTCCAGGCAAGTGTATCCTAAGGCAGTTATCTGGAGCTTCCACCTCTGCTGACCCTGGCTACACTGCTATTTTTAGTACACCATTTGAAGTAGGGCTACAATGTTTCTATCAACCAGAACTGGGAATACTGTTTCTAGTGGCAGTGTTGATGAGAGACCTAAGTTTACAACATACCATGAGGTGAGTAATATGAAACTTATCTCATTTTTTTCTCTACCTCTTGGGACATTCATATAAATGGTTTTCATTCAAAATCTTATGGTCTTGGCTTGGCAAATTACCCAACAGGGCCAGACTATCAGAGTGAAAACTTTTCTCAAATAGTTTGACATTTCCACCTCTGTCTGGCATCAGGAATTACAGATGTTTGGGGGGAAAAAATGGTTGCTGAGCCTACAGTAACTGTGGTTTTTCAGGATGCTGTTGCGGTCAGTGTGAATCCGCTGCACGTGTGCACACACCTCATGTCTGCAATCTGGGACTGTTATGTCTTGGTAAGACATGTGCCATGTTCCTCCTAATGCTCCTGTATGACTGCATAAAGGGTAAAGCAGCACCAAACTTCCTTCAGTCCCTCAAATCAAAGCCTGCATTAGTTCAGGATTCTGAAAGCAGGAATAAAGGAGGGATGGGTCATGGGATCCAGGCTGATTTCAACGCCTCAAAAGAAGACAGTTATTTCAAGGTAAATCTTTCTTTTTTTCTACTGCGCCTTAGCTATGTTGTGTTAACCCTGTGGTGTAGGCTCAGCCTAAAGTGGCAGAACAGTTTATTCTACCTTACTAAGGGATGGTAGCTAGGTCAACAGGTTGGCATAGCTACAGTAATAAGAGGTGTGGTTTTTCCACATCCTTGTGGGATGTAAGTATCCTTCATTGACCCATGGTTTGAGTGAAGATGAGGCCTTAGTGGTATGTACAATGTAGTAATTCATCCCCTAATAAAGAGTAAATCATCGCACTGCGTTGGTCTGAAGAACTCTCTTTACAGTAGCACTAATGGGGTTATTGTAGACTATTCTGTTGTAATGAACAGTCACATTGAACAGTCAGTGCTGCAGACGATGCCAGATTTTGTATGTTAAATTTTGTACAGAAGCCGGCCTAAGTATAAAGAATGAAAATTGCTTGACAAAGAAACACAAGGAAATGTTAAACAAAGATTGCTGTCTTAATTACATCCTGTTAAATATTAGGTTGCCTCCATTTCAGCTGTACCATGGGTATTAGGAATAAGTTGGCTTTAATTATGAGCCATTCTCTTTACAGGCATTTTATTCTGTCAGCATCTGCACTTCTCAAGAGGGTCAGAAGGACACACATTTCCCCTTGGTTATATAATGAAATGGAACATTCTATAGTTTCACATCCAAGTTCTCAGTAATTTTTGAGCAAAAGGAAAACAATATCTTGAAAAGTTGCTTTTTATATTTACACTAGTCAAGATCTCCACAGACTTGTAGTTTTGCAGATTAAAATGCAAATATGTACACAAACAAATGGAACAGCTGTGATCAAATGAAGAGTTTTAAGTACTGTATAAATATATGTATGCATATATTATACTTTAAACTTTCTTATACAGTGATTTAAAAATCTTCATTTAATCACAGCTGTTCTTTGTGTTATATGACACATTATACATCTGTGATATCTGAATATGGAATACCACATATACACACACCATATATGTATGTAATTTATAGAGCTATCATATATGTAATTACCTCTGGATATGTACCATGCTATACATTATATAGGCTGTGAGAATTGAGCTCTTGGTATCCAAAGGAGTGATATTGCACTGTTGTAATTTCAGTGCAGCATCTCCACATTAGCCACGCTCCATATCCACTTTTGTGCTGTACTACACCACTGAAGTTGTGCTGCCCCCTGGATACCAATCCCACAGTTCCCAGCACAGCTCCCTAAAACAGTAGCTCATGAGAGATTTCAAAAGTCCTTCTGGGAGAAGAAGTTGAATACCCCTAAGTCTCCAGCAACTGATGTATCTCAAGTCCTTTTCTGCCAGAATCTCATTCTGGATGAATGCAGAGCAATCACCCAGCAAGAATGTATCTGCTAGAGCTCTTGAAAGCATTCAAGGCTGCAGTGGCAAGGTGGTAGAGAGTATTCTGGCAGTACGTGTGGAGAGCCAGAGACTAAAATCAGCTATTACACAGGATTGTGTACACATACATGAGCTCTCTTGAAAAGCAGGATCCTTACAGTAATTAGTGATAATGTTCACTAGATAAGGTGCCACTTTTTGGCTCAGATGACTGGTGGGGCCTTATTATTCTCAAAACCTGCAATGGGCAACAGTGGCAGCAACTGTTTAGAATAAGAATCTTTTCTCTGTTTCTGTGGCAAGCTGTTTTGATGCTGCAATGTTGGGGATACATGAGGCTAAGAGCTTTTCTCGGTGTAAAAGAGAATGGCAGTTGTCCTGTGGAAACTGCCTGGTTTCTAGCCTACTGAGCAGTTGTGAAATTTACAATGGGCGCTGCTCTCATGGCAACTATGTATCTAGCAATAGATATTAAGCACTCAGAATACAAAACAGTCCAGAGCAAATGAAGCATGAAACATTGTAAATATTCTGCCCTGCTACATAGCCTAGTGAGTTGAACTGTTTAATGGAAGAAGCACCTGACATTGGCCACTGTAAGAAGACAGGGTACTAGGCTGGATAGATCATTGGTCTGAACCAGAATGGCCATTCTCATGTTCTTAAGCTGCTTTCATGGGCTTAAATATTTACTTGCAGAAGGGGAAATTTTATTAAGATCTAGCATAAACTCCAATATGTACTCGTTAAGTTATATCAAAAGTAGACAACCTATGGTACGAGTGCCAAAGGCAGCACGCGAGCGGATTTTCAGTGTTACTCGCACTGCCCAGGTCCTGGCTGGAGGGCTCTGCATTTTAATTTAATTTTAAATTAAGCTTCTTAAACATTTTAAAAACCTTATTTACTTTACATATAACAATAGTTTAATTCTATATTATAGACTTATAGAAAGAGACCTTCTAAAAATGTTAAAATGTATTCCTGGCACACGGAACCTTAAATTAGAGTGAATAAGTGAAGACTCAGCACACCACTTCTGAAAGGTTGCCAACCCCTGAGTTATATCGTGATTGGCCTGATCCTGAGAACTCCTGCACGATTCTGTATACCCACAATTCCAATTGCCCTGTGTGGGAATTGCAGACACCCAGCGTTTCACAGCAGGTTCTGAGCCCTTGACAGGATCAAGCCTGAAACAGAAGTGTTTCTTTAGCACTTCTTATACTTACTCTCTCCTGGATGCTTATATTTCTTGTTAAATGATGCTGTATTATCTCTGTGACACACTAGATAACCTGATTATTGATAATGGCTCAGGCATCGCCTGCTAATATTTGTCACCTAATTATTACAGCAGCAATTACTACAGTAATATAAATAGAGTAATTACAGTCATTTAAAAACATTACAGCTGTTTGAACAATGAGAGGACTATTATAGGCAAAGATGCATCTGCAAATTTTGACTGTCTGTGGGTTTAGTGAAAAATCTTTTTGCTAATGTGCTTTTGGTAGTCACAGCAGCAGGAAATAGCAGAGGTAGATGCTGGGTTAGATGCTCTTAATAGGGCAGAAAGAGAGGCTGGAAAACATGTTGCTAGTAGGGAAATAGTGATGGCTGAGAAAAGTGATGCTCATGGGGCAGTTGCAAAGGTAGAATCAAAGATTGGGGGTAACAAATTGGGTGCACCAAAGGTAAGGTTGGGAGAGGTACTACAGGTATGACACCAGCAGCAATGGATCAAACACCAGTGAGTTTATCTTTGACAGCTCGATGTGTCTGTTAATATTACAGGGCTAGCTGCACTTCTAACCCTTCTCTGGTCTCTGAGTGTACCCCACTGGTCTTGGCCACCAAGCCTTTACCTTTCTGGAGTGAAATCAGATTATTCTGTCAAGTCTTTAGATACAGTACCCTGCTGATCCATTGTACTCTACCTCAACAGGTCTGACTATGTTTAGGTACCTGCAAATCTTCCTGACAGGGGCTTGGGACTACCATAAATACAATGATCCATTGAAACGTTCTCAGACCAAATTATTATTGCATAGAAACATGAGAGAAGGATTTCTTGTATCTTGCCAGAGAGTCCTTATAGTCCTTCTGATCTATTCATTCCAGCATTGCCATAACAAGCTTTGTAAGTTGGCTGTTTTCCAGTTTAATAGCTCAGTCATTCTCCTTTAATCCCCTCATGAAGTATTTATTTGTGTTGTAGTGCTTAGGAGCCCCAGTCATAGTCGGAACCCCATTGTGCTAGTTGGTGTATAGACCCAGAGCAAAAAGACAGTCTCTGCCCCAAAGAGCTTACAATTTAAGTATAAGGCAAGAGACAACACATGGATACAGATAGATGGGTTAAGTAGAGGTGATCTGGAGCTATTGTTTTTGCCTTCCTACTTGTTTTTCCAATGGCCTACTATTGAACTAAATCATCTTTATTAATACCATAAACAGTCCAATAACCATGTCAGATACAGTACTGATAAATTATTTCAGAGCAGCTCTATCTCCTTCACAGTGTGAAATGAAGCTGAATGACAGGCTTATATGAACCCCTGCAAATCAAAAATGCCAGGTCTCATGGATCAATATCAACTTAATACCAGTTTTCCAAGACAGCTTGGAGTGATGTAACAACTTTTCAGTACATCTAGTGTTGTGTTCCAAAAATCTTTAATTTCATAGTGCTATTTCCCCCCAGTCTCATGATGCTTGATAATGGAATAGTACTTTGTATTTGTGAATTGTATCATGGATACTAAATAATCCGTGGTTTTCCTAGATAATAAATCATCAGAAAAATAATTTATTAATATGAAAAACCTTCCTGGATTTTTAGCAATTGCTCTCCTTCTCATTTTTTTCAGGCTTGATACTTCACAATTCATGAGGATGATCATTCCCCTTGGTTAGCTCTTCACATTGCATGGCACTGTATAACTCATATTAATGAATGTGGATGAGACAGAGTGTGAAGGAAAAGTGAGACAGAGATACATACCATAAGACAGGTGGCTTTCAGCACAATCCCAAAATATGATCCACAATTTTGGATTCCAAGTGGTCAGTGTTTTAATCTATAATAACACAATGCCTGCTTCCTAAAATATGTCTGCCTAAAAAGGACATAATTGCAACATAAATGCTTCAGAAATTCATTTACACTTGCAATGCAAAACTGAAGACTGTGAGTGGCTTATTTAATAAAAATGAAGATTTTGTTCCAGCTTTTAAATAGATGCTTATGGCAGCTAAATGCTTTTCCCATTGGCCCTTATCCAGGGAACATCAGGACTGCTAAAATACCTGGTGGATTTATTATCTGTCACAATAAAATTCTCGGAGTCTGTCTGTCTATAAGCATCCTCCCTCAGCCTGCCAACATTTGGGGTGAATAATCAGGTGGTCCAAGATGCTTCTTATTGACAGCTTCTTTATTTTATTTTCTTTCTTGACACTCACTGGCTTACAATGTGTCTAATTCTTTTAAACGATTTCAACGAGAGGCACAGTTAGGCCTGGACTACATCTAAAATTTTAATCAACCTAGCTACATTGCTCAGGGCTATGGAAGATTTCATGTCCTGTGTGACATACTTAGGCCGAACTAGCCCCACACCATACAGGCAGTGAGGCGGACAGATCAGTTTTTCTGTCGACAACCTGTCAGGGGTTGGTGGTGGATTGACTACACAGAAAAAAACACCTCTTCCATTGTTGTGTTTACTCTACAGCTGTGCCACTATAGCACTTGTAGTGTAGATTTAAGCTTAGATTCTTTCTTGAGTCTGTAGACTTTCCTCTTTAGCAGTGAGTCTATTGTGCCCTTATCTTGCACAAGATACACTAAACTCTGGCTTTGTTTGTATCTATTTCATTGCCAACTTGACAGTGATGTCTCGCTAAGGAGTTAATGCACTGACTAATATATACAGTTTGGGATTCATCTCCATCTCTTCTCTTCCACTTACTCACATAGCAAGCTCAGCCTCTCTCCATAAAGGTATACAGAATCAGCCAGCAGGAAGGAAGATGTTAAATAAAATAGGCTGCCTCTTCTTCTTAGCAATAAACATTGCAACTACTATCTTAAAATATAAAGAGACGACAACAAAACTATAGTTAAATATTTCAAAATACTGGTAAACAAAAGAAGCAGTTCTAAACTGAGGCCCCAATCTTACAAATGCTTCCAACTGTGAGTGAAGTTACTTGTGTATAACTGTTTGCAGGATTGCAAGCAGAATTGTTGCATGGAATTTAAGATTAAAGCACCACATGGTTTGATTGTCCAGTCCCGCAGCCCCTCTGAAATCAGCACTCCCATGGAGTTGAATGGAAGTTTTGTGTGTGTGTAGGCATTGCAAGATGTTTGAAATCCGAATCGCTGCCAGTTTAGACCAGGGTAAAATCCGAATTCCCTTATAGTCAATGGCAAAATACCTATTCACTTCTTTGGGGCCAGGATTTTACTCACAACCTCTTCAATGGACTCGTAATAAATAATATTTAGAAAATGAACAGGAAAAACAATCCAGGTGATTAGACAATAAATACATGTTTAACTAATTTGCTTCAAAACAGCTTCTCTGGCCTGTATTTCTGTGATCATAATGGTACCTTCTGACCTTAAAATCTTTTAATCTAAAGGAGGAATTTTTGATTAGGAAAACTATAAATACAGAAGGAAAAGAAACTGTAATTTTTATTTTGATGGGACTTCAAAACTACATCATCAGTTTAACCCAAACCCCCAGTAATCAGATGTACTTACTCGATTTGTTCTCCAGGATTAATTACTCCATTAAATATTCTTACTGTTTCCAGTGGACCCATTTCCCCTCATTCATAGTTCCCCTCCCCCTGCCTTATTTTATACTGGGGCTAATTCTGCAGCTTTGCCTCAGGTAAAAATCCAACTCTGACATATCAGAAATCTTGTAGGAAAACCTAACTTTATGAGATGCCCTATTCTTTTTCTAGATGGAAAAAGTTTAGATAAATGCTGGATAAACAATGGAGTTATGCCTGTTTATACCAGCTGAGGATCTGGAGTACAGATTACTGTCCATTTCTTTTATTTTCATCTGTGTCTTTTGAACTTAACCTATGACTACCAATTTTATGTGTTGTACATAATATTGAAAAATCCCTTATTGTGGCTATACAATACTTGTTGAATTAGATTTAATCACTAGAGCTGGATGGAATTTTTTTGAATTAAACCTTTTATTTTTTTTATGAAAAAGGGGTGTGTGTGGGAGAACAGACAAAAACATTTCATGAATTTGTCAGTTTGCTGAAGTGTTTCAGTTGCAGATAATTTTTAAAAAATAGAAACATTTTGTTTGAAGAGTTTCAGAACAAATTTTTTTTTTTTGGTTTGAGATGATTTCTTCTTTCACTTTTTACCTGTTTTATTTGAAAGAAATTTTAAAAACACCTATCAAAACTGAAATGAAACATTTCATTTTGGAGCAGTATAGAAAATCTGACCTTGGAGGAAAGGTTTAAAAATGGTATGTTTAGTCTTGGAAAAAAGAAGAATGAGGCAGGACCTGATAGCAGTCTTCAAATATGCTAAAAGGGGCTGTTATAAAGAGGATAGTGATCCATGTCCACTGCAGGTAGGAAAAGTAATGGGCTCAATTTGCAGCAAGGAGATCTTAGTTAGATATTAGGAAAAAGTTTTTAACTATAACACTAGTTAAGCACTAGAATAGTCTTCCAAAGGAGGTTGTAGAATCCCCATCATTGGTGTATTTTAATAACAGGTTAAAGAAACACCTGTTAGGGATGGGCTAGGTATATTTGGTCCTGTCTCTGATTGAAGGCTGGAGTACATGATCTGTCAAGGTCCCTTCTAGCCCTAAATTTCTATGAAATATTTCATTCAACTTGAAACTGTTTTTCAATTAAGCCACTGAACCAAAAAAAATCAGTTAGTACAGCTCTACTAACCACCTTCTTTTGGATGTAAACATTACAAAATACTAAAAATTACAGTGATTGTTGAGCTCTTGCTCAGGTAAATCTCCAAACCCATTCCTACATCTTTTAATGTATTGAGCTTTGAAAAAGAGAGAGAAACTAATGCTTTCCAGGACTGCACAAAGGACTGAGATGATGGAAGGTTTTGAACAGAAGACACAGGAGCAACCCCCATTCCAACAAAAAGTCCTGGGATTTTTAAGTGCAATCTAGAAGAGCCAGGACTTCGATTAAAAAAATCAATACCCTCACATTATAATATCATGTGGAATTTCACCTCAGAAAGTTGAAGAGCTAACTCATCCCTGCTGTGATTTTGAATCTGACTTCAAGGAGTCCAGGGATTTTTTCCAGCCGGGGCTCCCTCAACTAAAAATCTCTTCCATCTGTAAATTCACATATTGTGAGTATTCCTGAGGCTCAGACCAGTAAGCTACCCTTCTGTCACTAGTTTGTGACGACTTCTTCTCTTAAATCTAGAAGATGCAGAGTGGAGACAAAATGTTGGGTTTTTTTTTTGTTTGTTTTAAAGGGGGAAAGATTGGGGGGCTCGTTCATTTTTTTTAATAGAAGGTTTGAATCAAAACTTTGATGCAATTTATCTAAACTGCTTTATGTAGGCCTAACAATAGAAACAAGCTTTCTAAGACTTTCAGGAAGAGATGTATTAATTTTAGCAGTAGTCACTAAGGTGATGGACTAATCGAGTATCCCCAACAGTAGCCTAAGCTCAAGGCTATATTCTGCCCTAGATCTGCATGAAGAACCCACATCTAAGTCAACGACAGTTTCACACACAGACCAAGGGCAGCATATGGCCTGTAGTGAGGAATGACATGCTGAACTTTTGCTGAATTGAATGCCAGCCACGCTGCGTGGTATTGATTAACCTATTTTGTCTGTGCTTTTCATTCTCCCTTTGGTGATAAACTGCATTACTGCAGCTGAGCCAAAGCCTGAGAAGGTATTTAGAGCAATGAATCCCTGTCTGTGACATGAGTGGGTGGGCCAGAGCAGGGTTTAGCCTGAATTAGTGGCAAATGCTGGAGACAGGTAATGCATTCCCCCCCCTCCCCCCCGTAATTGTTGCTACTAATTGGTTAAGAGAGATGCATGTTTCCTTTTCATAGTTTCCCCCATTTTCTTCTCCTACTCAGGAATGGAGAAACTGATCATGAATACTCCTGATCAGACCAATAGTTCTTCTAGTCACATACAAAAATAAAATATACAAGAGAATGCACCCTAATTTAGACTTAATATTTATATCCCATAACTAGAAGGGGAAATTTTGCACTTCTTATTTAGGCAAAAGTTCCATTGGGAGCCAAACTAAATTTTAATTGAACATGGCCTGCAGGATTTGGCCATACATTACAAGAACAAACTCACAAAGTACACCTCTAAGGTTTAGAATTTTAATGGGAGTTAAACACCCCCCCTGCTCAGTTTTGAAAATCTAAACCTAAATATATACTTCGAGTCACAGACCAAACCTTTGTAGCTGCCTCCTTCATTCACATGGCAAGTTTAATTTTGACTCTGAGACTACCACAGCTAATGAGAGTCTTGGGATGTGCTGCATTCTGTGACCTGGAGTAAGGTGAAGCAGACACAGTTTACTGCATGTTTTACTACTTTTTATTATAGTCAGGCTGCTGGTCAGTGTACATGAAAGACCAGTCAAATTCAACAGAGAGTCCTTGACACAGGACATACAATTCCAGTTATTCATATACAATTATTGATTATAGGTAGCTCCTAGACAGTTGTTTGGGTTGAAAAAAAAATCCTTTTAGGGCTTCTAACAGAACACTATATGTTTAAATCTAAAAACATGTAGGACCAGACTTTCAGCTAATGTAAATCAGTGTAGCTTCATTTATTTCAATGGAATTATGCCAGTTTATACCAGCCAAGAATCTGGACTGGGATTTTCAAAGCACAGTAAAGGAGTCAGAAGCACAGCTCCCAGGAAAAGGCAGTGGGATTTGGGCACCTAAAGCTCTTAACAGCAGTCCTGTCCCACATTATTCACCATTATAAACTCAAAATCCACTGCCCCAGGTAGCTCCAATAACTATGGAGTTGCCCTGTAATTACTAGGAGATTCTGAATGATGATAGTGGCAGTGCAGTCACTACAGAGTGGCAAATGCTGAGTGATTCATGGCATTCACCATACAATAGGAATGGAGAAAACATCAATTTTGGACTTGTGTAACTGCTTTTTCTTCAGATGGGAAACCCATAATAGAGTTCATTCTTAGGATGGGGAATAAATTTAAATTAATGCCCGAGTGTAGGGATTGGCAACGTTTGGCATGCAGCCTGTTAGGGTAAGCGCCCTAGTGGGCCAGGCAGATTTGTTTACCTTCCACATCTTCAGGTTCAGCCTATCGTAGGTCCCACTGGCTGCGGTTCGCTGCTCCAGCCAATGGGGGCTGTGGGAAGTGGTGGGGGGCCGAGGGATGTGCTGGCCACTGCTTCCCACAGCCCCCACTGGCTTTGAGCAGCAAACTCTCACTCCCTCTGGCCACGATCAGCCAAACCTGTGGATGCGCAGGTAAACAAATTGGCCTGGTCCGCCAGGAATCTTACCCTGGTTGGCCACGTGCCAAAGATTGCCAGTCCCTGCCCTAGTGTTTAATTGAACCTTGTCCACACTAGTAGACTCTTGGTCCAAAATGGGGAACAGATTTTCTGGTGAGACTTCAGTATTTCCTGTTTCTCGACAGGCAGAAATATCAACACCCCAGATAGTATATTAGTATGTCATTTTTTCTATTCCTAATCCAGGTTGCATAGAGTAAGGCCAGAAGGGACCATTAGATCATCTAGACTGACCTGTATAGCACAAGGTCATTAAATTTTACCCAGTCACCCATATAGTGAGCCCAAAGGTTAAAGTTAGACAAAAGCATTTGAGTCCCCAGTAGATTTAAATTGTTCTGGGACACAAAGAACAAGAGACCAAGATGCTACCAGTGCCCGATTCCGCTCCAATGGCAAGGAATAGATTAGGTGGGATATGCCCAGATGACCCCAGCAGACGATCCATGCCGCAGGCTACAGCGAGGTGTGAAAATCCCCCAGTGTCCCTTGGTTGAACATAGAAGATGGTGAATGTGCACAAATTAAATAGGGAGAAATGTGTGAGAGATATTTCAACAAGATTCATTTCAAATTCAGGGTGAGGGAGTGAGATGGTTCTTGTTTGGTCAGAATTTGTTCATCCAGACCCTGGCTAAAATTGAAGCAATGCAGAACCACATTGCCCTAAAATGTTTACTTGGCTCCTGAGGAGTACAGCAGCTGTACCACTTATTAGGAAGGTGCACTTTGTATTCACTCACCTCTGTGGCTGACCAGTTCCACGTCTTTTTTGGAGGAAACAGAGCAAACTGACTGTAGTTATGACTTTCCCTCAACACTTAAATGAATCTGAGAAGTGAAGGTTTTCTGTCTTCATCTTTTTGTCTATAGAACCAGATCCTGGTAGAAATTTTTCATGAAACATTCTTATATATATTGGCAAAACTCCCGAAGTCTCTGAGGATGAAAAGTTTAGAAAGAAAAAGCTTTAGCATTTGCACAGTTTCAGAAATGGTCAATAGACTTGATTCCTGCATTTGACATTTTTAAGGGAGTCTGAGTCCTGGAAAATAACTTTTGAGTCAATTTAATCTCAATTGGTGGTAGATTTTTTTATAATGTTCCTATTAATCTTATTCTATAATTTGTCATCTAAATGATAATTTATATCTTTGCTTCATGCCTCTTTAGTTTTAAATAATGATCATTTAGTATTTGAGAGCAATGTTACAGAGAGAGGCAGATGAACTTTGTGGCTAACCTTGTCCTGTAGGCAGCAGCACATTGTTTTAAGAGGTTTAAGATTAGCATCCATGTTAGTCTGTATCTGTATTTCTCATCTTATTTATTCTTTTAAGAGATTCATAGGGTTAAATTTGTCCCTGATGTAACTCAGCTTAATGTATCCCATTGAAGCTAAAGATTTAAGAGACCCATTAGTCTATTTTCTACCGTTTCCTTCCCAACACCTTGCCAATGCAAGATTGTTCCCTACAAAATATTCCCTGGTGCTTCAACAACCTAGTTTTAAATAGATCCCCATGGCTTCATAATGACACTTGACACTATGCAAAAGTCACCTGGTGCTGACTACCTATAAAAAAAGTGGAAATTTCATCAAACCTCACTGAACGTTTAATTGATGTCTGCAACCATTTTAGTGAGCTTTGGCTCAGTTTTAAATGAATCTGAGCTGAGTTTCAAGCGAACCTGTATTGAATTTTGGGAACTGGAGAGATTTATGGGTTTGGGTGGAAAGTTGTGGGGGTTCTTTTGTTTTTTTTTATTTTATTTTTGCAAGATACCCATCACAATTTTGCAGTTCCCATACATCAGGATCAACATCCATTCCTTTGGATTCACTCAAATCAAACATGATCTCCAAACCTTTTTTAGAGTTCCTCCATCAACACTCAAACAATAATAATACCTAGCTGCTATATAGCACTTTTAATTAATAGATTTCAAAGTGCTTTATTAAGGTGGTCAGTACTGTAGTCTCTGTTTTTATAGGTGGGAAAACTGAGGAACAGCGTCAAAGTCCTGACTCCCCCAAGGTATTGAGATGCATAACCCCCAGCCTTAGGTGCCTAAATCCCACTTTAAGGTGTCACTCTGACCCACAAAACTCTCACTCAGCTGCAGTCTGAACCCTGTAGGTGCCTAAATTCACTCACTAAGTGTTTGCAGTAAAAGCTAACCAAGTGCCAATGTTTCTGCCTGTGAGCTTATGTACTGCTATCTCACAAACCCTCATTTAAGGCCTAGAGCAAGCTAGGAGCAGAGTAAGGTAGGTGCTTCTCCTCCAAAGTCGCCTCTGGGGCCCAATCCAGTAGGCATGCTCAGAGGCCACCAGATTCCACACCAAATACCAGGGAAGGGAGGAAGCTCTCCCTTTTAGTCATTAGTCTAATGGTTATAGCACCTATCCAGGATGTACGAGGTGGCCTGAGGCCCCTAGTTTCAAATCAGCCCTCCGGCTAATGAGGAGAAGGGATCTGAACTAAGATCTGGCAACTCTCAGGTGAGTGCCTGAGCTACTAGGGTATCCCATATGGAATATTCCAGGGATTGGCAACCCTTGGAATGCGGCCCACCAGGGAAATCCGATGGCAGGTTGGGATAGTTAGTTTGTTTACCTGCAGCGTACACAGGTTTGGCCAGTCACAGCTCCCACTGGCTGCACTTTGCCAATCCGGGCCAACTGGGACTGCGGGAACAGGTACGGGCCGAGGGATGTGTTGGCCGCCACTTCCCGCAGCCTCCATTGGCATGGGACAACAAACCGCAGCCAGTGGGAGATGGGATTGGCCAAACCTGTGGACGCTGCAGGCAAACAAACCAGTCTGACCTGCCAGCAGATTTCCCTGACACACCCTGTGCTAAAGGTTGCTGATCCCTAGAATATTCTCATGTTGGGCTATTCTGTTAAAGTTGTCCCACTTTAATTAAACTAAATCTTAAGTGGTACAGAAAGAATAAGAATTACTTTATAGCTTCAGCCAGCATGCTGTCCTTGTGAATAGCAATCTAATATGCCTGCCTCTCCTCATTCACTGTATAAGAGCTTAGGCATCTAACTCAGGCTTTGTGGATCTCAGTGTTGTTTCTGTGATTTATTTTTTTTTCTAGGCACTATGATGCTATGCCTGCATCCCTTTTAGGGATCTGAGCTAAAGTGACTTATCTAAGGTCACCCAGGAACGGAGCCCAAAACTCTTAACAGCCAGTCAGAACTCTGTCCCCTAGGACACACTGAAATGATTTGGGAGCTAGTCCATCCCTCCAGTTCTTTCTTATCTATCGTGTATTGGGCTTGATCTTGTAGATCTTACTCACAAATGTGCTGGAATAAGAGTGCTGAGGGTGCTGCCAATACCCCTTGGCTTGAAGTGGTTTCGATTACATATAGGGTTTACACTTTAGTTCAATGACTCAGCATCCCCACTATACCAGTTGTTCCAGAACCCATGCTGAGTAGTCCCAATGACATCAAAAAAGGGACTAAATGCAAAGCTGGCAGTAGAGCCTTCATCTTCAGAGGTTGTAAGTAACCACCAAAATCAAATAGTGAGCAGGTGTGCAGCAGCACCATTGAAAAAGAGGACATGAACTTGTTGAATAGTCAAGAGCCTGTGTTTAACTGTCAATCTAATTCAGACGTTTCCTATTCAGAATGAAAGAAAATATAATGGAAAAATATTCATTGTTAAATCTCTTAACGCTTCCCCTGTGCCTCTTACACTAGCTGCTTATGCCAATATTCAGGCTCATTTTATGCAGTCAGGGCTGGTGGATCTGGCCTGTTATTTCCAAAGTATGTTTGTATTTTCAAGTGCCTTATAATGCTAATTGTGAATTCATTCCCATCTCCCAGCCAAAGGCTTTCAGTTCTCTGCAGTTTATCTTTCTAAAACAAATTGACAATCAAATTAAACAAATTGAATTTTAACCACTATAAATAATCCTGAGCAAGGCACTCTAAATCCAAGCTCTTCTGTCTGTGGAGGGATTGCTTAGACTTCTAAGCCTCAGGTTTGAAACATGGAGCCTCTGTGGAACCCAAGGTACAAATCTCATCTATTTCAGCTTGATCTTTCTGAAGGATATCAACTGAGTTACATCAGAAGGAGACAGAAACCAAAGCCTAGATGATTCAAACATCTTCCAAACTTTGGGAAGATTTGGAACAAAATCTGAACCTTATAGGTTGGCCTCTTTTCCAAGTTTTGTGCAGTTTTGTGTATGAATCTTTCATACTTGACCTAAAAGTCAAGACCTTGTTTACTTTTCATGGACACCAAAGTTGCCCTGACATGTCTTATAAAAATAAGAATTTGTCCCTGCCAAAATTTCACCTGTACCTAATACTCTGTGCCATTTGGCTATTACCCAAAACAGAAACAGGGAAGGCAATTGTTCTGGAACATTTTCCAATAACATATAGTTGAGATAAATGACACAGCTGGGATCATATGGGGCCCATATTATAAGACGGTTGTCAGTAAGTAGGATTCTCAAAACTTTTCCTGACAACCTGCACAGGAGGCATGTTAATTAAAATCCAAGATTGTACAAATTTCATAACAATATTGGGGTGTATCAGCATTGGAGCTGGACGATCTGATTTTCAGGTCATGTAGAAATACCTGCACTAGTTCTGATTGAGCAAGTGCCTAAAAATAGCAGTGAAGCTGCAGCAGTGCAAGCAGTGGGTGGGGTTGGGCACTCTGAATACAAGTTCATTGGAGACCCTAAGTATGTACTTAAGTGGCAGCTCAGGCTCACCACCTAGGGCCAGATTTAGGGGCAGGCAACTTGGGTGACTGCCTGGAGTGCTGGAATTAGGGTGTGCCGGGCTCTGGGTGCTGTTTTTGTTGTTAGCGACAAAAGGGAAAATAGAATGTTTGAAGTATTATGCTGTAATGATGCCCTCCCAACATTAGTCACAGTGAAAAATTGTCATTTACAGTTTGATTTGTGGATGATGAGTATGGCTCTATTCAAGTAAAGGAATAATTTATCTGTTTCCAGTCTGTGGATGACTCTACTGGAAAAGGCCTAGCAGAACTGTTTATGAATATTTTGAATGAGAATAAAATAAAGCTTCAGGACTTCTGTGGCCAAGCCTATGATAACGTCACAAACATAAGGTAAGAAACAGTGGCATCCAGACAAGAAACCTTGTGCTAAATCGAAGAGCTTTCTTGGTGCCTTGTGGCTTCCTCAGCCTGGTTTTATCTGATGCAGCATCATCATCTTTAGATTCAGTATCTCTCTTCAGAGTACTACAAAGGATAAATAGATGTTAATAATGAAGCCCTCTGTCAAATTGGACCTCATCCATCACATTTTGCAACACGGGAAGCACTTTTCACTCCAAGTTTTTCAGTTCATTCATGATGCAGAGCTGAAGGACACTTTTCCTAATGTGTGGATAGTTTTGAGGATTCTGCTCACGCAGTTGGTCACCATCGCAAGTGGTGAGTGCAGCTTTTGGAAGCTCAGGCTCATGAAAACATATCTTCTATTGACTAGAGACTGGCATTACTTGCTATTTTATGGCTTGAAAAGGCCATTGGCCAGTCTTTGGATCTCTTTGACTCTATGCTTCAGTTCGTGAGGGCAAAGGCGAAAAAAGCGACCCTTTGAACTAAAGGACTAAGGTTGATATTCTAAGGCTGTCATCTGCCATACTTAAGTATATACTTAATACTGGTCCACTGAGTATTGGTGCACAGTTCAATTTCTTGATGTACATTTCAGTTATTCTTAAAATTAAAGTTTCTATAAGCTTAGAGGAAACTTTTTTTATTTGCTTATATATATGTCTCGATGTCTAGTTAGCAGCCCTTTTCAAGTGGAATGCTCCAGGGGTCAGTCCTGGGGCTACTTTTGTTCAACATCTTGTTCAACATCTTCAAGTGTTAATACCATCCTCCAGATCATTAATGAATTGAACCCTCAGTAAGTTCGCAGATGACACTAAGATGCGGGAGAGGTAGATACGATGGAGGGGAGGGATAGGTCCACAGTGACCTAGACAAATTGGAGGATTGGACCATAAGAGATCTGATGAGGTTCAACAAGGACAAGTGAGGAGTCCTGCACTTAGGAAGGAAGAATCCCATGTACCACTACAGGCTGGGTACCCACTGGCTAAGCAGCAATTCTGCAGAAAATAATCTGGGGATTACAGTGGATGAGAAGGTGGATATGAGTCAACAGTTTGCCCTTGTTGCCAAGAAGACCAATGGCATATTGGGCTGCATTAGTAGGAGCACTGCCAGCAGATTGAGGGAAGTGATTATTCCCTTCTATTTGGCACTGGTGAGGACACATCTGGAGTATTGCATCCAATTTTGGTCCCTCCCCCACTTCAGAAGGGGTGTGGACAAATTGGAGAGACTCCAGCAGAGAGCAATGAAAATGATTAGGGGGCTGGGGCACATGACTTACGAGGAGAGGCCAAGGGAACTGGGGTTATTTAGTCTGCAGAAGAGAAGAGTGAGGAGGATTTGAAAGTAGCCTTCAGTTACCTGAAGGGGGGGTTCCAAAGAGGATGGAGCTAGGCTGTTCTCAGTGGTGGCAAATGACCAAACAAGAAGCAATGGTCTCAAGTTGCAGTGGAGGAAGTCTAGGTTGGATATTAGGAAACACTAGGATGGTGAAGCACTGGAATGGATTACCTACGGAGGTGGTGGAATCTCCATCCTTAGAGGTTTTTAAGGCCCAGCTTGACAAAGCCCTGGCTGGGACGATTTAGTTGATGCTCAATTGCTGCTCAAAGGAGGACCAATTAGATGACCTCCTGACGTCTCTTCCAACTCTAATATTCTATGATTCTAATAAATACAGATTTTCAGATTCTAGCGTGGCAAATTTATTGTTTTATTTGAGAGAGAGAAATTTATACATGCAATTTTTGCCTCAAAGTTGTGAAATGGGCTACAAATGCATTTTAAAAAAAGTTTTTCAAAAGTTTAACCAATGGAAGGGGAGCATCATTTGGTCTAGGGCCAGCCCTGCTGCCATTTGCTCTGTTGTGGCCTGAGCCCTAGTTAGCACGATTTGTGTGTTGACAAAAGCAGTCTTAGAGCAGAGTCTGAGTTCAAACCCTGGTCTTACATTGCAGTATAGACATATCATGTGTGTCCCCAGCTATAGTGATCTTGCCATCACTGCAATCTAGGAATAGATTCTGATATGAAGGGCCCTATGCTGTATTATACCAGCAGAGATCTGAATCCATCCTATTAAAAGGAGAGCTGGGGATGTGTTGAAAGAGATTTATAACTGGTGTTTGTCTGTTATTCTTTCACGTATTCTACACAGGAAATTTCTGAATCATGTTGGCAATTGAAGACCAGATATGGTCTTGATTATTTAAATAGAGAGTTTTGCCAATTCTTTTCAAAGAACAGTGCAGTGTGAATTTAAAATTCAATCAAGCTTAGAAGGGTTATATATTAAGTTTAAACATCACAAATTTAAAAGACTAAAAATAGTAATTGCGACCATTTCTCTTCTCAGCAATTACATTTCCATTACATCTTTAAATCATTATGTTTTAAAATGATCATTTATTCATTTAGATGACACTTTTCAGCAGTACAGTACCAAAGTGTTTTATGTGGAGTATACATAAAGTATGAATTATTCAAGTGTCATGTGCTACTAAGAAAGCCAAAGCAAAAGGAATAGGAAATGTACACAGTGGCAGTATTAACTATAATTAAAGATGGCCAGACAAGTTCAGCTGGAGTTAAAATGGCCTGAAATTTCACTCTAAGTTCAACAGAATCTGGAGGTTTTTTCTCATTAAAATTGTTCACCTAAGTTCCTTCCTTTCACTAATTATTTCTAAATTGCACTACCCATGCATTTCTTTGTTCTGCTCAGGATCCGAAGTTAAATATTATAATAATTAATATAGTAGCATAACCAATTTCTTTTCATGGCTTTTATTCCATTGATCTACAAGCACTTTTACAAGGAAGGTCCGTATAATTATTCCCATTTTATAGATGGAGAAACTGAGGCACAGGGAAGGAAGTGACTTGCCCAAGGTCACCTGGCAGGCCTGAGCTAGGAATTCAACCCAGGTCTCCAGAGTGATAAACCAGTACCTTTTCTACTAGGCCATGCTGCTTTCTGAAGGTGACAAACTGATAAAAGTCCTGTTCCAAAGCCCACTGAGGTCTTTTTGTTGATTTCATTAAACTTTGGCTCAGGCCCATGAGAGAGACTGCCTTAATGCTATTTCTAGTCTAACAGGAAGCAGAAAGTGTTCAGTTTTTTTGTGTTATTCCACAAAAGTGACCCAAATAAGATTAAATAAGTATTTGCATTTTGTAGTGCTTACAGAACCAAACCTCTGAGCATTTTGAGGTTCACCCATCACAGATAAGAAATCATAAGTGAAAAATGTTGAGTTTGCACTTAAAAATTCAGCTCAACTGAATTAACAATACAAACTCTTTATATCCTTTAGTATGAGTCCTCCAGTCTAGAATGCAATTGCATTTTCCAGTTTTCTTTCATGGAACTATAGCATTTAAAAATCCCTTTTGAAGATTCATTGGTGTCAGCTAATTAAATAAAGGGTTTTTTCACAAATGCTTGATTAAATGGTCACCTTTTTACATGCAAAACTTTCACAGGCTAAAGAGTTGTTTGCTCTTTTTACCTCAAAATTTTCATTCACAATCTTACTTAATAAATTTCTGTCCAAAGCAGTGGAGGCTGTTTATAATGAGAAATAAAAATTACTGGTGATATATCTTATTTTTGTTACTCCTGTTTAAAAAGTTTGTCGTCTTATTAACAAGAAGAAATTATAACTTACCTGATCTATAAACACACATACCATAAACAATTAATAAAAAGCACTCGAAGTGAACAACTCATAAGCTGAAAATTGTTTATCCAAATTATTTAGCAAATACTTATGAATAACACATAAATCTACAGACATCAGCATAAGTTCTTGAATGATTATCAAGGAACACATAGGTTTAGTATAGTCAGATGTGCCGTTAGAACAAATAAATCAACCAGTTTATCTTTAATGTTGCTAGTAAATAATATGGTAGCTTTAAGAATCTCCTTAAGGTAGATATGTTAAAAATATTATGATATTTCTTAAATGAAGACTTAGCTATTGGTTAACAAAGAAATGATATAATGGGACAAGCTTAATACACTCTAAACAGCTATGGTACTGGTACAATATATACTGTAATATCTGTGAAGCTTTGTAAATAGCACTTTACGTTGCCTTCCAAAGAATTGTTGTTGCAAATTAAAATGTCTCAGAGCTCTTTCTATACAAAGGGAGTTGTTATCTTTTTTACACTGAAGCAGGGGGAGTACTGTGTCTGGTTCCCTTTGTATAAATCAATATATTTACTCTGTATTCTTGCGGGATGGGGAACCCAAGACATTTGCTTTGCAGTGAAGCTTGACTAATGTTAACGAGTTACACCTTATCTAGTCAGTATCAGCACAAAATTATAGAATAATCTGCTTTCAGATGTTAAAAAATGGATGCAATGAGGGATTTTAATTAACAGCCTGATCATTTATTTTTGAATATGATGTTTTTCTCTGCCTAAGTCTTGACTGCTTTGAGTCTTAGTCATTTAAATGGAGAGCTGTCATTTCAAATAGTTTATATTTCTTTTATTATGATTATGGTACAACATTATAGCTGCCATGAAAATATGTAAATAGTTGCTTGTCAGCCTTCAAAAAGAGTTATGGGTCCTGTAGAATTGTTTCAGTGGCTTATCTTCAATTTAAAAGGCTTAGAACCGTTTCTTCCTCTGGATATTTATGAAGCTGTGTGACACTTTCTTAATCCTTCTGTCCCTCCCCCCCATCTTTCTTCCTTTCAGTCTTTCTTCTCATTTCAGTACAGCCAAAACCATTTCCCTTCTGAGTCCATTTCATCCTTTACCCAGCTCCTCTGACCCCACTCTTTGGCTCCAAGTACAAATAATGCTCTGGCTACTCTCCCCTTCCACACTAGTATTTTCATTCTCCTTTTTTCTGATGCTCTTCTTCTCATGCTCTTTCCTTGTTTTATCCAACTCCTAAAAGCACCTCAACATTTAATCCTCCAAATCCCTTGCAAATGCTCAGTAGTCTGGTCATTACAAATGAGTGAAGAGTGGATTTTTCTATATGGGCAGGGGGAATGAGCCAAAAAACGAGTTCAGAGCAAACAAAACTTTTCTCTCCTCGTGAAAGTTTTCATAAAAATGAAACCGTGTAGGGTGGTAGGGGTGAATATTTTGAGCTGACCTGAATTTTTTTCAGGTTTTTGTTTAATTTTGAGTTGATTCAAAACATTTTTTCAACAAGTTTTGAATGGCAATTTGGGGTGTTTTGACAACCGCCCTCCACTTTTTTTAATATGTCAAATGTCCATTCAAAACACCATTTCTAACTGAAAACTAGAAATGGAATGTTTTCACTTCTTCAAAACGAAACATTTTGTGACTCTTTCCAAAATAATTAACCGAAACCTCTCACCAGTTATTTTCCTGGATTCAATAAATAGGTTTCAGCACTTGAAAGTGCTATTTCTTGATGAAAAATGTTTGTTTCTCCCCAAAAAGCCAACTTTGCTCAACGCTACTGCTAATCCAGATACAGGCACACAGCACCATTTGTCAAATCAGATGGCTGTCACTTCTCAATACCTGAAAGGGAGGCTCCAAAGAAAAGCCCCAGAGAGCTGAAAGAAGTGGTGACTCAGCAGATGACATCTTTCTGAGGCAATAATGAGCCACTCTCTCAGTATAGGTTTGGGAGGCACTATGCTGCCTGACATCTCACTTTTTGGATGAGATGCAAAACTTGGGTCATGACCCTTCCTAATCACATAGTCATAATACTTTTTACAACAGTAGGGGTGCTGCACTCAAGTTTCACTTTGAATAAGTACATTCTTGCCTTCCCAAAATTCTTCCTGAAGTTGCAGTTTGATACTATATTCTTCACTTCCTGTTCTAAATAAACTATTGGGTAGTGTGGTTGTGTGTTTTAAGCAGCTGCTGTGACCCATCCCAGAGATGGAGCATTTCACTGGTGAGTGAAGTAATGGGGAAGAATTAACTACAAGTATAACCAATAACCAACTGTCCTTTCCAAATTTTTTTCAAAATCAGCATCTGGTTTACCACTAAGGACAAGAGTCCCAAATGAAAAACACTGCTAGTGAGAAAGTTGTATCATTTTTTTTCCTATAGATATAAGTTGTCCACTAATTTGTTGTTAGAGTCATAGAAAGGTGATGATTTGCTGACAATATATTTGTCTAATAAATAAACAAGCACTGAAATATTTTATTTATTTTTAAAGGCATATACAAATTGTATGGAATGATCAGAACTGAGGTCATGATCCTCACTCCCCCAACATCAAAAATGTGCACTAACTGCAGAACAGCCCCCCATATCCCTAGAATGAGAACCTATTTTTCCTAGAATTATTCAACTCAACTGACTTATTTTTGGTCAGAAATCTTGGAAGATTTAAAGTGGGGAAAAATGAGAAAACAGCCTGAGCTCCCAGACATGATTATTGTGAGGTTAGCTGGAGTCTATTTGCCAGACAGCTGCAAGATCACAGGTTCATTGGAAGTTTAGTTAACATGACTTTACCTTCTGAGGTCCAGGGTTCATATTCTGATGTGGCTAAGTGTGGGGGGTGAGGGGGAAAAGAAGGAGAGCAGGGAGTCCTTAAGAAAGCCAGGGTTGGAAATGTTATCTGAGAAATAAATCTGAGCAGCCTAATCCTAGCTATGGTATGCACATCATAAACATTCACAAAATCAGTTCTTCCATTTAAATGGAAAAGAGGGAAAATGTGCTGCAGATACAGAGTTCATACAATGGAAATGATTTCTGAGGATGAAAAATGGGTGATCCAGCCTGGATTCCTCATTGTACGTTATTGTCTGTTACTTCTGTGGCACTGCACGTTTTGGCACAAACATAAAAGGATTTACCCACTAGAGAGGCCAGGAGACTCTTAACTTCTGTGACACCCATAAAGTTGTGTGGAAAGCACAATAGGTTGCTTCTCCCCTTTAGCAATATTTTTTTAAAGCTTACAAATGCTGCAGTTGGAAGCCTTGTCCTTTTATATTGATTTAAACTCTTTCTATTAGTGTTTATGGCTGCCTGCTGGTTTACAGCCATGTTACAGTCAAAGTATTAGAGCAGTAGAAATGGAAAGCACTCTCTTCTCAGAGCTGTGATGTCCAGCATCTGGTTGAACAAGGTTTGTGTATTAAGGGAAATACTGTATTTGGATCTTATACTAAGACAGAAGATCCCAATGAAATAATGCTAGAAGGTTCTGAGTTCAGGCTTGGTTAGAATAAGAGTTTGTCTGAATCTCTTTGGTCCTTGCAGTCTGAAAGGCTCTTTCATGAAATAGCTATTCTCAGGATATTGCTGGTTCCTGTCACAACCCAGAAGTGGAAACAGAACACAGTAGTGCAGAGGCATGAAAATGAGAGTGGCCCCGGTCCTCAGTTATTTGGAAGCAATGCTATTTTAAAGATATGAGGAAATCAGTGGAAATTAGAAGCCTAAAAATCTTTGAGGATCAGGTGCTCACCGTCTCGGAACTTTCACAAAGCATAGGTTTATGTCATGCCCTAGAAAAGGGTAAAGGTTGCGGAATTCTTCTCTCAGCTATTGCGATGCTGCTTCAAACATCCTGGTGTGTCTGTAGTACTTTCTTTTGAAATGATGCTTGCAATGGTCGTGTGGCCATTTTTCTTTGTTTTTGCATCCCACTCTTTGTTTTGCATTCGTTAAAAGACAGGCCCCCCCCGAATTCACTGAATATCTTTTTAAGATGACTATCATAGTTCACTGAACCTGTATTCCCCCTCTGTTTTCTAGCAAGGGCACCTATTTTATGTTTCCAGTTCCCAGATGTCACCTCTCTTGAGTAGAGACCCACATCTCCCCATCCTGAGGTGGGTCTTTCCAGTTCCCTGCTTACACTGTTATTCCCAGCAAACCAGAGTTCCTAAATATGCCCACATCTGTGCTTTGCTCGCTGTCTCTCTCTTTGCCCTCCAGAGATTATATACAGTGTAACTGATTCGCTCACAGTTGTAAATTAGCCCATAATTCTTTCTAAGCAAGCACTTATTTTTAAGGTGAGAGCATTACAAGGAAACATTACAAATTATTTTAGCATGCATATAGTTTTTTTAATTATCTTATCAGATCACCTTTTTCCCCCAACCCCTAGCTCCAGCAGGGGCTCTGGAAGGAGTCAATCCTTCGAGTTTTTCTATGGTTACAAGTTCATAACCGCTTTAGTTCAGAACAAGCACACTGAGTGGGCAGATAAATTTGTTTCTTTATTCAGCTTGGATCTTTAATCCCCAACCTTCAGGAACAGGTAACCAGCAAACAATCACTCACTTCAGTAGATACACAAAATTTAGGCTTTTGAAACTAACTGGGGAGCAGAAGGAATTTGTGTTTACTTCCCCCTAGATATTTCCAAAAAAATCCACTTCATATACATTGCTCCAAGTCTGTTCAATATAGTCCTTTGATCAATCAGGTCCACAATAATGCATAACCTTTGCATTTGGTACTTAGACTTGATTCAATAAGGTTTTCCAAGGATACCACGGGAAATTGCCATATTGTCATATTGACTAAATACCAATTTGTTTTAATTTGGCCAGTTTTAAACAAAAGATACAATTACTGCATTGGCCTGAGCTTAACCGACAAATGGGAGAGAGCTGTATATGATATTTCTTTTAAAGAAACCTTTTAAATTTGCAGATTTTATGGGGTAAGGTTTTTTGGTTTTTTGCTGTGGTATGTGAGGATTTCATTACTTCAGTATGATATGTTGGAGTTAACCAACAAGTTCATGTAGGTGCCATAAAGCTAAATTCCACAAATTACAGTGAAATTACATCTGTTCTTCTTGCCACTTCCTTTTTAGGGGTTGGCAACTCTTATTTCGTTCTTCCAAAAATCACAGTCATATACCAGGCTGCTATGCATATTGGTCTCCCTGAGATCTGCTGATGTCTGGTCCACAAACTGAACCATCGGTCTCCTTCCATTAATAACAAGGGTGAGTGTAATCCCACTGATATAGTTCTCCAGTCCCTGCTGGATATGCTCATATCAATGTAGCCTAGCCTCCCTCAAGTTGGTCTTCAATTTAAGTCACCTTCATTAAGCTCTTAAAACCTCATTTTGGTTCCTATCACAGAAGGTATACCTTCTGACATAGGTGCTGTAACGAGGGGTGCTGCAGGGCTTATAGTTTGGTTCAATGGCTCTCAGCACCCATCCCCTCCTATAAAATTATTCCAGCACCCGCCTGATGATGATCATGATTCCAGGAATTACAATAATGCTGATAAATCACTCAGTAGAGGTTGACAATTGGCATCAAACCCAGGTAATATCGATGTGTAACAAAAGGTGAGGCACAGTTAGAAATACTTACGTTAGGGACTGGTCTTCACTATGGGGAGATCGATGCTATTGCAACCGATGCAGCAGGGGTCAATTTAGGAGGTCTAGTAAAGAAAAGTCAATAAAGTTGTGAACTACATTCTGATTTCTTTAGAAAATCACTCTTTCATGTAATCGGTAAGGACCGATCAAAGAGATCTCTGTGTGCATGTCACTGCAAAACAGCTTTACAGTCTCTTTGGTCACAACTCGCAAAAAGCTTCAAAAAACAAAATAGCATCTTGTGGCCCAGCATTCCTCCAGTACTCAAGTCTCTGAGCTCAGAGAAACACAGACACTGATGTCTTTACGAAAATTATCCAAAGTGTTTGCATGGTTTCCCAAAAGATTTTTTTTATGCCCATTCAATGTTGTTGTCATTCATATTAGGGATTAATAAAGGCATTTGGGAGAAAACAAAACAAAACAAAAAACCCTCCCTCAAGCCTATGTCCATTTTTAGAACTGAACCTAACAAAATCTTTTTTGAAAACTGAAAAATTTGGTTTCTCTTCTCCCCTCCCCCATTATTTTATGTATTATTTTATGCATAGCTCCAAGCAAAAGTGCTAAAAAACAGATAAAATGATTGTCCTAGAGCAGGAACAGGATGTTGTACCTCCTACAAGGAAACCTGTCCGCATGAGATCTACAACTTAAATATTGTAGACTCAAGAAAATTTGACAGTTCAGATAAAAAGCAGCATGTGAAATTTACACTTTTTAAGGTCTGCCCATTGCTAATGTATTATTGGAACGTCGACCAGTCTGTGATGAGAAATATATTATAGCTATGGATAAGACATAATACCATTCATCACCCCTTGGGGTATACACACATTAAAGACTCAGTTGTGGTATTTGAACGGAATCCTGTGTAAGGGCGTGCACAGCTGCTTTGCCTTAATGGAGCATTGGGAGAGATTCTGCTTTAGAAAGCACAGGCAATCCCCAGTTTTTGGAGGATGTTCACCCTAACCCATCCCTTAGGATGTTGTAGATTGCACCCCTTTTCCCCATGTGCTAGTTCTACTCTACAGGTTGGTGTAGACAGGGATGAGGCCATGGCTACTTACCCTTTTCTGTTTTGCTTTCTTCCCAGCAGGGGCAAAAACTGAGCTGTCTCTCTTTCAAGGAAATGCAATTATTTCTGCTGTTAGGCTACATCTACACTTATGGTGTCATGTGGAGTACAGAGACTGTACGTCCAGCGAGCATAGGTATAAGTAGCAATGTAGATGGTGAGAAACGGCTTAAGTTAGTAGAGTACCTTACTCACCTGAACCCCAAATATTACAACTTACACGGCTCTTTACACACACACAAGCAGTACCTCACACAACTGCACTACTATTTTAGCAGTGTAGGCTCCAGCAGCAGACCTACACAGCTTTCTCCCATGTCTTCCCTGAGTTCTTAATTACCAGTCCGTTCCCCTCTGGTTTGTCATCCTGAATGCCTGAAACCAGAGCTCTTGCCTCCCATGTTCCAGTGGAGCTCTGCCACATTTCATCTTAAACCATGGTGGGCTTGTACCTGAGCTCTTGGGGTTTAACTGTGACATCATTACAGAAAACAATACACCGAGAAAAATAACTTTCCACATTCCCACAGTCAGAATCCCAGAACAGTCTTTAGTGTCCATAATGACTCAGACCACAGGCAGAGTGATGGAGTCCATCGTACCCATACTTGTCTGTCTTTCTGGTTCCTGATCAGGAACACCTTTATATCCTTCCTCCTGGATCCCATGGGTGTGACTTGACCTCTTTTCCTGTTTGAGCTGGCTATGTTTATCTTGGTCAGTGACTTTTTTTTTGTCTGTCTCCTCGCTCAGCCACTGGCCTCCAGCTCCATCCATCTGTGCTTCATGAGCAGGCTGTCCCAATCCAGCCTATGCAGCTCTAGACCTCTTGCTCATGCTGCTGCCTCTTCTGGATTGTTCAGGGAATCATCTGCTTGGTCTTCTGCATACCCTGTAGGATAGAGAGACCCTTTCTGTCCCCAGTTTAGAACAAATGCCTCACCGTGCCTTAGCATGTGAGCACAGCAGGCTACTCGCTCCAGTTTCTTCTGACCAGCTGCTGAGAGATCTTGCTGTGCCTAGAGCTTTTTTCACTGTTTCTTTGCCAGCTTAGCATATGTTTCTTTCCACAACTTGCCTTTTCCACTGCTTAATCATCTTATACTTCCTTTTGTTCTGTTTCCTTTACCCAAAATAAGCAAACAGAAAATGAAAACTGTAACCTTTGTTGTCTATTCCCAACCTTCTTACTTGTGAATCTCTCAGAATTCATTTGAGTGCGTGGAGTATACTTATCTAACCACCGAAGAATGTTTAAATCCTTCCAACTATGCCACTATGATGCTCTTAGGTAAATTCAGGTTTGTGAGGTACCTTACCGATACCTGCCGTTAGCATGAAGCAGTCTATGCCTGCTGGGATTCAGCTCCCTGAAACCCACAGCATCTGGTGCCACAAGTACTGATTTCCAGGCTTCTGCAGACCTTGTCCTCTCTTGTGCAGGCTAATGACAACCACACCTCATCTAGTGACCTCTCTGCCAGCAACCTGCTCTGTAGTATCAAGCCCCTGCCACTGAATCCTCACAGAAATAACTAGGTGAATTGTCCACAAAGAGACACAGTTTGAGACAGTTCAGGATCAGGTCTTTTTAAAAACCACAACACTGGAATCCACTTGTAGTGAAAACAAATAGCTTTATTAATAAAATTAAGACTTTAAAAGAGAGTGAGCAGCAGAGCAGAAATAATAGGAACAATAGGTTACAAATAAAACAAAACATAAAATTCAATCCTAGGTCTACAGTTATCAATGTTTAACCTTTTCTATTTGATAGATTGTTTCACAGATTCAATATTTTGCCAGTGTTGCAGGTTTTCATTAATATTTCCCACCATAAGAGGAGTTTCCCCAACAATTGGATTAGAAAATATCTGTCTTGTCTTCCTTTTACACCTCAAAATTCACTGTCTTTGCACTCCAGAGACAGGACAACCTCCTATACTTTAGTCTCGGATGACTTTCCAACCACTTTTTATTCCATATGCAGATTTGGTTTACATTTGACAGAGAGAGAGAGAGAGAGACTCACACACATCTTATCTCTTGTCTGGAAGAAACCTGTTTGCCAGCTCTGCCTTAATACAGACTTATTGGGAACATATTTCCAGAGCAAGGATTGGCACTGTTTGGCCTGCGGCCCACCAGAATAAGCCCCCTGGCAGGCCAGACAGGCTTGTTTACCTGCAACATCTGCAGGTTCAGTCGACCACAGCTCCCACAAGCTGTGTCTTGCCACTTCAGGCCAATGTGGGCTGCGGGAAGCGGTGCGGGCCGAGGGATGCGCTAGCCGCCACTTCCCGCAGCCCCATTGGCCTGAAGAGGCAAACTGAGGCTGCGTGCCAAATGTTATGGGTCCCTGTTCCAGAGTATATACATAACTCTTTCCATAGTAGTGGTGCATGTATCTCACAGCGATTTAAGATCTGTATGACATAAGCTTTTATTCAATATCTTACAAAACACCATTTGGACAAATACTATGAAAGAAGTGTATTGGGTGTAGTGACTTTGTCAGGCCTGATAGGATTTGTTGATACAGAGTAGTGAACCCTTTGCTAGCTGGCAGAATTGGATCTCTGTCACATTTTCCTGGCTCATACAAAGCCAAAACTGTGGCCTGGCTTTCATGGCCATGGAAAACAATAAGGAGGCATCTAGTATTCCCTTATCCCTGTACACTGGCTGTGGTTTTTTTGGGGAGCTGTGTATGAAGAAAAGTTGCTTTTATGGTATCCCTATGTCCTGCTCCCTTCCCTGCTTATGTCTTTAAGAGTAAGTGGGTGATGGAGAGAATGGTCAGGCCCTTGGCTCCACCTCAGCCAAGCACAGACCTGCTCTAGGGTAGCTACTGCCCTGGGAGGAACAGGAAATTTGCAGACTAACAACTGTTAGTCTGGCTCTTGCATGACTCCCAGGGCTTATGGCAAAGTTGCAATTTAACCCAAAGCAATGCAAACTGATGTTTGTAAGCTATGAAAAAAAAGATTGTTTTTTATTTATTTTTCCTCCCCAAAGTAATATTTTTTAGGACATTAAGGCAAGGAGATATATTTATATTTATTTCTGATGTTGGGGGTGTGATGTATAAATGAACTACTCAAAATAAGTTTCTCTTAGGTATGATACTGAATTCCACTATTTTTTTTATTTGCAATCAGTGCATAAATTTCTGCTTTTGAGCAGCCTGCATCTTATTTAGCAGCTCTTGGGGATAAGATTAAGCTCCTTAGTATATTAGAATTTGTTTCTGAACAGAAGTCTAACAGAGAACTCCTGACTCCTGGCCCCCGGTTCTAACTAATATTTTATATCGCTTTCCTCTCACATTCACTTCCGAATGCAAACATGCCAAACGATCAAAAGCCATGGATGTTTTTTTAATTAAAATCATGGAGTCCATGATGCCTATAACTGTCTAGGAGTGAAGTCTGGATTCAAGCATAGCCAAAGAAAAATCAAAAGAGTATTGTGTAACCAGCTGTCTTTTTTTGGCGGGTGAGTCTGAGGGTTCGGATCATGTGGCCTGTCTCTATTTTCTTATTTTTACAAAATATTTTACAAAACTATTTCCAAAATTCTGTTACTCTGTTTAAGTATAATATGGTTTATGGAAGTAAGGAATTTCCGTGCCCTTTAAAGTAACCCATCTCTGGTGTACAATATTCTGAAGGCTCAACATAAAATAGCCAGAGAGAACTCTTTCTAGTGTAACCCTAGCCTCTGAACCCCATCCCTGTTTGAATACTACTGAGGGAATCATTTCTCAAGTGTCAGATTTATAGTACATACTGTGATTATTTTGCCCTCTGGGCAAATAAATTATAATGCATGTTGTGATTTTTTTCATAAATTAAGGCACATAACAAAATATATAATCACTCATTAGAGAAGTGGCTGTAACAGCTCCTTCAAAGATACTTTAAGAGCTCTGATAAATAATACATGTAAGTAACAAAGTGCATATATTATACATTCCAAAACACACATTGAGCCAGTTAATGCTTTTTGGTGATTTATGTAACAGGTATTCTGTTAGTTTGGGGAAGTATTTTTTCTTCTAATGTTAACTACATATTTAATAGTAATAGTTATAGGTGAACATCAAGTTTGGAGGTGCAAGTCAGAGAAGCAATCAAGTTTCTGATCCTTGAAGTTGTCCCATATGGCTCCACCTGCCTGGAGCAATTTGAAAGAAAGGGGCACAAGTTTGGATGCTCATCCAAAGATTATCAGAAGGATTTGAACCTTATATGTCTACCAAAGTGGGGTGTAAATCTCATAAAAACAAGCTATTTTACAAGATTTCCAGGATTTATATAGATGGAACCATGGGGAGGGCTAGGGAGGCAGAATTAGCGTGAGAAGAAGCTTTTGGAGATATTTCAGTACTGTGGTCTTAGTTGGAAACCAAAGTGCAGAGGTGTGTGAAACTGAGCAACAAGTGGCGGGGAAACATTAATAGAAGTTTTACAGTCCTCCAGAAAGTTTCAGCTGGGAATGAAATCAAGGGGGAGGAATTATTGGTTTTATTCTGGGAAAGGAAAGGACTTCTTATTTCATATACAAATGTTCACCTGGCCCTACTATTTTCATGAATATTTCACCAATCATTTTACCTTAAAGTAGGTGGATATTTTACCTTGCATTAATGTTGAAAGAATACTAGGAATTGAAATTTCAGTTAGATCATAATACTCTTACATAAACAGCACTAAATGTTTGTGTTAAACTAACATTTGGTCTGGAAAATCCAAGTCAAGGATGTTCTCAGTTACACAAGTGTAAATGTAGAGTATTCTGCCTCCACTAAGTGGCCATCTACATGAATCAAGTGCTCCTAATACCGGCACAAGTGCTATGGAGATGTTTTGTTCACTACGTCAGCAGACAGAAGTCCTGAAATTTAGTCCCTCTAACAGTACAGGATTCAAGGTAGTGGAGGTATGTATCCGCATAAATTGCTGTGTGGGCTGGATTGCCTGGCTAGAAAGTGCTTACAAATTAAGACACATAGATGCAAAATTACTCAAGCAATGCCTTTCTCTCACTCCCCAAATAATCTCTTAGCATTTCAGAGAAAATATATCATACAAAGTTTGAGCCTGGACAACTTTTGACCCTTAGCAGTAATTCAAATCATAACATTTAATCTCCATAAGCAAATACCATGTTTGGCTGTTCCACCTCAGAAACTTGCAAAAGTCAGTGGAGGCCCATTACCCTTGCATCTCACCACTAAATCCCACCCCCACTCCCACTAGCATAGTTATTTGTTGATTAAAAGAATCTGTGAGGTGATCTCAGAGGGGGAAGGCACATCTCTCTCACCTATCACCATAATAGTTGAGCATCATCTTTTCATTCAGTCCCCACTCCTTCAGGTTTATAATAAAGTACAGGTGGCATTGGCTCGGTGATCATAAACTGAGCACTTAGAAGAGAAGGCTTTGAATCAAAACCATGGTCCAGGCACAATCGGTTTCAATTTACAGACTAAAAACTCAGAAGAGCTCTTTCAGGGAAATAGCAAGATGCTGAGTGAGCTCAAAATAATAACAGTGAAATTGTCTACATATTTATGAGCCTGGTAGAGAAAGTTGCTCTCCCTGTTTTATTTTGTCTGACCAAGTCACTGCAGAAAGAGATTTCTGATTCCTTATGGGGAACTACAGTACATTCCAACCACTAAATTGACGGGAAATGTGTGTATGTGTGAGCATGTGTCCTTTGAGTTCCTATTTCTAGGGAAGCTATTCCCTTTTTTCCATTCATGTTCAGAATGACTGACTCAGGCAGATGTTGACTCCAGCGACAAACATGTAGTGTTGGGGAAAGAAAAAGCTAATAATAAATACAACTAAAATTACGGAAACAACCTAAAATGAGAGGCAAACAGACGGTTAGGAAGCAGTGAAGAAAAATGGAAGATTAAAAATGTTAATGATTATGGAATTATTCAATATTCACTATGTTTGCCTAGGACTTTGCTATATTCAAACAATGTACAAGAACTCCTCACTTAACATGGTAGTTATGTTCCTGAAAAATGCAACATTAAGCAAAACTATGTTAACTGAATCCAATTTCCCCATAAGAATGTAATGTTAATGTGGGTGGGAGTGGGGAGGGGGCTAGGTTCCAGGTTTTTTTACCAGACAAAGGAATATATGTATAATATAAACAATATAAGTTTTAAACAAATAATTTAATACTGGTACACAGCAATCCTCAGCAGGTATAAATCAGAATAGCTCCACTGACTTCAGTGGAGGTCTACTGATTTATACCAACTCCAGAACTGCTTTTAAGAATCTTAATTTCATTTGGCCTTGTTCTCTCTCAGTAGAAGAATGGCAAACTAAAAATAGAGCACATCAGTTTATTATAGTCCGACTTATGTTGTTATACACTGAACATATTCTCTTCCTGTGATGCCATTTTTCTTTCTCTGAGAAGCGGTAAGAGAGAAAGTAAATCCAGGGCAACATCTCCTAGAGCACAGGCGATGCACTGCAGTGCATGGTCAACTCCCTTTAATAATAAATAAATTATGATGGAAGAATTGAGCTCCAGGAAAATAGACTTAGAATTTAAGGAATCATGATGATGTTGTCTGACCTCTTGCACATCTCAGGCCACAGAATCTCACCCATCTGCTCCTGTAATTGACCTATAACCTCTGGCTGAATTACTGAAGCCATCAAATCAAATCATGATTTAAAGATGTGAACTTTAGAATCCACCATCTGTTCAAGTTTAAACCTTCAAGTGACCCGAGCTCCAGGCTGCAGAGGAAGGCAGAAAAACCCAGGGCCTCTGCCAAGCTGACCCAGGGGAAAGTGCCTTCCCAGTTACAAATATGGTGATTAGTTGGACCCTGAGCATGTCAGCAAGGCATCTAGACATCTGGGAAAAATTCTCTGTAGTAACTCAAAGCTCTCTCCTTTTTAGTGTCCCATATCTGGCCATTAGGATATTTGCCACTAGTAGTTGCAGATGGGCCACATGTCATTAAGCAGTTCCATCATATTATCCCCACCATAATTTTATCAAGCTCAGTCTTGAAGCCAGGAAGGTTATTTGATCCCACTACACTCCTTTGAAGGCTGTTTCAGAACTTCATACCTCTGATGATTAGATACCTTCATCTAATTTTAAACCTAAACTTGTTGATGGCCCGTTTATATCCATTTGTTCTTGCACCATCTTTGGCACTTAACTTTAACTCCTCTCCCTCCCTCTGATGTATTTATAGAGCATAATCATATCTCCTCTCAGCCTTTGTTTGGTTAAGCTGAATAAGCCAAGCTCTTTAAGTCTTCTCTCATATGGTAGGTTTTCCATTCCTCTGATCATACTAGTAGCCCTTCTCTGTGCCAGTTGCAGTTTGAATTAATCTTTCTTAAACATGAGATACCGAACTGAACACAGTAGTTCAGATGAGGTCTCACCAGTACCTTGAACAATGGTACTAATATTTCCCTGTCTTTACTGGAAATACCTTGCCTGATGTATCCTCGGGCTGTGGTCGCCTTTTTTCACAGCCACATCACATGGGTAGCTCATAGTCATCCTTTCTCCTCTGTTGTTTCCAACTGATATATACCCAGTTTATAGTAAAAAATCATGTTCTTATACACTTAGGGATTAACCTTGCACTTCGCACTATTAAATTTCATCCCATTTCAATTACTTTGGTTTTCAAAGTCATTCAGATCTTCTTGTGTAATATTCTGTTCCACCTCTGTATTGAGGATACCTCCCAACTTTGTGTCACCCGAAAATTTTATAAGCATGCTCTCAATTTTGTTCCAAGGTCATTAAAGAAAATGTTAAATAAGATTGATCCCTGAGGAACTCTACTAGTAATCTCCTTCCAGCCTGACAATTCACCTTTCAGTATGACCCGTTGTAGCCTCCCCTTTAACCTATTTCTTATACATCTTTCTATTCTCACATTAATTCCCATCTTCTCTAATTTAACTAATAATTTCTGATGTAGAACTGTATCAAATGCCTTACTGAAGTCCAGATAGATTATATCTACTGAATTTCCTTTGTCTAAAAACACAACAGTGATCTTCTCAAAGAAGGAGATCAGGTTGATCTGGCACAATCTGACTTTTGTAAAACCACGTTATATTTCAAGGATCGGCAACCTTTGACCCATGGCCTGCCAGGGTAAGCCCCCGGTGGGCCGGTTCAGTTTGTTTACCTGCTGCGTCCGCAGGTTCAGCCGATCGCAGCTCCTACTGGCTGTAGTTCACCACTCTAGGCCAATAGGGGCTATGGAAAGTGGCAGCCAGCACATCCCTCAGCCGGCACCACTTCCCGCAGACTGGTGAACATAGGAGAAGTCCTGCCTTGCCTCTAATATTCTGTTACTTATTGTTCTACTGATACGGACATGCACAATTGTGCACATACACCCCACCCCCTTTACTGATAGTGAGAAAGAGAAAGTTGTGAAACCCAAGACACCAAGCTCACAACTATCAAAACTGACATACTGCTGCAATAAAGATAACTTTATTTTTTCTGTGATTCCATTTCTGCTACTCACTCTCCTCAATTCATCCACTGAGAACTCTTCCTCACCTTAGAGCTACATGGCATAGAATTAAAAAATAGAAAACTCTACATTTTAGAAAAAATTGCCATTGTGATCCTCAAGTGCCTCATTAAACAGTTGGTTATCTGTATAAACTCTGGTGCATAGGAAGCTTCCTGCTGCTTATTGGACCTCCTACTGGTATCATTGTTACTGTCCTAGTCCCTCTGCTGTGCTTCCCAAGGAGTTTCCTTCCTATTGTAAGCTGCAAATGCCACTTCTATCTGCTCGCTTCCAAAAACGTATATTTACAAGTAAAAGGCTTATCCCTTCCCTTATCATCCCAAAAGTCAGAAGTTGATCCTTGTACTCTGCTGGCACTGACCAATAGTATGTAACCCAGAGGAACAAAGTGAATCCATATAAAGGAAGGATTTGCTGGCAAGCACTTTAAGAAATAGTGAGTTCTGTAGCAGCCTTGACTGCTTGGCTTTACTTCCAATTATTTCATGCTTTGTGGTTAAAGTGATACCTGTTTTGTGAGCAGTCAGCCCTAAGATTCAATGTAAAAAATTAACAACCAGGACTAAATCCACTTACCTTCTCACTCCCCTCTGCTTTCAGGATTCTTTCTACATCACGTACTTGTCATTCATTCGTTACTTGTATTAGAGTTAACACCTAGAGGACCCAATTGGAATCAGGGCCCTCTGGTGCTAGGCACTGTACCAACAGAGAAAAAGGTAACCTTAGTAAGAAACTGCCTCTGTCCCAAAGAGCTTGCAGTCTAAACAGGGTGGGAGGGGAAATGAAGGCACAGAAATGTAAAATGACTTGCCCCGAATCAGGGAGCTGGTTGGTGCCAGAGCCAGGAATATAATATAGGATTCCTGAGCGCCAGTCTAGAGCCATGTTAATTAAACCACACTGCCTCTCTGTCATACAAGGCAAAATGTGATGTAAGCAGAACACCAACAGACTGCGTCAGGAACGCGAATCAAACCTGGGACCTCTGCAGTTGAATACATAAGCTTCTACCGCATGAGCTAAAAACATCTCTCTTAACCCAGGCTGTTTGTTTAAGTAGCTGAGAAATTAGCTAGCCACATTATTAAATGGTTAATTTTACAACAGGAATTCTTCATTGATTCCCTACTGGTCATTTTATGGCTGCGAGTCACAAAGTATGCCTGGAATTTTTTTCCTGGCAAGTTCAGATCATGTGTTTCAGCTGGCTATCATTGGCATTCTCCTATAAGTGCGTTTGCCTTTAAATGTTTGTTAACTTGCCAATAATTGTATTGGACATTAGATCAGGAAAAGTAACACTGTGATTCAAAAGGTGACGATTGTGAGTGTTGGATGCTTTTTGTGGTGATGGGGGATCCTGCTTATCCAGGAAAAATGCAAAAATGGAAAGGTTTGTGTGGGAGGTAGGGAGTAAGAGAGAGAGGACTCCCTTTCTCTGGCAGCATATAGACATGCAAGAATTTTTTCACATGGAACGCAGTTCATATAATAAGCTAGGCAACCTAGAGATCACTATTCATAAAGGCATGCAGTTTCTCACTGATGTTATATTCAGTAAACCCTATATTCCCTACCTGCAAGTCAGCCTGAGATACATATATAAATACTTCATGAACTCCAAAGGTGGCCTTAGACAAAAGCACCAACCGAATACATTTTTTCAGGTGGAGAATGTCCTCCAGGATACCCCCACATTCCTCTTATTTAGTACACCTTCCTCAAAGGTCACTGACACTGTGACAAGCTACCTGTCAGGTGAGGAAGACTGGAAATGCTGCTCCTTCCACAACCCTTGAAGGATACTCTGTGTGTCACCCAGAAGGAGGCAATACTGCAGTACAATACAACTGATTCCTGTCTCTTCTCTAAGGAATAAGAAGTTACAAGACACAGGATCCTGTGGTTTTGCCCTGGCTCTGTAGCTGTCAGACTATCTAACACTTCTTCAGCCTCCCTACTTATCAGCTTCCGTAGATTACCAAGCCAGAAGAAACCATTGTGATCATCTGGTCTGACCTCCTATATATCACAGGCTATAAAACTTTCTCCAAAATTATTCCTAGACCATATCCTTTAGAAAAATATTCAATCTGGATTTAAAAATTGTCAGTGTTGGAGAGTCCACCATAATTCTTGGTAAATTGTTTGAATGGATAATTACTCTGTCAAATGTATGCTGAATTTCTCTAGTTTCAAGTTCCAGTTATTGAATCATGTAATATCTTTATTTGCTAGATTGAGGAGCCCATTATTAAATATTTATTTCCCATATAGATATTTGTGGATTATCATCAAGTTACACTAAATAGACTCAAAGAGCTCAATCTATCTCTATAAATCATATTTTCTGATCCTTTAATAATTCTTTTGGCTCTTATCTGATCCCTCTCCAATTTGTCAACATCCTTTTTCAATTGTGGACACCAAAAATGAGCACAGTTTTCCAGCAGTGGCACACCAGTGCCAAATACAGAGATAAAATAACCTATGTATTCCTACTTGATATTCCAAGGATTGCATTAGTTCTTTTGGCCACGGTGTCACATTGGGAGCTCGTGTTCAGTTGATTATCTGCCATCACCCCCAAATCGTTTTCAGAGTCACTGCTTCTCAGGATAGAGTCCCCCATCTTGTAAAGATAACCTATATTCTTTGTTCCTAAATGCATATTTTTAAGTTAGCTGCATTAAAAAAAAACACTTATTATTTGCTTGTTCCCAGTTTCACAGGCGACCCAGATCACTCTGTATTAGTGAACTGTTGTTGCCGTGATTTACCACTCCTGCAGATTTTTGTAAACTGCATACTTTATCAGCGATTGTTTTCTTCCGTGTCATTGATAAAAATGTAAAATAGCGTAGGGCCAAGAAACAATCCCTTTGAGATCTCACCAGAAACACACCTGTGTGATGACAATTCCTCATTTACAATTACACTTTGAGACTTATCATTTAAACAGTTTTTAATCCATTTAGTGTGTTTCATGTTAATTTTATATTTCAGGTTTTTTAATCAAAATGTGTGGTACCAAGTCAAACACTTCACAGAAGTCTAAGTCTATTACATCAACATTATTATTTTAATCAAACTTGTAATCTCATTAAACAAATGAAGTTAGTTTCCCAGGATATATTTTCCATGAACCCTGTTTATTTGCATTTATTACATTACCCTACTTTTATTCTTCATTAATCAAATCCTGTATCAGATGCGCCATTATCTTGCTCAGGATCAATGTCAGGCTCACAGACCTGTAATTACCTGGGTCATCCATTTCCTCTTTTAAAAACTGACACATTAGCTTTCTTTCAGTAGTCTGGAATTCTCCCAGTGCTTCAAGATTTGTTGAAAACCAATGGCAATGGTCCTGTCAAGTCCTCGACCAGCTCTTTTAAAATTCTTGAATGAAAATTATCTTGGCCTGCTGATTTTAAAATATCTGACTTTAGTAGCTTCTGTAAAATATCCTCCAAATACACTAGGAGAGCAGAAGTAAGCAACCTATGGCACAGGTGCCAAAGGGGGCACACAAGCTGATTTCACTGGTCTACAATTTTTTAGAAGTCGTCTGCTTCAGAGATAAAATGTGATATTTATTATGTATTTTGATGTGCTGAATTCAAATATGACAATTAAAACAACTGGCTACTGTTTCTAAGATATTTAAGTTTTTACATTTTTTTACATTTTTACATTTACATTTTTACATTTTATGTCTATATATATTGTGTAGATAGTAGAGTTTTAATCATAAATTGTAAACCTAGGTCTTTTCATATGCTTTACATGATAATATTTCACCTGTTCTCTTTATGTAACACTTTCAAAATCAGCAAAAGGGTTATATAAATGTGTTATGAAACAAAAGGCAAAAAACTATTATGTACATAGTTTAGTCCTATTCAGTGTCTACTCGGCGCTTCTTGGCTTGTCTCTTCTATTCATTAAATGGAGCATCTCTTGTCACTGTCCAGCAATAGTCTGCAAGCATTGATGGGCTCCATTTGCCCTGATAGCGTTTCTCCATTGTTGCAATGTCCTGGTGAAATCGCTCGTCACTCACTGCTCCAAAGTTCGGTGGAAAAAAATCTAGATGAGAGTGCAAAAAATGTATCTTTAGTGACATGTTACAACGAAGGCTTTTGTATGCCTTGAGGAGGTTTTCCACCAACAACCTGTAGTTGTCTACCTTTGTTGTTTCCGAGAAAATGTATTGCCACTGACTGGAAGGCTTTCCATGCCGTCTTTTCCTTGCCACGCAGTGCATGGTCAAATGCATCATCTCGAAGAAGTTCACGAATCTGAGGACCAACAAAGAGACCTTCCTTTATCTTAGCTTCACTTAACCTTGGAAATTTTCCACAGAGGTACTTGAAAGCTGCTTGTGTTTTGTCAATGGCCTTGACAAAGTTCTTCATCAGACCCGGCTTGATGTGTAAGGGTGGTAACAAAATCTTCCTTGATTCAACAAGTGGTGGATGCTGAACATTTTTCCTCCCAGGCTCCAATGACTGTCAGAGTGGCCAATCTTTCTTGATGTAGTGGGACTCTCTTGTATGAGTGTCCCATTCGCAGAGAAAACAGCAGTACTTTGTGTATCCAGTCTGCAGACCAAGCAAGAGAACGACAACCTTCAAATCGCCACAAAGCTGCCACTGATGTTGGTCATAGTTTATGCACCTCAAAAGTTGTTTCATGTTGTCATAGGTTTCCTTCATATGGACTGCATGACCAACTGAAATTGATGGCAAAACATTGCCATTATGCAGCAAAACAGCTTTCGATTCGATGAATCAATGAAGAGTCTCCACTCATCTGGATCGTGAATGATGTTGAGGGCTGCCATCACACCATCGATGTTGTTGCAGGCTACAAGATCACCTTCCATGAAGAAGAATGGGACAAGATCCTTTTTGATGGTCACGGAACATGGAAACCCTGACATCACCTGCCAGGAGATTCCACTGCTGTAGTCTGGAGCCCAACAGCTCTGCCTTACTCTTGGGTAGTTCCAAATCCCTGACAAGGTCATTCAGTTCGGCTTGTGTTATGAAGTGTGGTTCAGAGGAGGAGGATGGGAGAAAATGTGGGTCCTGTGACATTGATGGTTCAGGACCAGAAGTTTCATCCTCTTCCTCTTCCTTGTCTGACTCAAGTGAGAATGATTCTGGTGCCTCAGGAACTGGCAGTCCTTCTCCGTGGGGTATTGGGAGTATAGCTGATGGAATGTTTGGATAATGCGCAGTCCACTTTCTCTTCTTTGACACACCTTTCCCAACTGGAGGCACCATGCAGAAGTAACAATTGCTGGTCTGATCTGTTGGCTCTCTCCAAATCATTGGCACTGCAAAAGGCATAGATTTCCTTTTCCTGTTCAACCACTGGCGAAGATTTGTTGCACAAGTGTTGCAGCATATGTGTGGGGCCCACCTCTTGTCCTGATCTCCAATTTTGCAGCCAAAATAAAGGTGATAGGTTTTCTTAACCATAGTGGTTATACTGCGCTTTTGTGACGCAAAAGTCACTTCACCACAAACATAGCAGAAGTTATCTGCACTGTTCACACAAGTACAAGGCATCTCTGCTCACTTTGGCTAAACAGAAATGTGTCCCTTTGCAAAATCAAACACTGACAAATAAGAGAACACGACACTGTATGATTTCTAGAGCTGATATAGGGCAATCTGTTCAGCAGAGTGATGTAAGCTTCATTATGATTGCATCATCCATGGCTTCTAGGAATAACATGATGCAATTCATATCATGTATGACACAATACCAGCTTCAGCTTACATCATTCATTGTTTTGCCTAAAAAGCAAGTACTGTCCAAACCCAGTCATAGATTTATTCATAGATCCAGTCAAAGATGTATTTTAGTCATTTCTGGTTTAAATTGAGATCCCTTCCCTTTATAACTCACTTATCCTCTGCCATTCCCATGTCAAGGGTCGTATATACTGACCCAATAGCATATCTTGAAAACTAGAGCCAGTCAACAATTTTAAGCATCATTTGCATTCAGTGTCCCAGAATTAGTAAAGTTTGACTACATTTATTTCAGAAGCATTTTGGCTGTAGAGCAGTGTTTTCAGTGGCAGTCACATTGCCCTGGTCCTGGCCACTGTTCTGCGGGGGCTCTGCATTGTTATTTAATTTTAAATGAAATTCTTAAACTTTTTAAAAACCTTATTTACTTTACATACAACCATAGTTTATTTATATACTAAAGACTTAGAGAGAGAGACCTTCTAAAAACATTAAAATGTATTACTGGCACGCGAAAGCTTAAATTAGATTGAATAAATGAAGACTCAGCACACCACTTCTGACACGTGTCCGACCCCTGAGAGAGAAGACTATATCATCTGGGGTTGGGTTTGTTCTTCCTTTTCTGCATTATCATTGTTAATTATACCATTTTCATCTAGTAATTGATAATACCAGTCCTAATAATTATTTTTGTAAACAACTTGCTCCATATTGTTCTTAATTCTGTAAGCCAGAGATTTCTCCTTGCTTATCGATTTTCTACAATTCTTAACTTTTGATTTATATTACCATCAATTTCCCCTTTCTTGTACTTAATATAATTTTTTTTATAGCTACCTTAATTTCATTTTCCTCACAGATGATTTGGTTCATAATTGTTTTCAGCTTTGTGAAATGGGCCTAATAAAGCACCAAATATTAAAATTACTGGTCTGGACTTTTTTCTGTTTACATATTATAAATGTGATCAAGTCATGATCATTTATATCTAAGCTATTATTGTATTTGTTCTTTGATCTGTTCCTTTTTATTGGTTAAGTTTTCCAAACTTTTTGAGTTAGGAAATACACATCTGCAATGTTTAGAAATGATCACTGAACATATTTTAAAAACACCAAGAAGCATTTTAAGGTCTCTTCTTGACAGCTGCTTTCTATTCATCCTTTTTCTAGAGCAGAAAAGTTTGCTTTCAAAAGGATTCAGTGCTGCTTGATGTCTTTCTCTCTTTTATTTTTTTAATGGTAAGTATGTGAAGCAAAATGACAAAATGTCAGTTATTCCCAGCACTTCAGTATCTGCACTGCAAAATGTCTGAGTGCTACACAGAGCAAAGTAGTTGAAGACAGCCGTTGCAGCTTTCTGGCTACTTATCTTAAAATGATACCCGCAAATGCAGGCCAAATATTGTGGTTAGTATTAATACAAGTCAGTTTGAGTAAATCTTAAAACCTTAGTATGTATTCTCTGCCCTTTCTCATGCAAAACTATTCATTTCAACAATGTTGATGCCACCTCGTTTCATATGGTAATTCTGTATATGGGTGCTATGGTTTGACCACATAAATATAACAGAGAAAGAAAATGAAACAGCAAAGGGACTTTGGGATCTTAATGGAAAAGGTGTACACTACAACTATAATTGAGTAGAAAGACCCTGTTAGAGCTCAGTCTTTTTCTGCATCCAAGCTTTATTCAGCACAAGACAGGAGTGTTGTCTGGTTGCTTGTTATGCTTGCCCAGACCTATTCTTGTACCACTCCTTTAAAAGTTAGTCACTGGAAGTTCTAAATTTGTCAGTGGAGGATCATCAGAGGAATTCTCTACCATGCCCTCTTTCCTGACCCACCTCTGACACAAGCACTGCCAGCCCTCCGCATACCCTTTTCCCTCCTTCCGCGTGTCCCCAGAACTAGGGACGGATTTGGTGACTGGTGCAAGAACTGTCAGCACCAGAGGAAAGTTCCATTCCAGGAAGCTAATTCTGTGCTGGCCATTTATGGCCTGAATCTAAGCACTTGTGCCACTTGAGCGGTGTGAGGTGCTCAGATTGGGGGCTTATTGTCCAGTTCATCACATTGATGAGACCTCATACTGTCTTCATAATCTTGTTAAAACCATGGATAGTCCCGGGCCTTAGCTGAGTTATGGGGACGTAGTTATGTCCGGTCTAAGCTATCATCTGTAACTGTGTAACCAGTTCCCTGATTCAGACAGTGCTGGGCCAGTACAAAATAAAATATGGAGTGTGATTTCCAAAGCATCTTTAGGAGTACAAGTCCCTTGATTACTTGTGCTTCTAAGTCATTTAGGTGCTTTTGAAAATGCAACTCAAAACGTTATTTCAAAGAAATGAGCCCCACCTGGCTTTAATGCAATAAGAGATTCCACCAAGAAAGACTGTTGTTCCTCACAGGGGACATTTGCCTTATTTAACATGTAACTGGAGTTTAAAATGACCTTCTTCAAATGTAGAAGTTACAGCAGCTTTTCTAAAAGGACATTTGGGGTCGGGGGAGGAGAAGCATAAAGGCGAGTTAATTCATATTCGCTTCCTCTCTGTCAGGCTATCTGTTTTCCATAATTTGTCCCAGTGATATCTCTCAAAGTGCTAAATCATTACAGAGGCTTTTACATCATATTAGCCACATCAAATACTGATATGAAACAACACAGAGTACAAGGCTTTCATATGGTCCTAATACAGGAATAGTATAGCTCAAGGGGCAATAAATAAGTGTGTTCAGTGCCAAGAAGGATACAGAGATAGGGAAAAAGTATTTCTTCTGGAATTTCATGTTTCCTTCCTGCTTGAAACATTATTTCTCTTGGCTAAGTATTTCTGATTATTCTACTGTATGCAGATGTACATATTGATGTACATGTAACTGAACTCCATCCTCAGAGAATAACACACAGGCAAATACACAGACACTTTTTCTTTTAGCTTTACTTTTCTCACTGGGTTAATTATCCTTGTTACTCTGTGAGGCAATATCAGTGCTAATAGGTGGAACAAATGCAGTCATCTTTTGAAAGTATTCACATTTCTGCAAAGTAAAAAGCCACAAGAAACTTGTTAGAAGTGCAGTGCAAGGGTTTTCAGGGGTTGGTGCTGAATCTTTTGGCAGTTTTTAAAAGAGGTCTGTCTTGTTCAAATCTAACATTTTTACACAGCTAGAATCAAGACATTAGAGTTGTTAGTCACCATCCTCCGCCCAATGCCCCCATCATCAAGTAAAACATCTCAGATCAGAGAACAACCAAGGATCTTCTGAAATAAATGGCACTCACTCCAACAGTGTCAATACACCAATCACAATAACAAATTCTTGCATTGAAATGGCATCTTAATTTTTATGTAGTGTCTATCATTTAAACCACATTATGGTTTGATTTCATGAAAGTATGTTCAGTTAATAACATATTCAAATCTTTGGGATCAGATATTCAGACTGGTTGCTTGATCTGGAAGTTTGCTTTTGAATCTGTTGGCCTACGAACCAGTTGACTGCACACACAGATGCGTAGTTTATGCACAGTTACCTGCGTTTATAATTTTGAGAGGTTTGTGCATGGGTCAGTGAGCACTCAAATACTGAAAACATTCACTCTAGAACAAAGTAGTCATCTTTTCTATAATTTATTTGAGATTATTTTCTACTCTCATTTACTGTGTAGTAATACAGCTCAAAATAAGACCAGACATTTAAGGAGAAAATCCAGAATTATCCTTGAACTAGTAACACATCAAAGTTCAGGGAGAATCTGCAGAAATGTCAACCACATCATGCTGTATGCTTGCAAGAGACTGTTCTTCAGTAGTTAGCACACAAATAATCAGTAGTGAGAACTGTGCCTTAAGGGCTGAGCTAAGAGTTTGGGTGAGTGCTACAGAAGCTCTCATTATGCACAATCATTTGGAACTGATAACAGAATAAATCAGGTCTTTTTTTCAAATACCTTAATCACTGTGAATACTGAACACTACAACTAGAAAAGTCATATAAGCATATCTTCCTTCTAAATTATTCCCTTCCTAGCATTCTTCCTCAAATATCATCCCCATACCAGAAACCTAGGCCAATAAAAAGCCTTTGATGTATGAACCTTTCAACTAAATTATGCTGATTTTCAAGTTAACCTAGTTGAATTTCAGCAACTCTAAGGCTGAGCTCAAGTGAGAAGGGGACACACTATTGATGTGAAACCAAGCAGTATCTTGTGGGTGTGATGGACTTCCTGTGGGGGCAATCTGGACCTAGGGTATTGGTGAGCTCTCTGTCTCACCAATCTGGGCCCTTTCTTACACTGATGTTGTGACAAGCTGCAGACCCCTCCAGATCTTGCACTAACACAAACATTCACAGACAGGGACATAGCCAGCTGCAGTTACATTAATGCTTTCATTAGCCACTCATGCACCAACAGTAGAGTGGCTCCAGCCAGTCCCATCCCTAGTTTAGGATCACAGAACTGTACCATCTTGCCCTAGTCAAAAGCCTGACCAGAGTAAATTTATTACCGTCTGTTCCTCCTTCAATTTGAAGAGAATAGGCACTGTGTTTTGTTACTTCATTCAAACCACACTGTTTTTAGGTAAAAATATAAAACTGATGTATTAAGTACCGAAAGATAGATTTGAAGTGATTATAAGTAGTGAGCATACAGATCAAAGTAGATTGCCTAATTCAAATCCTGTCTAGTTTATAGAACTTAGGTTGTGTTTTGTTGTTTTATTTCTTAGGTAATGTCTTACCCTGATGTTACAAACAGTCCACCAGTCTTCCATACAGAGGCAGGGCTTCCTTCTTTCCCATCTGGGACCCCCTCCCCAGTCATAGAATCATAGAATATCAGGGTTGCAAGGGACCTCAGGAGATCATCTAGTCCAACCCCCCACTCAAAGCAGGACCAATCCCCAACTAAACTATCCCAGCCAGGGCTCTGTCAAACCATCCCAGCCAGGGCTCTGACCTTAAAAACCTCTAAGGAAGGAGATTCCACCACCTCCCTAAGTAACCCATTCCAGTACTTCACCACCCTGCTAGTGAAAATGTTTATCCTAATATCCAACTGATACCTTCCCCTCTGCAACTTGAGACCATTACAGTCCAGTATTTGTTTCTAAGGTTTTTCCAGATGTTGGAGATGGGGGGAGTGAGGACCAGTGATTATGTAACTTACCCCTTTATAGCTTCTTCCATGTGGAGGAAACTTCATTGTCTCAAACAAAGCCCCCAGCACAATTTGTGGAAAAGTACAGGCACAAAAAGGAGTCTAGTATCACATGTTCTAATCATATGCCTTCCCATGCTTCAATGAGTCATAGCAGCCATTACCCATATATTGTCAGAAGCATCCACAAAAATGTCCATCAGGTACAGATAAGTTACTTCTAAGGTTTAGTGCAGGGATCGGCAACTGTTGGCACACATCCCGCTAGGGTACGCCCCCGATGGGCTGGGCCAGTTTGTTTACCTACCGCATCTGCAGGTTTTGCTGATCACAGCTCCCACTGGCCGCAGCTCGCTGCTCTAGGCCAATGGGGGTTGAGGGAAGCAGTGTGGGCTGAGGGATATGCTTGCCCCCACTTCCTGCAGCCTCCCATTGACCTGGAGTGGCGAACTGCAGCCAATGGGAGCTGTGATCAGCCAAACCTGTGGATGCGGCAGGTAAACAAACTGGCCCAGCCCACCAGAGGGCTTACTCTGGCAGGCCATTTGCCAAAGATTACTGATCCCTGATCTATAGTGTTTCTTAATGGGCCAAAATTTGTTACAATTATACAACATGATGAATATGGGGGTGACAGGGAGTTACTTTAAGGTACAGACTGTCACAGTGTCTTTTGTCCATTTTCAACACAAACCCAGGCAAAACTTTTCAATTTCTATGGAATTACTAGTGGAGTTAGTGGCTTCACTCAAATCAACAACTTCAATGTAAAACTCAAACCGTATAGAGCTAAAAAAAGAGAACATAAAAACTTCAACCAAACATACTGGATTTTGCAATGGCTCCAATATGAACATACAGCAAAGATAACTTTTGTTGAAAGCAGGGAAGTGAACTCATTAGGTCAAAGATTAGTCAGTAGGTATAATCAAAACCTATTTTTTCTTGAAGAAATAAGCAGTGTGTGTGAGTCTTCCCAATCTTGGATTTTCTTCAAACAAAAATCTCTCATAAGAAAAATCTTTTAGACTGAAGGAGGAGGGGAGGGGAAATCATGTCTGCCCTAACTAGCACCATAGCCAAAAGCAGATGCTGACATTTCTTTGAAACAGAGAATCCACTAACAAACAGTACAACTGAGCTATGTTAACGTCTGATCTTACACAGATTTAAATTGATAAGAAAACTGTTCTCCATATGGACCACAGATTAAAAAAAAAATCACAAGTACATCAGTGGCTTGTTCTTTACTGGAAGCTTTAGGAAGTTATTTTCATTTACAAGAACATGCACTTTGGTTATATTCCTTGTTCATGAGGTTCCAAACCCTGAGATTTAATGAGCACAATATCCAGCAATCTGATAGCTGAATTTGAAATAATCTCTGCTTCTGCCTTGAGAAATTCTTAAGAAAGTGCTTTCCAATATATCCCATTAACAATAATGTGGGTGAAGCCAGACATGTGTTTGAATGAACTTACGCAAAAAAATTATAAAATACAAAAACACCATATCAAAAGATGAGCCTGGGAGCTTAAATTTATAACGTTGCTGGACACTTAAAAGTGAGTCTTAATAAAGATTTATGGCTCATTTCAATGACCTGTAACCCAGGGATCAGCAACCTTGGCACACGGGACTGCAGGTTAAGCACCCTTAGCGGGCCCCGCCAGTTTGTTTACTTGCCGTTTCGCTGACTGTGGCTCCCACTGGTCATGGTTCGCAGTCCTAGTCCAATGGCGGCTGCGGGAACTTCAGCTTTTTCTGATTTAGCATATGGCCACTGCTCAAATAGTGTACCCTCTGACTGCTCCAACACCCTAACCACTGCCAAGCTGCTGGTTCTGCCACTAGACCCCCTCTATCCATGGAACTTGTTCTTGCTGTGGTTGGCAATATTTATCTCATTCCTTGTCTATGTAGCATCTTTAAAAAATGTAGACTAGGAGCCAGCAAGAAGCACCAGCTTAGTCTGTCCTTTTATGCCATAAAGGAATGCAAACTGGCCATGCTAACAAGTGACAGCACATGGAAATAATGCTTATTAGAGCTATTCTTGCTGACAAGAAGAAGAAGCACAAAAAAAGGGTTTCAAGGTTATCCCATCTTGGTTAACGGTGGTTTCAAAATATAATGAGTGATATTTTAATGTCTTGTTGAGAGAGTCCTTCATAGCAAGAGGCAGTTGCTAGTAATACTGTCCTAGATTAGAAGCAGTTCTGAACTGCAAAGACCCTTGGACAGAGTTTTAAAACCATCCTTATCCAGCAAAGCCTTTAAGCATGTGCTTACCTTTAAGCATGTAGCTAGGGCACATTGACTAAACAGGACTTAAAGACATGTTCATGTTCTTTAATAAATTGTGAAATAGACCAGTATACAAATGTTCCAAAATTAGGGGTGTTTGGATTTTTGTTCAGATTTGGGCATATCTCAGAGATAGGCCAATGGTATGAATTTTAAATAGAGTTCTGGAGGCCTGATATAAGCTTTACGAAAATTTGAGGTGTTTGGACACACAGTGTTGGTTCAAGGTCATTTCTGCTTAAAACAAATCCAAAGTGATAGAGCTGCCTTCCAAAGAGTGACATTTGTGGTTCTGCAATGGTGGAACTGGAGAGATACATACAGAGGAGCATGAATGTGAGTCCTGTGCACACCCCCTCCTCTAGCAAGTGCCCCCTGAAGAGTTTTGGAAGCCTTTTGTAAGGTAAATCAACTTGTCTTTTCTATGTGCATGTGTTGGCCCCAGTGACATGACCTGCTTTTGTTCAGTGTACAGAAAAAGTGTAGTACAACTTCAACCTCAGTATATGGTATAGGTTTAAATGTGATCTAAAACATCTTTTACCTGTTAAGAACTGAGCCTAGGCAGGCAAGTGAGGGAGGAAATGGTTTTCAATTATTTTGTTTTCAGTGTAATTATTTCTAAGTTCTTAGTCTACCATCATATATCCAGTTAATGATCTGGTATCATAAACACTTTTAAATTTTATTTTAAATGCATTTCATTTTGCTGTGAACAAGAATGATTGATTGGGACACAGGCAGCATAATTAATTCCTACAATGCATTTTCAGCAAAAAGCCTTTAGAAAAGTCTGCCAGTTACAAATGTATAAGAGTTCAAATCACTTAGGGCCACATTTTTAAAGGTATTTATTTAGGCACCTAAAGTTGCAGATAGGCCGCTACTGGGATTTTCAAAAGTGCCTATGTCCAGGGACATTAAACCCCTTGGAGCTTTTGAACTTCCCACTAGAAACGTGTCTGTATTTTTAGGTGCCTAAATAGCTTTTAAATGTGGACTTTTATCTCCAAAATTAATGCGCTTTTCAATAGGGATCAGTTTGTAAAGAGAATACACTAAAAAAAATATAAAAAGCACATTGTGATTCTCCTGTGAAAGGCATAAGCATCCAGATATCTCTCCTATGCAACTACTCAGTGGGAAGGAGGAAACTTGGAGAGCTGTAATGTCAAAAGAGAACTTGAATGTTACTAAGTAACAAAATAGTTATGAACTAGCCATGCAATATGGCAGTGTTTTCCAGATTGTGATCCACAGAGCCATCCTTGTCCACCAAAAGCTGACTGATCATGTGGTGCTGGCTCCTTCTCTTGTGTCTAGTTGATAAATTTGGGTCTAGCTGACACAAGACATCTAAAATACAATATAAAACATTTTTCCTATTATTAATTCCATTGCAAGCAATTGCTGTAGTTGTCAAAGGGACGCTACGCAGTCACAACCATGAGAACAAATGGGCCGCACAATCTAGAATGGGAGCAGAAATCATCTACAGGTTTGGTTTCTCTGTTAAGATGTAAGAGCTACTATGGAAAGGTTGATAAACCTTCATGATCTGATGACAGTAAAAGCCAAAGTGATTCTGAACAGTCTATCAAAGGCATCACATTGCAGAGCAGAAAATGAAATGCCCCTCTCCTTTTGGCTTTGGTGAAGCTGCCCTGAGAATATTATGTTGAATTTTGGATATTTAAACACCAAAAAGATGTTGATAAATTAAAGGATATTCAGTAAACAGCAACACAAATAATAATTAAGGACCTGGAGGGACTGATTTATGAGGACAGTTTATTATGGCATGATTAAATAACATTACCAGGTGCCAAGATAAATGTCTAAAAGTATCATAAGGTATATATGCCATAGAGAACAATCCTCCACTGGCATGAGGATGTACTGGATAACCTAAAAGTCTTTTCCATTTCTTACTCATAATATGCTTCAGAAATGCAACCTTTGAAATGTTCGGTATTCAAATAATGCCATGGCATGCAAACAGGAAAGTAGAGGTAATTTTGGCACACCTCAGAACACTGTGAGTGATTGTGTTTGTCATCTTATCATCTGATTTGAAAGTCTAATCTATCATTTGCATTTCTATAATTCAGCATTTGAAAAAAGGTTGCCTGGATTTCAGTCATTCATTGTCCTGCAGCTCCTGGGCTGCTTCTAGAAACTGATGTTCCATCTCAGATAGGCTTTCCCTGGTTTAGAAACATAAAACAAACAGATGAACTTTCATGAACAAAAGCCATTTGCTTTAAAATAAGAAAATAATTTAGATGGAATAGAAGGACCCATTTTTATAAGAGAATGTGAGCAGAAACGATTTTCTTCCTTCCTATTTTTGGATGCTTTGGATTTTACATTATTTTACCATCTGTGTTTCATCCACATTGAGACATTTCCAAAATGAAAAAGGAGGGGAAAAAATGGTCAGCACTGAATAACGTATTTTACATAAAACAAAACACAAAAAACTTGTCCCAAGCCTTCAAGGGGCAGGGGAGAGCTGATACAAGTTGTTTATCAAGGAAAGATTGTTGAATACATTAGCATGAACTGCTGAGAGGCAGTCTGGGTGACAGTATAGAGGAAAGAACAAAAACATAAAAAATGATGTCTTTCTTTGGCTTCTATCCTTCTGAAAAACAGAAATCATCTGAAAGAATGTGGAAATGATCAGAAGCAGGACATCAAAGTCTCTAAGTACACATCTGGATAAAAATAATATTAGAGAATATATAGCCATTTACAAAGGAATCTTTTTTTCCTTGGTGGGGTGATGAATTTTCATGCCTGAGAAGGTGAGAATTCCTCTATGCTAAAGCTGCCCTCCTCACACATCTCTACCATTACACCTTACCCCTTATTCCTGTGCAGTTCTGCCATCCACACATTCTCTTATTTTAGTCCTAGTTCCTTCGAAGCTTTTAATCCTGACCTGCAAGTACCCTTTTCTGTTGCAATTCTGTGTTACCCAAACAATGGCTCACTGCTGCTCCAGGAGGCTCCTGAAACTCATATGTTCATGGGAAAGGATACTATAGCATTTGACTTAATGAGGACATTTGATCATCTGCCAGTAAGTCAAAGGTATGCATTTGTTTTGGTGAATTATTATTGTAAATGGACTGAAGTGATGTACTCATCTTCTGTCAACACCTGCATTCTGATAAAAGCTTTTGCAAAATAATATTAAAGCCAGGGGTGACTAAAGAACTTGCAGCAAATAATGGAGTGCAACTTACAACCAAAGAAATAGAAGAACACTTGTTGCTGAAAAGTAAAACCTGTAAGAGAACTATTCTTTATTACAGTAAAGACAAATAGCCATGAAGAATATATAAACAAAGTGATCTAGCAAGGTCTATGAGTTGAAAGCACTGAATCGAAAACTGGAAAGAAATCAGACTGCCTACTAAGTCCATGCACAATGTCGGTATCAACCATTTTTGAGGTATTAAAAGGGCAACACACACACTCTTTACAACCTTCAAGGTTAAGAAAAGCACAACCAGAGACAAATTCTTTCTAGTCTCAAATTAAAATAAACAGGAAATAAATAATACAGGATCTCCTCACTTAACATTGTAGTTATGTTCCTGAAAAATACAAGTTTAAGTGAAATGATGTTAAATGAATCCAATATCCCCATAAGAATTAATGTAAATAGAGGGAGTTAGGTTCCAGAGAATTTTTTTTTCACCAGACAAAAGACTATATATTGTGACAAAGCTCCAAGTTTGTACTTGTGGGTCCTGCACTTCCTGGCAGACTTAGGGGCCTCAGAAACTCATCTAGGCCCCAGAGTGACCTCCCTTTCTCAGTATAATTGGCAAGAGTCACTGCCTAGTGAGTTACCTTCATCACAGGCCCGTACGGAAGATGGAAAAAGGGGGGAGCCCGGGCCCACCCTCTACTCCAGGCTCCAGCCAGGGACCCTAATAGTATCAGCTAAGATGGCTGACCTTTTATCCACAAAACACAATACAATTCTCTGGGCTACTTCCCCACGGCAGTCCCCGCTTCTTCAAACTCCACTTCACTCTTACCTCAGGGCCTCCTTCTTTCTGTATGATATGTTGTCCACCACTCAGTCTCACCAACAGCACAACTTCCTTCCACAGCTCCTGACACCACAGCCCACCTGACTAACTGGGAGGTTTTTATCTGGTTTCAGCCAGTCCCTGATTGGCTTCAGGTGTCTTGATTGGCCTGGAATAGCCTTTGTTTGGCTATCCAGGGAACAGGGACCTGCACATCCTGAGACTAATATACCTGCCTTCCAGCACTCTCCTATACCCTTCTGGTCTAACTCCGTCACAATATATATATATACACACACACACAGTATAAGTTTTAAACAAACAATTTAATACTGGTACACAGTGATGATGATTGTGAAGCTTGACTGAGGTGGAGGAGTCAGAGGGTGGGATATTTCCCAGGGAATGCCTTACTGCTAAATCAGGGGTTCCAAGCTGGGGTTCAGGACCCCTAAGGGGGTCATGAGGTTATTACATGTGGGGATCACGAGCTGTCCGCCTCCACCCCAAAGCCCACTTTGCATCCAGAATTTATAATGGTTTTAAATATATTCTGTGTTTTTAATTTATAAGGGAAGAGGGTCACACTCAGAGGCTTGCTATTTGAAAGGGGTCACCAATATAAAGATTTGAGAACCACTGTGCTAAATGAACTAGCAATTTGCTGAGCCTTCAAGGGTTAACACTAACACTCTTCTCCTTTAAGTATCAAGAGTGAGGTCAAAAATACATTGTTAATTAGATCTGCAAGCCTCCCTCCCTGTATTTCCTCTGCTCTATGGAAGATGGCGTAAGCGGGGTGCAGGAGCAAGGGGAAGGGAGACACCCTGACATTAGTTCCCCCACTTTTTCTTCCCCCCTCCACTCCAGCAAGCAGGAGTCTCAGGGAGCAGCTCCAAGGCAGAGGGCAGGATCAGCATATTGCAGTGGGGGAAGGGACATGAACTGATGGCAATTGATAGCGTGCTGGGCAGCTGACTACCTTAGAAGGGAGCACTTCACAACTTTAAACGAGCATGTTCCCTAATTGATTAGCAACGTAATAATGAAACAACATTAACCGGAATGACTTTAAAAGAGGAGTTACTGTATATGAATAAAAGATATGGAGCAAATCTGCTTTCCAATAAAGAAGGGAAAATTGTATGAATGAAACATTTCATGTATAAAAAGAATACTAGGAATATTACAAACCTATGATCATTAAGGAATTAAAAGAGAAAGAGAGAGATTTTTGAACATGAAAGAAAACATGGGTATGTCTCTAAACTGTTACTAATTTCTGAGAATAATGGGCATTTATTTAGCAAATAAATGTATTTGCATGTTTCCAGTAGTATCTAAACCTTGCTGTACTTATTACAGGGAATAGAAAGAAGTCTGCAAATACGAAGGTAAAGTTATGCAGTGATAGGTCACCCCTAAAACTCTGCCAGTTTCTTTCTATGTATCTTGAGCTAGGCTAAATTTTAATAATATAACTACAAACCTGGAATTTTGAGTACCATTATTGACCCTGAATTAAACTGAACTTCGTAAACTTTTCAGCTAATCAGAGACAAGTTTTTTGCGAGGCTGCACTGAGCATATTTGAACCATTAATGTCACAAAACTCAAAACAAAGGTAGGCTAAAACCACTGAGCTTCCCCTGATTTCTGATTGAAGGAATATGAAACAGCCAAGTGTAGTTTGGTTTCCCCCAGAAACAATACACATTAATGGTTCAAGTATGCTCAGTGCATCCGACGAAGTAGGTATTAGCCCATGAAAGCTAATGCTTCAATACTTTAGTTAGTCTTTAAGGTGCCACAGGACTCTTTGTCACTTCTGCAATTCCAGACTAACACGGCTACCTCTCTGATTCTTGATATATATTTAATTGTCTTTTATCAATAGAGCGGTTTGGTTAGTGAATATAAATGCATAATGGCCCTGATCCAGCAAAGCACTCAAGTACATGCTTAACTGCAAGCACATTAGCAGTCCTGTTGCCATCAGTAGGGTTACCTACAGTTTTAAAGTTAAACATGTTTCAAATACTTTGCTGGGTTGGGCCCAGGGCCATTAGACTTATTTTAATTTAATCCCAAATGCTCCAATCTCTTCTCCCTTTGATTTGTCCTTTAAAAAAAGATTAATGGTGACTCAGAATTACAGCCCAATAGTGCTAGGCACTGTATAAAGAGAGTAAGAAATAGCTCCAGCCTGGAGAGCTTATGATCTAATCAAAACAAGATGCAACAATGAATGTGGCAAAAAAGGAAAAGAAACAGCTAAGGGAAGGTGTGGGGAAAAGTAATAAGAATGTGTGTTTACATGGGTCCAATAAATTTCAGAAGTCCCTATTGACCACTAACCACGAGTCTAGCCACTATCTGTTGGCAATTTCCTACAGGCAACTCAGTAAAAGTGTGATTTGAAGGAGGAAAGGGTTCTGGCTTTTTCCATTAATTTGGGGAAGGTGTTCATGCATAAGGAGCAACATGGAAAACAGTTCGAAGAAGTGCAAATGTGAGGAGCTTGATTCTCAGGAGGCACAGATGATATGTTGATTTCACCAGGTTTTCTGTGTGTCTTGCTATTACTCCAGAGAGCAGTGTTATAGGTTAATAAGAGGGAAATTAAAGTAACCTGGTATATATATATATATATGTATATATGCGTGATGAAGACAACAGATGTGACTAATAGTTTGACTACAGACCATTTTTTAAAAGTGAATTCACTGAAAATCTCTCTCTCTCTCTGTGTGCAACACTTTCTTGTCATTTTCTAGAATCAATTAATGGCTTAAGGCTCCGTTAATGACCTTGGGGACACATTCATTCTGAGAACCATACACAAAATAATTGACAGCAGTTCCATTAAAACAGCTGAATGAACATTATATTTAAAGGCGCAATGCTATAAAAGATACTCCTTTTTTAAATGGAAGAAGCCTATTTCCAAATGCAAAAAACAATGGTATGTGCATGTGTTTTGTGTTTACAATAACTATGAACATATACAATAGGGTAAACAATTCATTGAGTACTTAAATGGGAAGTTACATATCCAATCACATATTTGCACATGCATGTATTCAGTCTACACATGCAACTGCAGGTCTATATACATATGGACATTATTTCTAAAATATATGCTCTAGGAATTGTTTTGGGGAAGTTCTATGGCCTGGGTTATACAGGAGGTCAGACTATAGATGATCACAGTGGTACCATCTGGCCTAGAAATCTGGTAATCTATACGTGCACAAAACTTGGCATTTCTTTTGGAAAATGGAACGTTAATTACAAGATGACAACTTCAGGGACAGCCCTGAGTAAGAAGTGGTGCATAAGCTAAATAACTCCAGGAATAGTAGTGATAAGCAACTTAGGGGTGGGACTATTCTTTTGCTCTGTGTTTGTACAGAACCTTGCACAATGGGCTCCTGGTTTATGATTCAGCCTCCTCAGCACCACCACAATAATAATAATTATTAATTGTGCTTCTGAAATGCTTCTCCCTTGTTCCAATACTAGCAGAAAATTACAATAACCCACAAACTGGCTCCACTATTTTGGGCAATGAAAGGGGTGGTTTAGATCAGTTTCCACCTGCTCCCGGCCTGTCCTTGCTCACTCCCACCCAACAACCCTAATGAAGGATAAACAGGCATGGTCTGACATTATGGTGCATATAGCCTATGGCAGTGTGATGGGAGTTGTTACTCCTCCTCAATCTCCTTTGAGAGCATATAGTCCAAGTCACTATCTAACTCATTGAAAATAAAAGGTCTGGGTTTTGATCTATTCACAGTTGGAGTAAGCTATATATCAGAACTCTGAGATCATCAATGAGGATTTGGCATCTCATGAAATACAGCTTTCTAGTGATGACAGCTGTTGTGCTAGCTGGTATTGGGTTTTTGACTATTAACTATATAATTTAGCCAGGTCATAGAATATGAGGGTTAGAAGGGACCTCTAGAGATCATCTAGTCCAACCTGCTGCTCAAAGTGGGACCAATCCCCAACTAAATCATCCCACAGATTTTTGCCCTAGATCCCTAAATGGCCCCCTCAAGAACTGAACTCACAGCACTGAGTTTAGCAGACCAATGCTCAAACCACTGAGCTATCCCTCCCCCTGTGGAAAGCTGTACATGATTAAGAGATGCCATGATTGAAATATTTAAATAAGACCATAAGAATGGCCATACTGGGTTAGACCAAAGGTCCATCCAGCTCAGTAGCCTGTCTATTGACAGTGGCCAATGCCAGGTACCCCAGAGGGAGTGAACCTAACAGGTAATGATCAAGTGATCTCTCTCCTGCCATCCATCACTCCCCTCTGACAAACAGAGGCTAGGGACACCATTCCTTACCCATCCTGGCTAAGAGCCATTAATGACTTAACCTCCATGAAGCTATCTAGTTCTCGTTTAAACCTGTTATACTCTTAGCCTTCACAACCTCCTCAGGCAAGTAGTTCCACAAGTTGACTGTGTGCTATGTGAAGAAGTTCCTTTTATTTGTTTTATACCTGCTGCCCATTAATTTCATTTGGTAGCCCCTAGTTCTTATATTATGGGAACAAGTAAATAACTTTTCCTTATTCACTTTCTGCACACTTGTTATTGTTAAGTTTATCAATTAATTCCAAAATCTCCTCTAATGACATTTCAATCTGTGACAATTCCTCAGGTTTGTCACCTACAAAGGATGGCTCGGGATTAAATTACCTAAGGATTATTATAAAAAATTAACTGGATAATTTATTTGATCTTGTTGGACAGAGTAGAACTAGGAAATAAAAGCTTAAGTTTTGAAGGCATATACATAAGAATTTAAGCAGGCTCTATTGCACAGAATGGCAAAGTATAATGGATTTTCAAGAGAGGCAGTGGAATTGAACAGTGCACATTATTTAAATAAAAAATGGGAAGATTACATTATTCTGTATAAAGTATATTAAATGTATGTTAGTTTTTGGCTTAGGAATTGCCCTTTTGGGAGTCAGGAGGGATTTTTTTGGAGACCATGCCAAGACTGGTTGGGTTTCTCATGGGGTTTTTGTGCCCTAAGGGTGTTTTTGCCGTCTTCTGGCACCAAAAGAAAAAGTTTAAACAAATGTTAACAGTTAAAATATAGGGAGGATAGCATCAAAGAGTTCCAGACATAAAGGGCACATGCCTTGTGTCTGCTCCTCCACAACTATGCAACTATGAACCACTTAAACTGACATTTATTTGGCCTTAAATATAACATAAAAGATGACCTCACCACTTCTCTTTTCCCCTGTCCCATAAATTAAAAACCCAAAATGTTGTTTTATTAAAAAAGGATGTAGAATATGTTCTGAATCACAGTTAAAACTTCATGTGATTCTCACAGCAATGTTAGCTGTGGCTTTCTGAAGGCAAAATTCAGTCTGACAGAGCTCTGTTTATTTCAGTCCATCCACACCAGTTTATACCACAGCTGTATGTCATCCTCAATGTGCGAGGCTGTGTAAACCAGTCAAATTTGCGTTTACTTTCATAGTAATAAGCACACTGGAAAATTAACTTGTTAGCTTGTTTTATGTAAAGTTTGTGAAATGAAAATTGTGTACAAAATTACATATATGTTACTGAATGATACATTACAAGATTAAATGACAAATCACTTTTAAATCCCTATAAATCACCAGCTATTTTACTCAGTGTAAAATATGTGAACTTCATTTTCCATGTAGTCAATTGATTGTAAAGGTAATCAGATTATAGCTGATTTACATTTACAAAATACATTGCGCTGACCTGGCTGATTTGTCTGTTGTTGCTACAGATTCGGACTCCTTCCCCTGTAACTAAACGATTGTGGAAATGGAGGTTTATATTTTATTTTTTTCTACTTGGGATTTATGTTGTGTTCATCACCATGATATCTGAAACATCCCCTCTTGCAAGCTTTAGTGTTCACTTCTTCATTTTAAAACTTGCAGTGATCACAGGTTGTCAAATATGCTATCAATTTTTAGTTATGTTTTAACATGTTATTTAGCATCTGTTAACTAACATGATTGTAAAGTCTGATGTAGACAGGATGCTGTTACTGGTGGCATTGCAGCGTAGAGTTAAACATGACTAGAAACAAATATTTGTGTGGTTCCCACTAGCATTTATAATCATTATAATGAATGTGGTTAATTAGCACGTTAAAACACATCTAAAAACTCAAGTATACATTTATTTATGCTGTTTCTTTAAAGCGTGTAATTTTCCTTTAGCTGCCTCTACTGGTAAGAAAGCAATAAATTCTGGGACAGTGAGGAGTCTAGAACTGGCAGCAATTCTGAGAAGACCCCTGCTTGAGTTTCTTTTCTTTAAAACCTGTAGTTTTCCAAATCCAGGAGAAGCCACCTACAAATGTAGCTAGTTTAGGTTGCATGTGTGTACTGTGTCTGAACTTCAGAAGAATATAGGTCTAGTGAGCCAAGTAAAATGGCAAAGTAGCAACTGTCTGTGTTTGTCTTATTTGGGACATCCCAATGGGGCTCCTCTGTTCATTACAAGTCTATATCTGTAGTGCACAGATCCATCCTGAAAGAGAGGTTTTAGAAGAATAATATGAAAATAGCAATTCAAAACGTGTCGTGTTAGCGCACCATATCTGGAAGTAGTTACATTTGGCAAACAATCAGGAAATGAATAGACTAAAGGTTAGTTTTGTTCTATATTTAATTGTCACTGTCTCTTCTGCAAAAAAATGCATAAAACTAGTACTCAACATGTAATAATAAATATAAAAGCTTTTCATTTTTCCATGAAAGCATATTTCATTTCTGTAAGCTTCTCATTTTTCCATGAAAGCATATTTCAACTCAGCTTCTCTAGCCAATGCACCCAAGTTGTGTGTGCATCTCTCTGAACAGTGGTAACTGGCTGGAAAATAACTGAAGATTTTTTCGGTTCCTTTCTATCTGCTTGTCTTGACAGAGGTTTAATAGGGGAAGACAAACAAACTGCAACCAAACCAAATAAATGCTTGTAACAGTGCTGGTAAGTTACCAGGCATTTTCATGAACCACCATAGTGGCACATTCTTTACAAAATAACTAAATACAAGGTTAGTAGGTTGGAATCTAAGCAGAATTATTGGATCAGTTGACTTCTATTCTTCGACAGCTCATTATTTTCTTATAATAATGTGCTTACTTGTTGAGAAATGTGTTTTTTTTTTCCTTCCCCCCCTCCTCCTTTTCACCTTTTATTGCCTTCCATTTTCACCTTACTTGTGTCATTTGCTTTTGCTGTCTTGGAACGGATGCAGACTCCAGTTTCGGAAGGTAATGCAAAATTCAATAAACCCAACCCTGTTAATTTATGGGGAAATGTGGCTTTCTTAAACATGATTACTTGTTATTTTTGAGAAGCTTTGATGTGTCATTTTGTCACCTCTTAAATATTTTCAGGTACCAGGGGAATATTCTGAGAATTATTAAACTAAGAAAGTTAGTAACCCTTTGTTCAAAAATTATGGCTGAATTTTAATTGTTATAGTTAAAATAAAGTTTCTTTACAGTATAGGTCAAGATAAATATTGTAAGAGCAATTGTAACAGTAGACACTACATAAAATTTCAGCTTGCTGTACTAAGATGCTTACCATATGACTACATATTATAATGACATGTTTATAAAAGATTTATTTTGTTTTGGGGGCTGGATGGCTCATAGAATTAATAAGAGAATATGGATCCTTGAACCTATAGGTTGCCAGTGTAAATATGGTCTATGTTGAAATAACCAGGACTTGGCAAACTATTTGCAGTGAACCATTGATTTGATTAGCTTCGGCCACTTTTTTAATTTCTATGATCAGATATTGATTTTTAGGAATGTATTTGCAGAAAATGTTTGTCCCATAATTTTGAAAAATGGATGCGTTTAGAGAAATTATGAACTACTGTATATGAAGGCAGTTTGCAAACAAAAGAAAAGGCAAAGCAAAGAAAGTGCTGCCAACAGACCACACTCTTTTGTTAGCCTGTTAGTCAGTTATGGCGTCCACTGAGGTCAATGAAATTACTCTGATGTAATATTAAATACTTAAATATTCATTAAATAAGGTACTTAAACATGACTCTTCTACATCCCAGGGGAGTCCCTCAACCAATGGTCTATAAAGTAATTCTGACACTGTTCCTGGACCAAGAATATTTAAATATTTCAAGCAAAGTGGAACACTTTCAACAGGATTGGTTGGAAAAAAAATCCATCCTCTAGAATACCCCACAGCACAGAGGCTGGGGCTCTTATATAGGAAACCTGAGTTCAAGTCCATGTTTCTCTCAGGCACAGTGGGGAGTTGGACCTGGGTCTGCTCCAGCAAGGGTGAATAGGCTACCCACTGGGCTATGAAGTATAAGGAAACAGACTTGTTGTCAAATTTCTGCTAGAGAGAGGGTGTAGATGCCTAACTCCAGGAGAGGGTTCACAGCTGTGAATCCTGAGTGGAGATAGGCACTTCCCTGTGGAATGGAGTGAGGCATCTATGTTTCTTTGAGGAGCAGGGCTTAGATTCCTCTCCTTGGTATTTTCTATTGGCTTAGGCAGCTCCCCATTCAACTTGCTGGCTTTTGTGAATCCCATTCTTAGGTACCTAACTCTCCCCATGCATTGTATAAGAAGCTGGGCACCTAACTCAGGTCTATGGATTCCGCTGAGCAGCAGACTGCCCCCAGATTAGGCATTGCAATACTGAACTAAGGTCTTATCTACACCTGTTTTGTGGCAAGCTACGGTGTGAATCTACCTTGGACTAGCCTAATGTGCACTAACTTCCCATGTGGAACCTGCTGCCATGCACTAGACATTCCATAATGTGCTTTACTCTACTCCTCTTTCAAAGCAGGGTAAATCAAAGCACACAGCTGAACTTTAAAGACATGGTAGCACCATCCTCACAGTTACTTTGTGTGCAGCAGGCTACATCTCAGCCTGCTGTGAACTAAGCGCTCCTATAGATAAGTCCTATGTCCCATTTTTGGATCTAGCCTTAAACTTTTTGTGGAGGGACAGTCTATTTCTATTTGTACTGTAAAGGGCCCAGCATATTCCTATGTACTATAAAAATGAATAACAATAAAATGTCAGTCCCAGTGCTTTTGGGCAGGTCTACACTCTGGGGGTATCAATGCTATGAGATTGCTCTATCGGGGTTGATTTAGCGCGTCTAGACTAGAGGCAGAGGTGGAGTCGACGGGGTAGTGGCAGCAGTTGACTCACCACCGTGAAGATGCTGCAGTAAGTCAATCAAAGTATGTCAACTTCAGGTACGCTATTCTCATATCTTAGAGCAATACCCCTTTATGTAGACCAAGGCAGCCCATAATCCCTCTCCCAGGTTTTAAAAGGCTCTAACAGTTAGGAAGTTGGTCTCTCCTGTTGCTAAAAGGAAGGAAGGCTAAGCAGGTAAACTATCAATGAAGGAGTAGGAATGAACATAGTCTGTTGCTACAGCAATCTCACCTCAAATTTGCTAATGGTCTGAAAACAAAATAATTAACTGCTCCATTCTCCAGCCGGCTTGCTCCTCCTTTGATTGATAGCCTTTTAGAACAAGTAAATTATACAATTTGCACTGTGGGGAGAGGAGGAGGAAGAACTCTTAGGATTAAGTTTTAACAAACTATAGAGACCAATTGAAGTATGTTCTGGGTTCCCTCTTAGGTGAGGGCATTTTATTATGAGCTTGACAGGCCCATTTATGATTTGAATCTATCTCCTGAATGAAAGTGGAAGGTTGGCCAGGGTCGTGTCTGAACGTGATGGATCCACATCTCCCATCTCCCTGATCCTTGCTCCCCACCCCACACACAGTAAATTGATACAGCTGAATTTCTGATGAAATCTTTCTCTCTCTCTCTCTGATTGCTCAGGGAATCGGGCACTCAAGTTTAACTCGTTGTGACAGCCCGTGTGCTGTGTGTCCTTGTGATGTTTACATTTTCATAATTGTACTGCACTGATGTTGAGCAGCCAAGAGTGAAAAGCAAATTATTCAGAAAGATTGAAGGCTAAGAGTCACCCCCACTTTTACCCTCCCCATTAACAAAAAAAGAACTAAATGGTCTGCAGGAGTAGACTGTAATTTGTCTGACAGAAAAGATAGTATCAGTGCTGCTCTTTCTAATAGATTCGGTATACTGGGATTCTTATTTCCCTTCATTCCTTTTTAATTTCTCAGCATCCCATATAAGCGGGGTGAAATCTATCAAAACACATATCCTGTTTCTTTTTTTCTTTAGCATAGAGGACTCCAAACTTGCCACTATAACTAATTAGGAATAGCTAAATGTATCTAGACCACTATATTACACTCCTATAAAATGACCATTCTTTTTACTATGTATATTTTGGTGAATGTAACTGTGAGATCTTGTACTTTCTACGTGCTGTCTCTTTAAATTTCAAAGACCTCTTCCTGTGCACAGACTGCAGAACCATTTTTGTTCTCAACGTTGCAGCAGAATTTAATGGAGGAGAGCCACACACTATGTTCTCTCATGGAGACTTTACTTCTGTTCTTGGTTTCTTGTTTTTGTTTTCCTTACACTAATATAATCATTATCATTAGATGATTGAAAGTATTCTATGAATGGTAATTTTGTTTATGGAAATTTAATACATATTAGTATGTCATCTTAAATAATGTGAAAATCAGTGAAATGGAGAGAAACAGAATGACTGCTTTAGGTGGCAAAGCAGAAGGCTGTCGTAGTAGTGGTGAAATTGTGGGAATAGACAGAATGGATGCTAACATTAAGTGAGCAGAAGAAGATGGAAAAGAAGTAGAAAAAATTAAGGTCCATGAGGTTGTCTGGATAACTCTTCAAAAATAAGAGCAATTTTGAACTGGATCCTGACATGCCTGGAAAACAAGAAGAGTTGTCTGAGGTAGCAGTATTTTGGTGATGTATTACTAGAACAATACTCCACAAAATTACAAGGGACTAGGTTATTAACAAGCATAGCAGTGGTAAGACTTCACCTGACTTTGGGCTAGTCTGCACTAGAAAGTTAGGTCAGCTTAACTATATTGTTCAGAGCTGTGAAAAATGTCATGCCCTCTGTGATGTAATTAAACTAATCTAAGCCCCATATAGACACTGCTAGAACAATGGAAGAATTTTTCCATCATTCTAGTTATTGCCTCTCAGAGAAGTGGATTTATTACAGTACTGGAAAAAAAAGCCTTTCATCACTCTGGTAAATGTCTACACTATAGCACTAAATCTGCAGCTGCACCACTGTGATGTTTCTAGTGTAGACATGCCGTTACTCTGTATCATTCTGATTGTCAATCTCTGTATAGTATTTTAAGAAGGGATAACTATAACATAATAATGTAATCCCCCTTTGAGGAGTAGGAGCAAGGAGATAATTAAGGTTTAGATTCAAAGAGAGGCTGGAGAGACTAGTCTTGTTTTTGTTGGAAAAGAGATACTTTATTGTGACTGAACTGAACATTTCTGAAGTCGTGGCGAAGACTGAAGCAATTAACCTTCGCAAACCTATGACTTGGATGTGGGAGAAGATGAGGAACTCGTCTGAACAATAAGAAAATGAATAGCCAAACGAGAAATGTGAGTAAAGAAAAACACTGAAAAGGAGCCTTGTGTGCATTAAGTTATGTATTGACACTGTAAATTGAAACACCTGCTGTTAGGCAAATTTGGATCATCGTACAGGAGGTCCTTTTATTGAACAAAAGAGTTCTGTTGAATAGTTTCTGAAAATAGATTTAGCCAGAGTGTTTCCCTCATGAGAATTTACTCAGGAATGAACTATTAAAAGAAGTGCACATTGTGCCATAGCCTTGTTTTTTCAGTAAGATATATCATGGAGTTGCTCAGCTGTATTAGTCCAATGTCATCCATAATGTAGAAATATGCTTGCATCTAGTATGGCTGCAAAAGTTTGTGTGGGTGTATGTGTAAAATGCATAATTGTTTGTGTAAAGCCATGTCTAGATTAGGATTTGGAAGGTGTTAGCTAATGAATTAACTGTCTGGTATAAACAAAGCAGTGTGCCCAGGGGGCCCCAGGCTTTAACTCTACTTTAGCACATATAAAAGACATATGACATGTGTACACTAGGCTATTAACACATTAGTTGACATGTATTAGCTAATACTTCAAGTCTTAGGCCTGGGCTACACTAAGCACGAGAGGGAGGGGGTGGATGTTTCAAACTAAGATATGTAACTAAGTATATACTTAGTATACTTATATAAATAAGTATCTTATTTATATAAGTATATAATATAATATAATAGTTCGACTTATCTGGCCATCCCCATGGCAGTGAGTTGACCACGGCAGCTCCCTCGTCGACTCCGCTTTCTCCTTCTGTGGAGCTGGAGTTCCGGAGTCGACAGGAGCATGTGCAGGGATCAGTTTATCACATCCTGATGAGACATGAGAAATCGATCCCGGATACACCGAACACTACCCGCTGGAGGGGTGGATAGTATAGACATACCCTTAGTTTAAACAAAGTCTAAGAGTCCACTGGCAGGGGCAGCTATCTATTTTACATGCCCCAAACCCCAAATATTTTACATGCCCAAATACCAGTTTGCATATGCAAATGTAGATGTTTTAGGTACAGTTAGTGATGTGCATTTTTGTGAAAGCTCTTTTTGCATTAGACATCAACATTCCCTTCCATAAACGCAAACAGTTTGCAAATCAGGATTAATATAGAAATACAGTGGTGGCATCTATCATATATGTTGTGACAATTCAGCATACAAATTTACCCTAATTTTAAGCTTAACTGTAAAGTGACTGGAAGTTCATGAACCATCACAATAATCTATTACAATAAATGTCAAAGGAAAAGAGTGCAAAAGAGGGAGAAAATAAAATAAAAATTGAATGGATACTAATATAATTTAAAGATACTGTAAAATTATGCCTGGTAAATAAAAAGAGGAAATTAATGAACCAAAATTGGTATGTCAAAAATTACGCCAAACTGATAGACTCTCCCCTTATTAGTTTGTCTATTCCATCCATCGCTCCCCGTTTGGGGGTTCTTAAAAAAAAAGACTTGGGTGGAGGGTTTTCTGACAACAGCCACTGAATGAGAGATGGGTGAACTGAAAGAAGCAAGCTTCATCCTTAGGCTGCCACTCCTAACATCTCCTGGGACCCCAAAATATATACCATGGCCCAGCTCTTTTTCCTTCTTTTTCTGTATATTTAATAAAAGATTAAAATAATTTTTAATGCTGTGTTTGCCAGGGAAATAAGTAGACCAAGGTCTCTGTACTTAGAACCCTAAACCTTGTTTTAAACTGTTAATGTTATACTGTGGCAGGGTGATGTTAACATGTTTAACTCTCTGGGCCCATTTATTCCATTGAAACTAATACAACAGGGACTAATTCCTGCCTTACATATGAAAAGATTCTGCATATCTTAATTCCACTGAATAATATTTTATTCCTGGAGTACTCCCTTTGAAATGAATGGGGAACCACTAATGGAGTAAGGCACTAATCAATGTGAATGCAGCTATCAGAATATGTCACACAACTAGATATTGTTATGAAGTGTGAAAGTCCACATGTGGAAGAAGAGAGTCTGATGAATACAGTAACTGGGTAGAATTAATCCTGCAAAATAGAAAGAGTAGGTCTCTATTTGTATCTCACCATAACCTTTTCCTAGAATTCTGAGGCTTTCCCTGAAGAAGTATCAGGGTTTGCATTTCCCTCCCTACCCCTCCCCTGAACAAAGGAAGCTTTCTTCAAGCAGTTAGGTCTATAAGAGACACATAACCCTATTTACCTGCAGTTTATTGACTGCCTCGGGTTCTGCGCAGCAATCTGGCACATTTGTAGTTCACACTAGGTAGTGACACAATCTTCACTGACATGGTAGGAACACTAATGGAATACTCTCTCCCTTACACAGGGAAATTAAATAGCATCTCGATTGCATCAGGAGAGGTGACAACAACATGTACATAAGGAAGCAGGCCAGACAAGGACACAAAGGTGTCAAACAGCAGCAAAGGTTCAGTGTGCATTAGGGGTCTCTTTGCAGGATGGCTGGGACCTGCCAATAGAATTCAATGAGCAGGGCATAACTCAATCATTCTCAGCTAGATTAATACACCATAATGGACAAGTGGGGAAAATCCAATAGCTAAAGTATCCCCATCTTTCACAGTATCCGCATACATTGGAAAAACCACAACACATATCACCACTCTGCAGCCTGGGGTATCATAAACCCCTTGTGAGCAAGCTGAAGTACAGAATTTAATGGAACGCCTTGGAGCTATATGGATGGTTGGCCCAATTAGATGTTTCTCAGCTCATGTAATGGTTTAGTAGGCTGGAAAGTCACATCTGCTGGGTCGATTTTACACATGCACCGGTATCTGTTCAACAAGGCAAATGGGCAGAAATATTGATCTATGAAAAGTACTTATTCTCAACAGAAGTGAATGCAGCAGAGACTCGTTAGATGCATAACCTTGCTGGAGACAAAATGTAACTTTGACAGGTTCATTTCATTAAAAGAATGCCAGATGATAAGTTTGTTTTTAATGCGTGATAGGTACTTTAAGGCTGCTTTAGAGTACTTTGTCAGCCCTGTCAGTGTCTTTAAAAAGTCATTGGGAAGAGTAATAAAAGCTTATCCAAATAAACCATCAAGAGGTGCTAGGAGTTTCATGGTCTTTCTCCCCTGTAATTATGACCTAGGGAGCCCCTCAATGCCCACTCGCAGAGTGCACTACAATTCACTTCAGGACTGATACACTCAGTGCTTCAATAAACTGTTGTCATAATCAGTATTTAAAAGGTGTCATGTAAGGTATCATATGCAAACTGATAACATGCTGGTCATTAATACTATTGTTCAATGTATGTGAAGGAGATATATAAAGCAAAACAGATCTGTTCTGGAAAAAAACATTCTTAAGATGTATTTGACAAGCAGTGCATAAGCCTAGCCTGTCCTAGATAATGGAATGTTGTTTGCCTGCTTGACTGTGTCTCCAGTGTAAATTAAGCAAGGCGAGACCAGAAACAATGGATGTATATTTACATAAAATGCAAACAAGCAACCAAACTTGCAAAGGGAGTAGATGATCACTTAATGATCATGACAGGGGATGGAGTCTGTACCCTCAGGAAATCTTCCTAGCTCTTGAAACAGACAGTGGATTTTGGGAACTATAAGAAGGAAGTATAAGGGAAATATAATATAACATCACCTGAAGACCAGTGGATTTTGGGAAATATAAGCAGGAAATATAAGGGAAATATAACATCACCTGAGGGCCATAAAAGGCTAGACTTCTTGAATCGAAGGTCTGGCCTACACTGGGGGTGGGAGGGAGGGATCAAGCTAAGTTACACAACTTCAGCTATGTGAATAACGTAGCTAAAGTCGACGTACTTAGATCTACTCACTAAACTATCTTCACTGCAGTGAGTCGATTACTGATGCTCCCCCATTGACTCCACGTGTCTCTCACTCCAGTGGAGTATCGGAGTTGATGGGCGAGCACTCAGCAGTCCATTTATCGTATCCAGATTAGACACGATAAATCGACCCCCGCTGGATTGATCACCGCCCATCAATCCAGAGGGTAATGTAGACAAACCCTAAAATGGGGTTGAAGTCTCTGGGAACTGACTATAGGTGAGAAACCTTGTTAGACAAAGATTGTAACTTGCTGAAGTTAAGTTTTAGTCATAGAAAATATGGTTTCTTTGTTTTGTTTGTAACCTTTATATCTCTTTCACTCTTCTTGGAAATCTCTTAAACCTATGTTCTTTGTTAATAAACTTATTCTTGTTTTATTATAATACCATCTCAGTGCTATTATGTTGAAATGAAGTGTGGATCTTCAGCTAACCTTATAAGCTGACATGTTCTGTCTCTTTGGAAGCAGTAAACTTAATAACTTCTGTGAGTGTCCAGTGAGAGGCACAGGTAGCCTTGAACTATGATGTCTGTGCATCTAACTCTACCTACAGATCAGGTCCTTGAAGTCAAAAATAACTTGACTTACTCAAACTATTTATTATCTATACTATCCATTATTAATTTAGTTAGTGAATCTTTGATTAGTGAATCTTTCGTGGACTGGTTTTGACTTTTTTTCTAAAATTTTCGTAGAGATTCACCCAGTAGAATGAAAAATACTTCTCTCTATGACTTATTTGTAAACTTCTTGCTTCATCTATGCATTGTTTGCTATTTGTTATTCACAGCATATAGTAAATCACCTAAGTCTGATAGCATTGCTTCTGCTCTCTGAATAGATGACTAAACTTTTTAAGCAAAGGAGAGTAATCAGTAGTGACTAATGAACATCAGATACAAACTTTCAGATGAAGCATGACTCATGCTAAAACTCATGAAACTTTTTGGATTCACAAAGTTATCCGTCAATATTGGGTAAAAAATGAAAGAATGCTCCACTCCAAATTACAGCAAACTCTACGCACAAAAATATTTGCAAATAACTTTTTTTTTATTTACTATTGGGTCAGCTTTTAAATGACCTAAATTATGTCCATGGCTATTTGTACCTGAAAATTGCTGACACAGAATGAACAGTACTTAAGAAATGTTGTAAAGTAACATTTGTAAAATAGTTTGTCTAGTATATGATACCTTTACTGAGCTACATTTAATAATGATTTATTTTATGGAGGATGTATTTTTAAACAAGAATTAATCATAAATGTCTTAGTTGAACTAATATTAATTTTATTTCTTAGGTGCCTATTCATCAGCCATGTTCTTGGCTCTGTTATATAAAACACAATAAAACATAAAAGCATAAAATCAAACCAATGTGCCATGCAGAAAGCTTTCAGAAGTGGAAAGCTTTTACAATCCACTTTAAAGGGAGCTAAATTTGAAGACCTTCTAAGATAAAGAAGATGGACATGCCATAAATAAAGACATATGCAGTGTTATATCCATATTGGTCCCAGGATATTATAAAGACAATGTGGATGAGGTAATACCTTTTATTGGACCAACTTCTGTTGGTGAGAGAGACAAACTTCCAAGCTTGCTGCCAAATGAACCATTCCAAATTTCTATTGAACTAGAATTTAATTTGGACTAGTCCAGTGTGTGGGGTTTTGTTTGTTTTGTTTTGTTTTGTTTGTTTGTTTTTCTTAATAGGCTCCATACTATGATATGTTACTAAATATCCCTTCTGGAAAAGTCCTAAAGAGTATAATTGGTCACAGTACGGTTTTATATATAATGTTTTAGCCATCCTATATAATTCCTTAATTATGTCCCTGCTATAAAATTATATAGGATGGTTTAAAAATCTGTTGAAAGGATTTTATTCTGTAAATACATTCTATAGGATTTTTCAATGATTTCTATAGCACTCTATTAAAATTTTATCATTTCAAAATTCTTTCTCACAAGCAGAAGTTGGTCCAATAAAAGATATAACTTCAGTCATCTTGTCTCAAAAATAAAGATATGCAGATACGTAGGTATGAATGTTATTCTCTCACCTCTGTAAACCCCATGCTCCATAATGTCATGTGCTCTCCAATTTAAGTTCCTGTTCCTGCAAACCCTTCACCAATGAATAACTTTTAAATATGTGAATAATCCTTTGTCCTTCTCACATTGTTATTCATGTAGATGAGTGTTCTCAGGAATGGAACATAACGGGATAGGGGTCTGGGGCAGTGCTTCAGTGCCCACTGAAGTAGATAGAAAGATTCTTGATGATTTCCATTAGCATTGACTCACCGATGCTAAATTGGTAACTTGAAAACTAGAACTTCAGCACCTATAATGAAATCCAGCTGATTTAAGAATTCAAATGTCAAAACTAGGGATGAAAGAACCTTGTGAATGTTATGTTATTTCAAAGGAGAAATGGAACAAGGATGTGAAACAAAGAGATCCTTCCGGGAAAACCATTCCAATAGGGAGGAAATGTGGTGTAGTGGATAGAGTACTGTGTTGCACTTCAGAACCCCTAGCTTCTATGCCTACTTCTGCTATTAGCCTGATGAGTTAACTTGGACAAGTCACTTCTCCTCTCTGTGTTTTAATTTCCCTAACTGTAAATTGGAAATAGTAATACTAACCTCCTTTGTAAAAAAAAATAAAAAAAAAAAAAAAGGCACTCTGAGGTCTACTGATGAAAAGGCCTATTATTATGTTTATTATACTTGGGGAGAAAGCTGAAGCTAAATGTCATGTCTGGTGGTTGATATTTGAGTTACCAAAAAAGAGAAACTCTAGAAAGTGGTTAAATTGGACCGTATAAGGTCTGTGAATATTTCTTTCAGAGTAGAGGAAGAGCTACATCTGCTTGCATAGAGATATTAATATTTCCTATTAACAATAATCGTATGGGAAAAATCCTTCAGAATATTATAGGGATTAAACCAATATAATACTCTAAAATGTAATGGTGTATCATAGAAATGATTGAAAAATCGTATAGAATGAATTTACAGAATTAGATCATTTCAGTAGTTTCCCAAACACTTCTTTGTAATTTTATAGAAGGGATATAATTCCCTCTTTAATTCTATAGGCTGACAAAAAAATCTATGTAAAACCTTACTGTTGTCAATTAGATTCTATGGGACTTTTTCACAAGAGATATTTAGTAACATCTCATAGTAAGAAGTCTTTTATTAAAAATGTACTGGACTAGCCCAAACTCATTCAATACAAAATAAGGATGGTTCATTTGGCAGCAAATAGAATATTAGCTCTAAAAACTAACAAAGAGAAGGTGCTCTTTTTAATCTATTGCTCCTTTTTTCTGGTCACATGTATAGATCTTTAAGTCATACTATGTCACAATTACCTGAAACATGGAGCGGTCTCAGAGATTAATGTGTACCCCATTCTTTCTAGAGTGCCTACCTGCTGTCTACCAATATCTGATTTGACATTTTGATGGATATAGGTCAGGCAACTAATGCTGGTCAGTAATTTCATTTATCCGTAGGTTGTTTCAAACATGACTAATTTATTACTGCACAGCTGTGTTGATGCTACACCCCTCTGCTTGCAGTCCTCACACCTATGTAGCTATAGCTAGGTAGGCATTATAAAAATATCGTCTGGTAAAAAAAACTCCTCCTGTAAGGCATATAACTGGTATAATTGTAATCCAGAAGTGTAATTTAATTATTTTTTGTGACGTTTGGAAACCTCCTGGCTTTGAAAACTTTATACAGACTTTCTCCATTCTCCCTTGTGAGGACATATCTAGCTACCCCTCTATTCCTTTGTTCTCCACCCTCCTCTCAATCCCCTCCCAGCAATTACTGATGGGGCAGAAAATACTTTTAAAATTTGAAGCGGAGTGAGGAGAGATGCAGAATGAAGTTGACTCTTCAGGGCTCCTGGGTGCAGATATATACATACTCAGCCTTTCCAGCAACTTGCAAATCTAACTATGTCTATGGACCTCATCACCATAGTATAAATTCATTAGTGTTAGCCAGTTATCTTCACAACAGCCTGAGAAGAGTATTATCCTCATTTCTCAGATGAGAACTGAGGTGACTTAACCAAGGTCACCCAATAATTCGGTGGAGTATCAGAGCAGGGACTTGAATACAGGGCTCCTAAGGCTCAGTCTATTGCCTTAACCACAAAGCCGCCCTTCTACCATCCAGCTTTGCAGAGCCCACTCCTGATCTCACCTGCTCCAATGTCTTCCATAGAGAGCAAGTTGGGGAGAAATGGGAACCATTTCTTGGGAAAGCCTACCACCAGAGCTTCCTTCACATGGAAGCTGAAAAGATAGAAGTAGCTACTTTCTATATCTCACCCTCTTACCTAAGACCTAAGACCAACAGGGAGCAGAGAATTGGGAATGGGCACTGTAATGAAAGGGGCTCCTTGGACACCAAAGTCTCTTTTTTTCTCTCAATTGTAACTCCATTAATATTGGTGAGAAAGAGGGGTCTTTCCACGCACTGAGATATGTGGCCATCCACTCTTTCTCTGCTACTCCAGTTTGTCACACCAGTTTTGCACCTGTGTAACTATTGACTTCAGTGCAGTTATTCCTGGTTTATATCAGCGTGAGATCAGAACAAGTTCCACTCTGCCTCTTCTGATCTCATGCAATACAGGGCCGACATTTACACTGAGGGTCAGATTCTGGGTATCTGCTTCCAGAGCAGCTGGGAACTGATTCAGTCCCAAGGAGCAACTTAAGGCGGACTCAGTGCTGCCCTTAGTTGAGTCACCTGCAAAAGTCCCCAAGGAGCTGCAGTAGTATACCAGTCATGCCATATTGTTATACCACTGAAGGGGCCACCCTATGGGATGAGGGAGCAGGCAGATACTGGACACAGTGTTGGTATATAATGCTCTAAGTACTTTTTATTGCTTACAAATTAAACCTTACTTACTCCACGTGTATCTCAAGCATACTACACCATAGTTCATAGTTAGAAGTTCTGGTGGCCAGCTGAGGTTTATTTTAATTACAAGGTACAGGGAATCTGCAAATACCACATCATATTCAAACAGGGTTTTGGATTAATTAATGACTTCAGATTGCAAATGTGGTGAAGCCTCCATTTATAATCCCTTTGTGACATTATGAGTTTTTGTGGTTTTTGTTGTTTGAGCCTTTCACCCATAGCTCAGTTCCAGGCAAGCCGCCATGATCCAAGGCTTACCATTTTCTTCAAATCTTATACATTTTTGCAAGAGTCCAGCCATTGTTGGTTTTTTAAATACTGAGTCTTCATATATTTTCCAGGGACATAACAGAGTTGAGTTGTACAATAATCCTTGACTGCTTGAAACCTTAAGTTGTTATTTTTTCCCTTCAGTTGCCAAGACACAATGCATGTACTTATGTCAAACATACTTCATTCACACTAGGCCTTAACAGCCTATAACATATTATGTGGATATATGGATATATATATCTATATATGGGAGACATATTGTTGTATATATCTCAACAAGATGTCTCCCACCCAAATACGCCAGAGCTGCAGTCATGCCATACATCCAGATAGATTGGCTCTGCACCAACTGGGGATTCCTATGCTGGAGGACTTCTGTACCAGCCGGTTAAGCTAACAGATTTGCACTGGCCCAAAGTAGGTCAAATGGGGCCAAGATCTGGTCCAGATTGTGAGAACAGTGGTGGGTTGCCTGAGGTCAGATAGGAAGTCAGATTGCTTCCACAGCAGCCATGGAAGAAAGTAGTGTTCCCAGGACAGCACTCTGGCAGTAGCAAGAATTCTTACAGAGGAAAATGAGGAGAGTAAGGTCACTGTTGTACTTTTCCGCTCTTGCCATGGCTAAAACTAGACCTGTATATAAATGCAACCAGGTGATAAAGATGCAGGACAGTTTGTGGGATGATGTGGGTGGGTGACAAAGTGAAGGGGTGTTGTATTAAGTTATATGGAATATATGAGCTAATATAGTCACTACCCAACATTAAACAGTGTTAAACAAGGTTTGAGGTTTGGCATAAAGAGATCTCTGCCTGCTTAGCACCATGGCAAACACACCATTAAAAATCCTTTTATTCAAATTACAGAAAAGAAAGGCAAACAGTTGAAGCATTTGAAATGTAAAGTCTTAAATAAGGCTTTTATTTTAGCAGCATCCTTTGTTCCATTTTCTTTTAGCTGTAGAGAGGTTTTAGAAGAAAACAATCCCTGCTGTTTGACAGTTTCTTAGAAAAGTAAAGCAGTTCGTGAGATGAGCTGGAGCTATTGCTGCTGCTGATGTTGTTAGAGTCTGATCCCATTTCATCCCAGGTGGTGTTTGGGATTCAGTTGGAGCTGGCAGGGGCAGCAATATCATCTGGATTCCTTCCTTTAGCACTGTCTGATCAGGACACCTCTCAGGATCAGGATAAGGGAGGCCTGGGGTCCCAGGAGGTGAGGGGAGTGGTAGCCCTGATGGTGACTGTCACTCTAGTAGCCTTTCTCTGTTCTTTCCTTCTATTCTTCTTTTTGTACCCTTCTTTCCTCATAAAAATCTTTCTTTAAATGATCCAGAAAGGGAGTGATGGGTGGGACTAGCCCATACCCTCATTATTTGGTCCACCAGTTAGACCTAATATCTGACATATCAATTTTCGCTCATTAACTTCCATTAACAAGCATAATTTTAACAGTCCCTGAATCATATCAACTTGCCTTGCTATTTAGACTAATTCTATCATTCTGTCTTCCCTTCAGATCTTTTCCCATCAATGTTTGTTATTACTGTTTGTTGTAACATCTTATGAACATGTACATACTTTCTACAGCTGAGCTCAAAATTTGGGTATATTTGTAGGCCTAATTGTCACAGCTATTCTACAGTTGGGAAACAAATATAATGAGATCAAAAGTATGTAATAACCCTTTAACAGTGTATGGTATTTCTGTAAGTAAACAGTGCCAACATCTAACAACCTCATTAATGAAGTACATTAATGCTGTGACATCACAGTTACGGTTAAAGTGATTAGTGGTAATATGAAACAGTGAAGAAATGGTAGATAAATTGGTAAGTCCCAGATCCACAACTGTACTTAAACACCTAAACCCCAGATTTAGGCACCTGAATCTCAGGTATAGGTGCTTAAATACCATCTCCTTACAACCCATATTTAGGCCCTATCTCCATGAGAGGGGTGGGGGTCATTTGCTAGCTTAGACAGAACCCCATTCATTGTATAGGGAGTCTAGGTACCTATTTCAAGGTTAGTGGATCATTCCTGTAATTTTCAAGGCATCTAAAAGTTAGTTACCCAGATCCTCAATATTGCAACACCTAAGTACCCTTGTGGATCTGGCCCTAAACCCCCCGGTATAAGGTCTGTTTCTCTAGTCCACTACAAACAGATGATTAAATGGACATTTCCAATATTTGCAAGCAGAACAGGTGAAAATGTAAGGAGTAACAACTGAAGACTGAATATGTTTGATTAACAACTGGCCACCAGGTGTCCTGACCACATAAAGAGATAGTGGGAAACAGAGAGGAAACTTTTCTTTTGATCTAGCAATATGCTGTGGGTGAGAGTTTGTTGACCGAAATAGAATAGAACAGCTAAGAGAATATTCATTTCTTAACCTAGTTGCTGCTAGAAATCAGGAAAGATGCCGTGGTTGTAAACTCTTTGTGGAAAAGCTCGGCTCACTGCTTTCTTTTCTTTGTTTAAATTCAAATTAGACTGAACCCCTCTCCCCGCACCCTTTGAAACAATGTTTGCTCCTTTGTTCTGGTCTTGTCTGGCCTCTTTCAGCCCTATTCTAGAGAGCTGTTTTTCTGCTCTCCAGGAGCACACAGATAGATATAGATATAATTTTAAACAATGAGACTAGTGCATTGGGTAGATTCTGCCCAAACTGGCCAGTGGCCATGCAAATTGTGATCTGTGTCACATACCCAAAGGACATCAGACATGTTCTGCCATTCCCTGTGTTCCTGGAAAGTTGAAGGGAAATGCTAAGAATTCCTTATAGTCATAGGGTAACCAGATGTCCCGATTTTATAGGGACAGTCCTGATTTTTGAGTCATTTTTTTATATAGGCTCCTATTACCCTCCACCCCCTGCCCCAATTTTTCACGCTTGCTGTTTGGTTACCCTATGTAGTAGCCCCAGCCTCTTATAAGGTGTTCTGAAGTAGAGAAAAGCACTAAGTACTATCAATTGCTCTACCATTTGTTTTCTTTCTCTATTCCCCTCCCGCACCGTAAAAGAAAGTGAGATAAGCATAGAACAGGATCCATTGCCAGGTACTTATCTTAAGAAAATAAAAGAAAACACAACTAGGCATGGGTAGTGGAAAGATTTTTCCCCTAGTTTGGCCCATATGATAAAAATTCTGTTTTGTGAAAGAAAAATGAAAGGAAATATAATCCACTTGAATACCTAACAGGAGAGGAAGCCTACATAAGGCTAATGAAACAGAAAAACTCCTTAAGAGCAGTGTGTTCTTGTGGAAATAAGACCGGCTGCAATGCTTCTGAGGTCAGTTTGATAAATGATCTACTGCTGAAGTTTGTTGTGCTGTTTTGCACCTCTCTGTGGTTCAATTCATTACTGTTTGTAATAGCTAACATTAGATACAGTGGTTGCACATAGGGTAAAATATTGCTGCGATAGGCACATTAAAAATGTCTTAGGGCAGAGTATCAATATGGCATGCCAGACTATGATATGACAGTGTTGGACATGGTCTTTGAGGTCCATATGTGCATTAAACGTTCAATCAGTATCAGCAGCTCAGCTGTATGGCAGCTTCTTCATGTGGCCAGTCTGTTTTACATCAGCTGAGAATCTAACTTAGCGTCAATTTTTCCAAGATTTGTAGACATTTATTTTAGTATAACTTGTTTATTGGAGCCAATTAGATACTTTTTTTAACCATATCCTCTCCCTTCACTTGCCTCCCTCACCCCAAACCCACACAGCCCCTGGTTTGTGTATATTGTCCAGAACCCAAGGGAAGTACTTTCATAGTTGAGCATGGCAGGCCAGCAGTATGTACCTGCACTGTGAATAAACAGAGGCTTCTAAGTCTCTGGGTTGTCAGACTGGCACTATTTGCAAGAACTAAATTCATTTTAAAATATCACAAGGGCTGGACCATATACCTCTGCTACATTTGATATTTTTCTTTAGTGGAAGAGTTACAGTACATCTAGCATATTGCAGAAGATCATGTCTTCTGTTCAGATATAATCTAACAAAGGATGAGGGACTGAATAGTCACAGTTTATGGCATTGCCCATATCAAGCTGTTTTTATTAATTATGTAGGTTTTGCACCATTTTTAATTTGTGACAGCGTGTCTGAGAACCATTCCATTCTCACCACTTTGGCATTGTTCAGATATCTATTCTTAAAATATTCCAACCTTTGTCTCCTTTCTTGATTCCCATTAAAAAAATAATACTTCTCACTCACTATGATTCACAGATGAGATCATGTTTTGTAATGTACCTCTTTCTTTGATTCACAGTGAGTTAAAGTGAATAAAAAAATACTGGATCCCAAAAGGCTATTCTGGAAATGAAACATTTCTCACTTGATTCATCTTGAGCCAGTATCTGTACTTTAAATTGACTTCTTTTGCATACTCTCTTAACCAAAGGATTTTAGTACAATAGGGATTTGGTAAAACTTTTAAATTATTCTATTTCCTATCTACAGTTCTCTGATTACATTTTGTATTCACACAGAGTAATCACTCCCAGCAGCTTCATTTAAATTTCAAAATAATTTGTCTTGCATCGTTCCGCTAAATAAAATAAAATATCTGAAGATAAAAAAAAAGATTGCTAGACATCCCTGTGTCCTAAACATTTTTAGTGAACAACTTAATGCAGCCACAACTATGGAGTAACAAATAGTTCTTTGTTGTTTTTAGTTAAAAGAGGTAACAATGGACTTGCATAAAGACTGATTTTAAGCTCTTGTTTTGGCTTCAGAAACTCAGTTTAACTAACTGAAATCCTGAGGTAAATAATATTGGCTAGTTAACATCTACTTGGTCAAACTGAATGATAACCTATTGAAGCAACTATTTTCTAAATCAGTGGACACATTTAAGGTCAATAAGAGTTAGGTGCATAGCTCATGTAAGCACTTCTGCATCTTTAGGCACCTAAATACCTTTATAATTCTGACCCTATGCCCAATAATATTTAAAGAGTGAAGTTTAAAAAACCTAACTATTGCTCCTATTAAAATCAATGGAAATTTTACTACTGACTTTAGTAGAAGTAGAATTGTGCATAATTGCATTTGAATTGTGTATAATCTCACCCAACACATCTATCTTAAACTTTTCTGTAGCACTTGTCATAGCTGTATATAAGCCTGGAACTATAGGACAGTTTGGAACATTTTCACAAAAGACTCTTTCACTGAAGCTGAAACAATTTGTAGAGACATATCAGTTCGCATGTAACTTTAATTGGGAAGGTTTTTCACTGAAAGAGAGAGAGAGAGAACCTGATTTGGAGTGATCTGGGATGAAAACTGTAGTCTAAATCACACAAAGATAAAATTTGTACCTGGGTTTCCCATATCCCAGGCCATGCTACATCCCTTTGGATAATTGATATAAATATCCAAATTTCTGGGCATTTTATTGAATCCAGACTCTGAGTTGTAGCAAACTTTTATGTAGAATAGTACAGGTCTATATTGATGGAGCTGGTAGTAAGACTACAATCATAATGTGATCTCAAATGACTCTAAAGGCTTTCCCCATAATTCAGAAGAGCTGAGCAGCAAATCTCCCAGTTCAGAATAGCTGGTTAATCTGTCTTTCCAATGCAATTTCCAGTGTAATTCTTTTAGCAAAATGCCCCATTCTTTATATTTTGGTGTTTTAGCTAGATTAACAGGAGTCATGACAACATATTTCTGCTGTTGCCAATCAGTGCCACTTATCTTGTGTTTAGTGTCAACCCTCTAACCCAGACCATCACCTCTCCAAAGTCTGGAGAGGGAATTAAGTTTCAAGACTGCGTTTCATCATTAGCTGTCAAGAAGAGGACACATAGTGGCCACAAGAACTGTCCTTGTTTGAACTAATGGGGTGGCAGGCAATTCCACTGGGAATGGACAAGTATTTTCTATTCAGGCCACACATTGATAAAATAATTTCATAGGTCCCTGAACAAGTTAAATCCTCTTGTTAGGGCAGAAAAAGTGATAACTAATAATGAATTTTGACAAGGCAGAATGAAGTACAGTAAAACTAAACAGAAAACAACATTGCAAAAAAATAAAATAAAAAATATATTTTCTGGAACAAATTATAATGTTGAAACAAATCTTGCTTATTGTGTCTCCTTCCAAATCAGAGTCCATGAAAAGAAAATTCTGCAACTGCTTTGACCTAGGTATGGGCGGACTGAATTAGATCAAACTTGAACCAAAATGTGTTATGTGTTGGCTTTTGGGGGGTGGAGGAGAGGGTAATCTTGTTTTTCCCCCATTCTTTGTCTTTGCCTTGTGGCTCTGCCCTTAGGAACTCTGTAGATGAAAAATAATTTGATAGCAGCATCTTATTTCCAGTTAAATTGAAATCACAAAATACCAGAAAACTCATAAAAATCTTTATCTAACCTAGTCTCCTGCTCTGTTCTACTGACCCAAGTGACTACTGTAAATCAAACATGCTTCCAGTAAGCTCTGGGATCAAGAATTATAAATATGACAGCATATAGTGTGGCTTCCAAGTGCAGTGAAATACATCAAAACAGAGATATCATTTTAGGAAGTGCCGAGCATCCAGCAATTTCCATGGATTTTAAATTACTCTACTGGTTGCTCAACAATTTGGAAAATTGGTTTCCAAATGAGGATTTAGGGTTGGAATTTGGGTTAGGGTTCCTATAAGTAGTATATTTGGAGCTACAATTAGGATTCCAATAGGTAGGAATCCCTGCTCTGTAGTTAGAGTTCCTATGGGTAGGGTACTTAGAGCCAGGGTTAGGGTTCCCATTCTTAAAGTGCTTGGCACTAGGGCTAAGTTTCCTATGGGTACAATTTCCAGTCCTAAGGTTAGAGTTTCTATGGGGAGAGTACTTGGAGCTATTGTTATGGTTCCTATAGTTAGGGCTCCCCACCTTAGAGTTATGGTTCCTATTGGTAGGTTCTTGACCCTTTTGTTAGGCTCCTGACCCTTTCCCTGTGGATATGGTACTTGGTGTAGGGCTCCCCACGGCAGGGTTAGGGTTCCTATGGGTATATACTTGGAGCTCTGGTTAGTGTTCCTATTGGTCTTGCCCCACACCCTAGGGCTAGGGTTCCTATGGGTAGGGTTTGCCACCCTAGGAGTGGGGTTTCTGTGGGTAGGTGTGATGGGATACCCGGGGTACAACTTGGAACTGTGGGACCATTGTGCCCCCTTAAATATCGAGACTGAGATGTGTCTCACAATGCTTTGCTACTGACAATCACCAAATCCCTCCAGGTGCTGTTATCACTCAGCCACCAGTATGCAGAGACACACTCAACTAAATTGCATGAATGCTCTCCAAGCCAATCATGAACTATACAAAGGGAGACACCAGCAAATCTCCCCCGAGCCTTTCACCTCAGAAATGTACTGTCTTACACTGCTCAGGACCTTCTCCAGAACAATGCAAGCTCATTAATTAGTTTGCCACTTTGTCAAATCATAGTGGACATACACCAGCCTTTGTAATTTGAGCAGACACTTTAGACAAACTCACTGGTAAGAATGAAACATTAAGATAAGTTTATTAAATGTAAAAAAAATTTAAGTGATGATAAGTGGTAGTACAAAGATGGTTACAAAACAAATAAATGTAAAATCACAGTCTAAATTCTAAACTTTATCAGACTAAGCAAGATTTGAATCAAGCAGTTTTTCTCACCCTAATAAATGTTACCAAAAAATATATGGTTCTTAATACACAGGCTGAATTTCCTTCTCAGACTGGGACCAATCTTCTTAGGTCAGGTCAAAGTCTTTGGCTTTCCTGAATTCTTTTGCTTTCAGGCTAGGTGAGGTGGGAGGGTAGGGGAGAACTCATGATGCCACTGTCACTCTTATATGATATCTTACAAGGCATCTTTGTACAAAATAGCCTAATCATATACAACTGTTGTATGATACAGATGAGTATGGGAGTTACTATTTTAAGGTATAGTATGTCACAGTATGGTACTTGGAGTTAGGGTTAGGGTTACTATGCGAAAGGTCTCTCCATCCTAGGGTTATGGTTTCCATAGGTAGGACTTCCCATCCTAGTGTTAGGGTTCCTATAGGTAGGGTAGTTGGAACTAGGGTTAGGGTTCCTATGGATAGGACTTCTGAAGTTAGCATTTATGTGCCTAGGTTTGTGGATCTAGTGTTCCTATGGGTACAGTACTTGGAGCTGGGGGTAACCTTCCTATGGGTAGGGAACTTGGAGGTACAGTTTGGATTCCTCTCAGCAGGGTACTGAGCAGGCCACCGCTTCCCGCAACCCCCATTGGACCGGGATGGCGAACCACGGCCATTGGAAGCTGCAGTCGGTGAACCAGCAAGTAAACAAACCAGCGGGGCCTGCTAAGGGTACTTAACTTGCGGTCCTGCGTGCCAAGGTTGCCGATCCCTGAATTAGACTATGTATATTAAAATGAAAACTAAATACATGGAAGATTTTTGGCTAAATTTCCTGCAGTGCTTTAAATGTCTCACCGCATGTGCCTTACTTCAGAGCCCCAGTCTTGAAAATCTTGTGGACATTTTGTCAAACAAAATTAAACTGTCTAATCCTTTTCAGATTTTCCCATCACTGGTATGAAATCTCTTTTTGTGAGTTTAACATACGTGAAATATTTTTTGAAATGCTGAGTTGTGCAATATCTTTTTCTTAAAAAGAAAATTTCATTTTGAAATGGATCAGGTACAATGAATGTATCTGAAAATGTATTGAATGGTGTGTTGATAAACCTCAAAAGATTAGCTCCCAATCATGTATTATAGATAAGACACTGAAGTATAGAACTAGGGTGTCCAGATGTCCCGATTTGATAGGGACAGTCCCGATATTTGGGACTTTGTTTTATATAGGCGTTCAGAAACACAAATGTTGAAACATCCACAAGGGGATTTTGACTTTGTGTAAATACAGCTAGAATACTGCTGTGGTCTCATTTTAAATTAAAGAGCTCAGGCCCCATTCTGCTCCTACCAAATTCAATTGGAAACTCCTGCCAAGGTTGAAAAGGAGAAGGCTCAGCTCTACTTTTATTTAATTGCTATCTTATAACTGATTGTTAAAATCTTGTCATCTATGTCTATCAAGTGCCATGCACACCTAGATTGCTATGTAAATACATGAGAAACTGATCAGAAACAGGATATACCAAATTTGTGGAAGAGCTTGTGGCTGTCAAAACCATTTTTCATAGAAAACTGATGATTTTGAGTAAATGAAAATGTTTCTTAAAAGTGTATTCTTTCCCCCTCTTGTTTTTCGTTGGAAAACCAAAACATTTTCACTGAAAATTTTAGTGAAATATATATAATTTCATTTTGACAGATTTCAGCTGAAAGTTTTATATCAAAATTTTCCTCGGAACATGTTAATGAAAACAAAACAATATATTTTGTCATAACTGTCCACATAAAAATACATTTTCCACCTACCTCTACTCAAAATGCTAAGACATTTAACCAGACTTCCAATCCCTTTGAACAAAGGCCCATCAATATTCTGAGATAGGCTGAATACATTTCAGGACAAACTTGATCTCACTTGAGCATGCTGGTTTCAGACCTTTATTTCAGAAAAGCAGATAGAACTACTGGAGTACCATGCTGTGTAAGAAAAAGGACAACAAAGAATCATTTTGCAGTTCTTCATCTTCGCAATGGTCAGTCGAGGGTACCTTCTTCACTCTCACATTTTGTCAATCCTTCTCATCTTTGATTATCTTATCACAAGATCTAGAAGGTCTGGCAGCCTCGCTCTTGAACTTGTATCTTATGTTTTTTGTGCTTTTGGGGTCATGACATTTTGGCTCTCTTTTACACTAAGCTTTGTGTGTGCATGTGTGGTAGTGAGTTTTTTTTCCTTTGTATGTATGTTTTTCAGGGTGTGAGAGATCAGAAATTGGATTATCTCACCTCCAGCTGACCATTTTTCTGTCATCCCATGGATGATACTTTGTATAGAGATGTGATCTAATCCACAGGAACAAACAATTTCACCAAATCAGGCCAAATGAAGTTCCATGAGATTTAATACCCTGCCACTAACAGTACTTATTACCCAAATCTGAAGTAGGCAGTGAAACCCCATTTCCATGCCAATTATAAAACGTTGTGTTGGGACAAAACAATTCATCCAAACCTATGAAGTTAAGATACTTGTATTCTGTAATATGAGATTTGATATCTGGGGTTATTATCTAGCACTCACCTTTGTTTAGTTAGCAATGCAGGGGGCAAGGACACGAGGAAGGGCAGTTGCACTAGGCAAAACTGAAATTTGCCCACTGTAATGAATAAGTAAGTGTGCCAGTGAGAGTGAGGGCAAACTCCTGCTCAAAATATAAAATAAATGGAGTTCAAATTAATCAGAAGAATCTCTTTCTAAATAACATTGCATATTCAGCTGAAATGGAGTAAAAAAATCTAGAATCAGTGCAGCCCTGGAACGTCTGTGTGGGATTATGAGAATATAGTATATGCCTCGATAGGCAATCACTGTTGCATATTTCTAGGTTTTAAGAACAAAATAAAAGAGATGGTAATGTAACCATTAGAGCTTGTGGCAGAAATATGTAGACAGCTATTCTTATGGGATGGCAACATAATGTCATGTTACTTTCAAAATCTTATTTGGTGTATAAACAGATTGTATAGAAAAAATACTTTAAGGGATTTCCCTGTTTATATTACATGTCTAGTGTATTTGTGTAAATTCAAGAAATTGAACTTAGGCTATACCCAGGCTCCATGCAGCTGATTTCTCCTTCCCTGGGAAGCTGATCTTTCAGGCCTCAGACAACAGCTGCCACTTGACAGATATCTGACATTGGTATCTGCATGGGATACTGGTGTTGGATGAAGGTACAACAGTATAATCTAAACTAGTTATTGAGCCTTTGAGCCCCTCAGAGGGAGAATGTAAGTGGAAGAAGGGAACAGAGATTGTAAAGCATAAGCAAACCAAGGGGAATTTGCAGATATTTTTAAAGGTTTCCCTTTTCTGTTTTGTACAAGGAAAAAAATTAGATTTTATTATGTGCATGAAACCAATATTTAAACATACTGACTTCCTTCTTTTGGATGGAGGGAGAGGGAAAGAACGATACAAGCTATATCCCTTTAGCTTCCTGTACTTTTAATGTATCTTGTTAAACTGACACAAATTAATTGTGTTTGTGTGTATCTACAAAAGGGCCATCTCACCTATTTTGGTATCTCTTGTTTGATTAACTGTCTCAGTAGCAGGTTTCTCCCCAAGAGGGCTTGGGAAACAGCTTGTTTAGTAACCCACATCTCATGCACAAAAACATTGTATATGTCTAGCAAGTGGTTGAGTACTATCAACTGGTTGATGCTAGTATCAAAAGAAGCATGCGGGTTCGTCAACATGGTCACCTGCTGTCTTTGTTCTCTTTCCTCATGTGGGTCTCTATTGGTGCTTCTGAGTACATGGGGTAGGTATAGAATTTACTTGCAAGCCACAGAGAAAGGGGGTATTGACTTTCCCAATGGAGGTGCGGTCAAACCCAAATCCTTTAGTTAATATGCTTCCCTACAAACAGCATTAAAAAGAGAGCAAACTAAAGGTGTCCAGCATTTACTGGTGCCATCACTGAGTCAGAGATCCTTGAAATACCTTGTGAATATGAGTTTTTCTGGTATGTATAACTTGACAATATGCATACAATGGGACCTGCATGAACTGGGCTGCGTGTCATTTAGTGTTTAGGAGTAATTCAGTGCAGGACCACTGCCCTAGTAAAAAAGTCGTGTCTGAATAAGTTTGAGATGTCAGAAATATGATCCCTGTTCATCTTATTGTCTGGCTGAATTTTGTGATCAAATGGAACCATTCTGGATTTTTACTTTCCAAAATGTATATTAAAAAAACATTCCACCACTGATAGGCACACATACAGCAGAATAGGTTGTGCAGCACCATCAGACATGATACACAGTCACAATTTCTGTAAAAAAATCACATCTGTGTCAGGCAAAAGATGCTTCACACACATCTTTGATTCATTGCAAAGATATTGGCTGTCTTATCTCTCTTGGGATCCTGGACAGTATTCTCTTTTTTCACTCATTTTATGCAATGTTGTCTATTTGCTTCTACTAATATAATCAACTGTTACTATATCTATGACATGCACGCTGGAGAGTTTTCATAGTTGAACCCCAAATGTTCTTTACAGTGTTTAGGTGAACACTATCTTTTCCTTATATGTAATGTGGTCATGACTGCACCCACTTGTAACCGTTCATTTTGAAAATTCATATGGGAGGATAGAATAGTGTTGCAAAATATCTCTTTCTTTAGTATTGTCTTTTACTCTCAAAGGGGCGTTTAAGTCCCTTTCAACACCACAGCTGGAATGATGGTTTCTCCTCCTAGCCTTTGGATCTCAGTGTAACTTTTCTTGTTAGAGATCTTTAAAGTGTAAAATATAATTCTCTCTCTCTCTCTCTCTCTCTCTCTCTCTCTCTCTTCATTTAAATGAGAATACCAGTTAGGACAAGGAACAAAAGAGCCTTAACTGTGTCAGGTGCTCACCATATGTGTCTTAGCCATGTTCTCTAGTTACCAACTTTGTCATTCTTAGGCATACTGTAGTTGAACATGCCCCTGTGAATACAAGCAAAGTAACACAGCTTCTAGACAAAGCTGTTTGCAAGTATATGTCATGTTCCTGTATTCCACTGCCACATGCTTGGGGAAAAGAAAATTGGAAGATGATCAGACACTAATAGTATGATCTCCCCACCTCCCAGATCTGTGGGAATAGGAACAATATTTTATGAGGTTAATTTAATTTCACAAAGTTTTGTTTACATTTAGTTATGCCTCTCTAATTATTCAGAACTTTCATTTTCTTGAGGTTATTACTAAGGAAGGAAAAAAAAAAACAATTAAACACCAGATACCTTTAGACTGATATCTGGTTTAACAGAGTAGAATGGATTTTAAACTAAACAGGCATCTTATGTTTCCACTTGGCTGGTCTCGGAGAATTCATTTAGCAAACTGCTTATAAGGAAGAGATAGCTGCAGAAAACTCTCTTGGTGCTGATGGCTCTTGTCCAACACCTTCCTCTGGCTAAGAAAGACCTCTGTGGCCATTGCTGATGGTCTCCCTTCTTGGTATGTGTGAGATGCTCCAGCATGAATGGGCAGTTGAATCTCTTTACTCCAGAAGCTGACTGTACACCATTCTCTCTCCTTTGAGCACATTAAACTAGATAGCAACCCACTCATTGAAAGGATCGCTCAATGTCAGCCAAAATGCCACCATCAAACACATTTGCAATCTGAATTAAAAAGGAATGTTTTTCTCCCCCAGTGTGTTGAAACTTCTCTAGTTGTTCATTTTTATGTCTGATATATAGTTGTCCACATCAGAAAGTTGAAAAATTCGACTTTGGTAGTCTGAATAGAGAAGTCACGGGCTGCATCAGTTGTGGACACATTTTAACCTAAAGAGATGATCCTTCAGGTCTGAGGCACAGCAGCAGGTCAGAGTAGTGGAAGCTTGCTCTGATGCCACCTATGCTATCCATTCTGCAGGGTTTACTTTGTTCTGCAGGGTTGTCAGTCCGACATCCTTTGTTAGTGTGAAATTAATTTAATTTTTGTGTAGCTTGTTTAAAAAGATCACTCTGTCAAGCCTACTGCAACATTTGAGTGCTTAATATATAACCTTGATGTGCTTGGGAGCTCTAATAGGAAGGGGAGAGGGAAGGAAAAGTCACATAGGCTGTGCTGTCACTTGTTGCTTTCTCTTCAGCACCTTGGCATTGATATTTAAAACAGTTTCTAGCTACTTCTCTTCAAAAAGTTCCTTCATTAGTGGCCATCATCAGATATGAGTGGGTTGTGAGTTTGAAGGTGACCATTAACTATTCTAACGCTGAGGGGAGAAGAACAGACAGGGAAAAATATTATTCTTGATGTTAGCCTTTTTCCTACCTGAACATCCACCATAATTCAGTCTGAGCTTGTTATTGATCCTCCACCAGTGACACAAAAGACTTTGGAACAGATTTGACTGTTGATGAAGAGGCCCTCCCACACGCAGGTCAGGGGTTAACATTTCTTTAATTAATACAAGGGAGAAACTCAGGATTAATATGTCATCTTGGACAGAGGCTAAGATGCACCATGATACTACGGGAGCTATTACAGTTTCTGATGAAAGCCAGTACATGGAACTGCTCTGTGTCAAGTTTATCGTGCTTTGGGTACTGGCTAGAAATTCACTTGTTTTTTTACTGTGCAGAATATAATTATGACCTTTCGGCTTCAAAACAATGGACTAATCCCCCAATATTCTTCTATACAGTGTTTACAAAATAATGTCTGTTTTTAATTAATTGGTATTCATTATTGAAATTGTCAATAAAGAAAGTCTAAGAGAGGATAGATTTCACTAAGCAGCTCAGTAGTTATAAAGTAGAACAATGTTGAGTGCATTGATTTACAATGTGCATCTACCCTTTCTAGTACTTGCAGGAGGTCCTGGTGGGCTGATTGTTGTATTTGCCAACCCCACCTTTCAAACACAGGTAAATATTTAATGTAAGAATGGGGGAAGGAAACACAAGACTAGAGAAATCGGATCTTATCTATAAAGCTTTTTTATTGTAAGGAACATTAATATATATATGGCATTTTCAATATTAACATTAACATCACTAAAATTACATCCCTGCGACTTACTGATGGACACCTCTGAATGCTGCAGGAGACTCACATTTTCTTCTAACCCTCACTCTTCCCAGCGGTCTGAGAATTTTCCAGAACCTTAATCTCACAGGACTAAAGTCCTTCTCCTGTTAGTGGGACATGGGCATCTATCAGAACTTTCTAACATTAGAGCTGTAGAAAATTGTGGAAAATTCTGATATTTCAACATGTATTTTCCTTTTGAATTGGGATGAAGAGTTGAAGTATTAAAATTTTTTGCAGAACAAAAATTTCTGAATAATTTCAGTTGGGAAATGATAAAATGTTTTCCTTTGACATTTTTGATCTGTACTAAAACATTTAATTTTGGCTTGGCGTGTCATTGAACTGTGGCTGCCTGAGCTGCTGTGGTGCCTCATGAGAGTTGAAGTTCAGGCATCTTATGTCCCCATTCTCTTTCATGGGCTGGGCTCTCAGGTTGGACTATATTTCCCATGATGTACCACTATCATCGGACACTCTGATGGGGTGTACCAGGCCCCCTGATGACCCTCTGTTGGAGGCTTTGCTGTCTTACCACACCCTGCCCCAAAAAAGATCAGAGAAGGTAGGTCCTCCAGGCCAGCCTAGAAAGGCTGCAGAGAAGCCAGTCAGAGCACAGCAGGCTTAGTTAAAAAGAGCTGCAGGGCCTGATCAGGGCAGTTGCTGGCTGGGACCAGAAGGGTGAAGAAAGAGTGGAAGGCTGTGAAACTCCACAGGTGAAGAGACTGGGAAGCAACTCTGCTGGAGCAGGGATAGGACTGTGAAGTTCTTCAAGCACTGAAGCTTGAGAGAGAGAACCCTGACGAAAATGAGGTAGAGACTGTTACAAACTCTCCAGGCAAAGAGACCTGAGAGAAGACGTTGAGAAATCAGGGCAGAGACTGAGAAACTTTTCAGGAAAGGAGGCCTGGGAGAGACCCTGCTCAGACATAGAACACAAGAAGGTGATTAAATGGAGTGGGAATGCAGCAGCAGCAGCAAAAACAGCAACTATTAAAGAAAGCAGCCTGTGGCTGCTACTTGTAGGGTCTCTGGGTTGGGACCTGGAGTAGTAAGTGGGCCTGGGTCTCCCCACCAGCCACTGGGGAAGTGGTCTAAGCCCCGAGGAGGAGATAAGGCTTGTTTAGAGGCCAAAGTGAAAGGTGGGACTTAAAGAGACGCCAGAGAACTTCTGAGGACAAAGTCTCCAGGGAGAAAGCCCTGGGGGCAGTACTCTAAACAGGGCAGCGACAGATGTACAGCTAGCCCAGAAGGAGCTGAGAACTGAGCTCAGAAACAGGACTGCAGATTCCAACAAGGGCACAGTGATAGGCCTTATTGGACTTTTGATACTGCAGAGGGGTTCCTCCATGTGTTTAGACTGTGTGTGATTTAACTGGAAGGCTGAGCCATTGAAGTCACATCTGACAAGGGCAATAGTTAGCAAGGAGTGCCATGAGCAGGTTCATACCCAGCCAACAGGGGTCACTCACAAAACATGAGTGCACACCAGCATAGACACCCAGAATGGACACCAGCAGTTCAGAGCAAGAATGGAGGCCAAGGTGTATCACCTAATATGTAGTTTGATCAGGAAGCCAGGCCTATAGGGAAAAATGGAGGCATTAGACACCTGAATTATACATCCCATGAGGCACCAAAACAGCTCAGTTGACAAAGATTAATATAGTATTCTCCCCAAAATGGAACATTTTAATTTGGTAAAACACACCCTAAAGTTTCAATTGGGGGTGATCTGACTTGAAATGAAAGTCAAAACATTTCAGTAACATTGATTTTTCGCCTCCCTGGGGAAAAAAAATGCTTTTGTGGGACCCATATTTGCATTGGAAAAAGCTTTTCAATGGTTAATTCCCAGCCAGTTCCACTCTCAGTCCCCATTGTTGCTTCTAGCTAATATTTCCTCTTAGAGCTCCTCTGTGGTATAGAATTCAAAAGCTGCCATCATGTCTCTTTCTGCCTGAAAGACACAGCAGCAGCCACTAAAGACCGCATTCCATGGTCAATGGGAGCCCTTTGACTGATTTCAATGAACATTGGATCAGCCTTAGATAGATCTCTGTGTACTAAGACAGAGGATGTAAGTGTTCAGAAATTGCTCTGTCTTCAAAGACTAAATGCTCATGAGATGAAGAATTTAAAGATCTTATTTCCAGTGATTCCCAGTTGTTAGGTTATATTAATGGAGGGAGGGATTGCAATAATGCATATCTTTGTCCTGTACTGCCTCAAATGATATCCACATCTGAAAGGTCACTTCCAGGTTAGACAAATACAACTAAGCTCAACTACTTTCAGAAAATAACTATAGCGGATGTTGTGCATACAGTAGTCACTTGCCAGAAGGTGCTCCACTATTCCAATATCTTTTTAAAGCTATGATTTATTGAGTTCCTTAAAGAAACATGAGTCTGGCTAACTTTCTATTGTCTATAACCTCCTGAGTAGTGACTCTTTGAAAGGATGTGTCACTGCTAGTTAAGTATAGCAGATGGCGAAAGGAGGTTGGAGAGACCGTGGTATTCATTTCTCATGCATTGTGATTATTGCAGGCAAGTTCAACATATTCCATTCCTGCATTTCCTGTTCTTGTCTCTAACATTCTGAGACTATTATTAAAATAGCCTTCAGTTGGTGATATTAATGCATGTATTTCCCAACTCCTGATTAGTAGTCACCTACCAAGCTGGAGAGAGAGCAAGAGGTTTTAGGACTGTCTTGAAAACCCTTTTTAGAAGCATTTCCGCCCCTGCTTTAGGGCCTGGATCTTCAATACTTTGACACAAAGAGCAATATGTGCACAAATTGTCTTATTTACACAACAGGGTAACTTGTGTTATTATTACCGATGGGAGCAACACTTACAGAAATCAAGTCCTTTGGCCTAGTTAAAGCCTCAAGAGTGAGGTTCATTTCTTCCTAGGGGTTTCCAGGCATCCTATTTTCTATGGAAGCACCCAGTTGAAAAGGGACCCTGGCATCTCCAGTCAGCACTGCTCACTGGGCCCTTAAAAGTCCAGTCAGCAGCACAGCAGAGCTAAGGCAGGCTCCCTGCCTGCTCTGGCTTGGTGTGGCTCCCAGAAGCGGCTGGCCTGTCCCTGCAGCCCTTAGGCACAGCGGAGCCATGGAGGCGCCGTGCTGCTCCCATCAGGAGCACTGGCTCTGCAGCTCCCATTGGCCGGGAACTGCGGACAATGGGAGCTGTGGAGGTGGGTGCCTGTGGTGGTGGGCAGTGTGCAGAGCCCCCTGGTTGCTCCTGCACCTATGGGCTAAAGGGATTTACTGCCTCTTCTGAAAGTCACCTCAGTATGCACTGCTCGGAACCAGCACCCTGAATGCCCTCCTGCACCCCAATCCCCTGCCCCAGCCCTAAGCCCTCTCCCAGAGCTCACACATACTCCCACACCCCAGCCCCTTGCCGCATCCCTGAGCCCCATCCTGCGTCCCAACTCCCTCATCCCTGGCTCCATCCCAGAACCTGCACTCCCAGTCAGTGTCCTGGCTCCCTCCCTCACTCCAACCCCTTGTCCAAGCCCTGAGCCCACACCTCCAGCTGGAGCCCTCACCCCCTCAGCCCTGCACTCCAAGCTCCCACCCCAGTCTGCTGAAAATGAGCAAGTGAACGAGGATGTGTGAGAGTGAGCAACAGAGGGAGGAGGGATGGAGTGGTGGGTGGGGCCTCAGTGAAGAGACATAGCATGAGTTTGGCAAGGGTATTTGGTTTTCTGCCATCAGTAAGTTCACAACCCTATTTCTATCAGGGCTTTTGTTTTAAACAGCAACATTCTCACATCAGGAAAAGTTTACTAATATTAGATTTGTAGTATATGCAAATCCAATTTTTCCTAAAAAATATTGTCATAGTTTCCCTCATCATATATATTAATTGTTAAAATAAATCTTGAATAATTATTGAATCAACTGTGTCCATTTTAAACCATTTATTTTCTCTCTTGATCCTCGAGTGAAAATAACTAGGGAAATAAATAGCTGCTCTGGACAAATTAAAAATACTCTGAATATATGTCCCTAAGTTATTTTTAAGGGACATATATTCACAAAAGGTTGGTTAATGTTTTTTCTTATTGTTTTGCATCCTTTCACTGCCTGGGCCTTTCAGAGTTCCATTTGGCAGTAGAAACAGAAATGCCAATGTACACTAAGGCTGCTGTGTTGGCATTTTTGGCCTGATTGAATGAAAAAACTAGACCAAGATAATCTTGTGGTGACAGGACTGCGAGCCAGGAGGCCAGGGTTCCATTTTTAGCTCCATCGTAATTCTCCTATATGGCCCTCAGGGAAGTCTATGTTTCTATGAGTCAGTTTCCTATTTGGGGAAAATGGGAATCCTGCCATTTCAAGGCCAGCTTCTGCATGGCCTTTTGTGAAATGTGAATGGGGAGGACAGAAAAGCTTTAGTGTCTTGTGAATGAGCCAGGCAAAATTCTAGTCCCTGTGCTTGAGGAAGCACAGAAGTACTCTATTCCTACTCCTTCAGAGACAGGCAAGAGAAAAGGCTGGGACTCCAAACCCTCTGTACACAGGGTCTGCAAAACTGGGCTGGAAATTTCACAGGAACCATCTCTCTCGAGATTTCCAGCATTTCGGAGATTTAGGTGGGGCTGGATTTACTCTAAGGAAAGTCCTTCTGGTGTTATTTCCACATTTGCTGACAGTGCCAGCTGGATCAGAATTTCAGAGTATATCACAATAAATAAGTGAGCCACAATTTTCTGACTCTCCAAAAACTTGCATTGAATGTTTGGTTGGTTCCCTCTTTAATCTGGTTTTCTTGCCAATCCCTGCCCAAGTATATTTTCCATTGAATTCCCAGTAAAGTGGAACTCAAGTAAATGAATGTACCAAGTGTTATGTTATCCTTCCTTGAGTGCTAGAAGTGTTGGTCTTCTATATCTTCCTGTTACTCTGAGCACAGTTACTGTGCATACCAGTACTCAGGTTAGGATTTGTTCAGTCTAAACATTTCTCCAAATCTCCCTGCAGGTTAAGGAAGTAAATACATAAAGCCTAGGGTGGTATGTGTTGTTCATGACATTCAGGAACCTCCTGGCTTCTTTGATGTGAACAGTGAAAAAAGTTCTTTGCCTCTTTTCTGTTTCTCAGCCAGGAATCAGCTTTCTCTTTGTTTTCATCTTCACCTGGGGATGAAGAATGTTGGTTTACACGCCCCGATACTTGGAATAACAAAATGTCTAGGAAGTCTAAAATAAGACCCTAGGAGTTGGAATTGAAATAGCCTAGAAATGGCTTTACAAAAGGGAGAGAAAAATGAAAAGCCTTTAAATACTGGAGGGCTTACAAGAAAAATAAGCTAGGGTTTGGAGCAGAACTTCTTCTACGAAAAAATATAAGGGGTTGGTCTCTTGAAGTCCACTGCAGAGGAAATTCCAGAATATACTCAGAAGGAAACATAATTATTCTTCTCCCTCCTGCAAAAAAATGAAAGATGGCTTAGTATTGGGTGAGAATGTTGTCCAGTGGTCAGGGCACCTGAGTCAAGAGACCTGTGTTTTATTTCCAGATCAGTGTCTTACTTGGAGACCTTAGGGAAAAAAAATCACCTAACTTCCCTGTACTTTAGTTTCACCATCTGAACTATGAGGAGAACAATGCAAGATTTATACCACCTTTCTAAGGTGTTTTGTGATCAATATGTTTTACAGAATAAGTTTCTTGTTCTCCACTTGTTGGATTGCCTCTGGTGGTTTGAAAGTGGCTAGGAGAAATTGAAAGTAAAAGTGTTTTTGGTGGTGGTGCCTGAATCCAGCTCAAGGGGATCAGACATTTTTAATTGGGAGCTCTGGATAGATTGAAGGCATTGGAGATCTTACAACTGTGCAGTTTCACCTACTTCATTTGGACACCCTGATGCTACATTATTAATGACACTATCTTAACCAGATCATGTTTCGTACATTCTTTTAATAACATGTGTGTGTGTGTGTGTGTGTGTGTGTGAGAGAGAGAGAGAGAGAGAGAGAATAATATACATGTACTATAGCTTGAAGAAGCAATGAATAATATGTGGAGCTGGCTATAAAGTAATCACTAAGCAGTTTGACACATAATGAATCTCCACATTTGATTTTTTAATTACAGGGCAGTGGCCCAATTTAATATCAGGAGGAGGAATATACTTCTTGTGGGATCTTTTGCAGGAATGGTTTCAATAAAAAAATAATCTATCCACCTGCCCTGAACCTTTCTCCATTTTTTGGAACTTTTTTGAAAGTCCTCAAATGTTTGATTAATCCTTTTCTCCCTCTATTTGTTGCTTTCTTCTGCCTCTTCTCTTGTTCTGTCTGAGACCAGAAGCTCCAAAATATTGTTAGAGCCAATTCTTCTTGTTCAGTTTCTATATCTTTTTTCCCCAGATCTTATTGATTTGGCTAAATCAAAATAGAAATGGGTCCAAGACAAGATCCCAACTCCAAACACATCCTGAATGTTGGGAATGAGTGCTGGCCTAGATCAGAATTGCATGGCTGGATTCTATCCCTGCTGTGAGACAAAACAGAATCCCATATCTTAATACACCCATACTTCACCATATTTGAGCGTACATCTGAACTTTGCAACATGGGCCTGTCTCCAGTTCAGAAACATTTCAGATAAGCTTCTGAATCCAATCTCACAGGGCTGATTGTATGAGACAGGCAGAACCTTTTTGAATTCATCCATCATTAGTTATTGTGTAGGGCTCAAGCATTGAAATTTTGAAAGGAACTGGATTTCCAGCACCCCCAACATTTGGTGTTTTGACAAAAAAAAATGAACAAAAACTATTGGCATAGAAAAGATTTTTTTCCCCTAAGTGCATTAAAATAAAATAAAACAAAATAAAATGGAATGTTCTCTACCACTCTGTCCCCCAAAAGAGTCTTTGCTGGACAACTGAAGCTGGAAAATAAATGTAAGCTAGCCCATGAATGTGCAACATGCATAACAGGACACAGTTAAAGAACAACACTCCTAAAAACATTAATAATGAGCACATATCCAAAGATTTCAAAGCAATAGCTTGATTCCTTTACTGGATGAGAAAAGAGACCTTTTAATTTTAAGTGACAATGAAAGTAAAACTACCATAGTATTGTTATCTTTTTCATTTTTGTATCCAGACTGCATTTTTCCTGTGCTATATTATCTTGACTGATAATGGATATGTACAAATCCAAGGAAGAGAAAATGTTCTTTGAGGATGTAAGCAGAGTCTGAATGAGCTCTCCTCTGAAATTGCATGATGAGCTGTGCCAGAGGATTTCACGAGCTGATTTCATTTGCATGGGCACTCCCACCCAGTGTAGCTGCTCAGCAGGATGGGATTGCTTGCCAAAATTATCATTTTTCCTGGTGTTGGATCCCCAGGCTTCTTGTTATTGGGGTGGGAGTAATAAAACATTGTTATCCTTGATGTGTGAATCGAGAGCAGCAGAACTGTACTTGGCATACACCTATGGAGGGACTCAACCTCAACTAAACTTCATTTGCTAGGCAGGGGACATGGACTCCAAAGACCAGTGAATTAAGAGAGGGTGAGGATAGGTACTTCTACCTAGTGTTGTGGCCCTGCTGGAGGTTCTCAGACACCATTTGACCCTTCCTATCTTCATTGTGTAATAAGAGTTAATTTAGACTCAGTTGAGAATCTCGTTACATTCTACAGAGCTGAAACCATTGATATCTGGGTCTTAGTATTAGACTTGCCTTGGGACAGTGTCTCTGATTCAAAAGACTATCCACTATGCACCAGCAAGGAGGCTTCTTCACTGAAAGTTGAAATCATTGAGAGCTATATTAAGTTGTGGGACCTGAAGACATCTCGATGAGTGGCTGGCAGGGTGGCCAATGGACAGATGCGGCAATCACCAGAGCAGAGCCCCAAAGAGAGGTGTGGTAATTGGCCAGTAGGGCGGCTGGTGGAGAGGCATGGTGATCGACCAGCAGGGCGGCTGGCTGAGCGGAGCCTGGCAGGGAGGCTGGCAAAGAGGTGTGACTAGAGAGCACCTGAGTAGTGGTAGAGAATAAGGTGCCTTCTTACTCCATCCAGGGTAGGAGTGTGATGTTCCTTTCTGGTTTATCTGGACTGGTGATCTGCTAGTTCTTTCCAGTCCTTGACTCTGAAGCCAGCCTTACCTTTCTCTGCTGTGAGAACCCCCACTCCTGGTGGTTCATGCACAGCCTCTAGCATGTAAGCTGTTCTCTGCTACTTGAAACCAAATGACACTAGCCAATATCTCCATTTCCAGACACAACCCTAGGAGCCTCCATCTTACAGTCTCCAGTTATGCCCGCTGGATGCTGCAAGCTTATATAAGTTCATCAATTTGACAAAGAAATTGATGTGTACCAGGCTTATTATCCCAAGGCTTGTTATCCTTTGACACACTTCAAACCAAACACACTGCTTCAGGTAGGATAAACAAACAGATTTATTAGCTATAAAGATAGATTTTAAGTGATTTTAAGTCCTAGCATAACAAGTCAGATTTGGTCAAGTGAAATAAAAGCAAAACACCTTCTAAGCTGATCTTAACACTTTCAGTGTCCTTACAAACTTAGATGCTCCTCACCACAGACTGACTGCTCTTCAGCCAGACTCTCCCCTTTGATCAGCACTTCAGTCGCTTGGTAGTAGTGGTGTCTGTAGGTGTAAGTGGAAGAGAGAGAGCGTGGCAAATGTCTCTCCCTTTTATTATGTCCTTTCTTCCCCATGGGCATTGTCCCCACTTCAGAGTCAGATGAGCATTACTGAGTCTTTCCTAGTAAAGTTGAGCAATTCCCCTGGTGTGGCCTCATGCAAATGAGTCATTTCATTGTAGCTCCCTTGCTGGACATTGGCTGTTGGTGGGTTGTTTGACATCCTGTCCAGGCGTTGGTTACTTTCTTTGCTGTTGCCTCTGGGGAGTTAATATCTGGCTGATTCCCCCAACTTACAGCGAGTTTTAGTGACAACTATACTACACAATTCTCATAACTTCATATGCATTAATGATATATGGCTAGAGAAATTACTTTCAGCAGATCATAACTTTCTCCTGATACCTTACAAGGCATGATTTATATGCAAGATCACGATTATATGAAAATGAGGAATATGGGGGTTACAGCATACTCCTGCGAGGTATAGAATGTCACAGGAAGGTGAACTCTGCAGATGCACCTCTGAACTCTGGATTGGCACGGACCAATGACAGCAACTGTGAGTGAGTGCAAAGAAGGGACAGGCATGCTAAAGGGACTTTTGGTTGCACGACTTAAGAACCTGAGGGAAAAGCACTATGCTCAACTTACTTGAGAGTGGGTCTTTTGCTCATGGTTTATGTTTGTGAACCCTGTTTGCGGTGTTTTCCCAAATGAATGCTAAGTTACTTCCCTCCTTTTATTACTCAGACTCTGTGTTTGCAAGAGGAAAGTATTGCCTCATAGAGGCACCCAGGGTATGGGCTGTAATTGTCCCAGTTCACTAGGCTTCAGCTGGTTTTTGTGTTGTATTGTTGAAAAGGAACCCCTAGATACTTAACGGGGCCCTTGTTGCTGCCAACTCAGACTGGCAGAAGGGTTACAAGTACAACCTGTACGTGTTTAGCTCTTTATGCATCCTGCATAGTTTCTAGCAATCAGTGGCCAGAAAGTAATATATCTAATCATCTTCTTGTAAAAACAAACAAACAAAAACCAACCTTCAAAGATAATTAGAGTGTTGGCAAGGGACTGGGGGGTTAGTGGTGAGACCTTCAGGTAAAATGAAAGCAGGTGCTGATGATTTTGAAGCTATTGAGGCTGGTACTGCATCAGCGGGCAGTGTGGCACTCCTAGCAGGCCAAAGCCCTAATTTCTTGCTCAATTTTCCCTTTTGAAATTAGCTGGGCTTGAACTCAAAATGAAGTACACAACCACTTGTAAACTCGTTAACATCACACTACTTAGGATCTCAAAACTGGGCTTAAAAATTAACTGTTTTTGAAGCCAGAAGGAAAGAGAAGTGCTGATCTCTGAAATGTGATTAATGAAGAGGAGGGTCTCCTGGATTCGCATGGAGGGAGCCCAGACTTTGCAGCACTAAAAGCCACTTTGTAAACCAACAAAAAAAGCCTAAAAGCCATGCCTCACTTGTGTATAAATTACAGAAATTCTTTATCAACATGCAGATATTTCCTTATATCTTTCTGTTTAGATGAACTGAACTTGCTTGTTGCTTGAATTCAGCAGCAAAAAACTCCACAGCTGATCAACTTTATCAGTGTTCTGGCTGCCACTTCCTGCAGCTCCCATTGGCCGAGAATGGAGAACCATGGCCACTGGGAGCTGCGGACGGCCATGCGTGTGGACAATCAATGTAGACAAACTGTTTTGCGGCTCGCCAGCAGATTACCCTGGCGGGCCGCGTGCTGCAGGTTGCCCATCACTGATCTCTAGCAAAGGCCCAATACCATCTTGAGGGATCCTTCACAGTGTGTGTGATAATTGGAATATCTCTCACATTGAATTGTTACATCTATTTGTGAGGCCTCATGTATCTCTGTAGTGACTTCGTTATTAATTTTTTGATTACTTTTATTTCAGAAGAGGGAAAACAGTTTTGACTGTGAAATATTAGTCTCTGTAGCCATGGTATTACCACACAGAATATATTGCAACACACATTGTATTGCCTATTTTTATATTGGGGTTTTTCAGATATAGACCAAAGTATGTAGAAAAAAGTGACTGGTTAATGAGCTGTGGTATGTGCTAGTTGGGAAATGCTGGAACCAATTTAGCTTTGCTTCAAACCAAAATCTGAAAACCTCACTTTTCAAGGAGAAAGGATTTTACTGATATTGAAATATTGCTACATTTTCTGTTTATAAATAATTTAAAATGCCATGGCATTAGTTTGGCATTTAAATATTTGTTTACTGACATATTGGTCTAATTCTTATTTATACTAATGGCCCTTATCTCTGATTCACCAGGACCTCTCATACTGCTAAAGTGGTTTTAAGGACCCTTTTTTTTATATAACATGTATAAATTATATATACGATTCTAACACTTTTATAATAAATTGCAAACCGGTGAAAAGTGCTTTAGAGCCAATCTTGGAATCAGATATAGCACAGGCAGAAGCTGTACAAACTTTCTCCTCATCAACAGCTAATATTGTGCCAACAATTGGAAAAAAGTAAACAGCAGGTAAACAAACTGGCCTGGCTCACCAAATGTTGTCGATCCCTGTATTGGACCTACACTTTCCTTCATCTTTCTCTTGTTCCTAATGTATTCATAGAACTTAATGGTTTTATGTCCTTGCAAGCTGTAACTCATTTTGTGCCTTTCTGATTTTTTCCCTAGCATGGACTATTCTTTTTTATTCATCCTTAGCAATTTGTCTAAGTTTCCCTGTCTTGTAGATTCCGTTCAGATTTTCAAGTTATTAAAGAACTTCTGATTGGCCTCTTACTACTCTGCATATTTTACCTTCACATCAGGATAGTTTTCTGTTGTGCCTTTAATATTGTCTCTTTGAGAAACTGCCAGCTCTTCTGAACTCATTTTCCCTCGCTTTTTCTTCTTAAGGGACCTTATCCATCAGTTTACTGAGTTTGTGAAAGTCTGTGTTTTTTAATTCTGTTGCCCTTGTTTTGCTGCTTTCACTACTACTTTTCCTTAAAATCATGAAATCCTATCTTTTCAGAATCACTTTCATCCAAATTGCCTTCTACCTTCAGCTCCATAGCCACTTCCTCCCAATTAGCCAAAATCACATCTAAAACTCCTGCTTCCATGGTTATTTCCTCCATCTGAAATAAGTTGTCCCCAATACATTCCAAGTACTTACTGAAAATGTTGTGCTTTGCCATGTTACTTTCCAACTGATTGTTGGGTAGTTAAATTTCCACATTACTTGTGTTTTGGGTATTTCTGTTATTTGTTCTTCTGATTTGATAGCCTATAGTAGACCCCAACCATGAAGTCACCCCTTTTTCCTCCTTAAATCTTCCCCCCAGACTTTCAACTGGTCTGCCTCTCATCTCTTTCTGGACCTCAGAACAAGTCTGAATCTCACTTGTTTTCGAATAATACAATATGGTATCATACACTGTTTCTACAGAGTTTAAAAGAAACCCTTACTGTGTGTATAGTGCATCCACAGAACCCTCGCTAATATAATACTCTTCTGGCCACAAACTATTTCTACTATGTACACAATTTCATATAAAAGAGTCTTGTACAATACATTGTGTATATTGGCTTTGCTTACTCCCCAAAAAGGGCTATTTAAATATTTTCATTCAACGTAGAATGTTTTTGGACATTAAGAGCAATTCATTGTTGAAAATGTAATTGCCTATTTGACACATGGGGGAAAGAAAACCATATGTGATTTTTTTTTAAGTTACAACTTTAGGATTTGCATTCACTAATTATATTTAATTAACAACTTAATTGTACGGATTTATCCATTACAACACAGAGAGTGGAATCTTGGACCCATTGAAGACAAAGGGCATAACTTATTAATTTCAATGTAAGTCAGAGTTTCACGCACAGATTTTGGTTATATTTTCCAAGTGTTATATTTGCCACCAGAGATTTATTAAAAAAATAAAGAAAAATAAGATGTGTTCACCCTTGAAATTGTTGCAGTAATGCCCCATGTTCCCCATCAATTTTGCTCCTCTTTAGTTAATAATGCAAGTGCCCTTTTCTGAGCTATCATACTCCCCTCTGCTGAACTTCTTGAGGCTCACAGGTGCTTCCAGACCCACTAACTCTATGGTAATTTCTACCAGAAATGTAGCACCTAGACTGACTCATAATAGTCAATAACTCCATGACTGTTACACATAATAGCAATATAGGGCCAGGTTGCCCCCTCCTGCTGGAAAATGGAAGGGAAAGGGCTAACAGGAAGGAATTCAGAGCTTTGGCCACCGTTATTTCATTGGGTGGTGGAGTTTGCTCCCCCCACTCCCATGGGATAACATAACAAGACACAGAACTGGCTCCTAAACTCATCGATCCACAGAGATCCCAAGAGATTAATGCCAAGCCTGAGGCCAGCCACATACAGAACCTGTGCCCCCCACGCCCATGCCAACTTTGTGACTCCGGTGAACCACAGTTAAGGAGCACAACTTGCATTTCAACTATTTTCAATCAATCCCAGGAGTTTCAAAAATCAAAAGAATATTTAGTGAATAAATTAGGGAGATGGATAAATTAGAGTAAACTGCTCTCTTCATGGATATTTTGGAAGGAGAAAAAAAGGTGAAAGGACTATTTGCTGCAAATTATTTGAAAATAACTTCAGAGGTAATGAGCAAACAGTTGCCATTTGCTGGCATTTGTTAGCCTCTGGAGTAGAAAAAAATTGCTTTCCTGTAAAATTCATGAAAGAGTAACAGCTGCTGTATTTGGGTTCATGCCCCTGCTTGTAATTGCTTGAATTTACCATAGCTAGGATGGTGTAGCATATTTTGTGTGAGTGTATATACATTGTACTAATATATTAAAGAGAGCATCAGGAAAATACATTGTAAAACCATTTATTTTCCAGTTACTGTATAATATTTGCAATATGTGACTCTTGTTATGTTTTGTCACTGTACTTCAGTAATTCCTGTGGCCAGGGACGCATACTGAGCATATGATTAACTAAACAGACACTGGACATCATTTTGTAGCATGCAGGTGCAACTAAATGTGTATATGTGGCAGTAAAATGCAGTAATCTCAGTGGATAAGGAAGCATTAGCTATTATATTCCAGAAAACCCTTTAGTCATGCTGGTCAGGTTATTCTTTTTTATATTTTTATTAACTTAGAAACTATTTTCATTTTTTGTAGCCTATAAAATTGCTTAATTGGTAGAAATGCCGTTCAAATAGATATAATTGTATATGCTTTATGCACTTTAGAGTGTCATTTCCTTTGTGAATTTTTCAAATTATATTGAATGGGGTCATAAATGGCAATAAAAAATTAAAAATGTATTCAAATGAGTTTTTAAATTTGCTTCAGTGCATGTCATGAACAAAACGGAATAGGAAAAATGCTCTTCATGTTGATACAGCTCTGCACAGTACTAAACATCACATTTCTAAGGTGTGTTTCTCTGAGCACCGAGAGCATCTCTTCTGTTTTTCACCCACATCTTACTAGTGGAAGAGAAAAAACTGCTGTATGCATCAAATTAAATCAAATTTGCTACACACATCGTGACGCATCAGTGATTTAGATGTATTGCCAACAAGAACAGATATTTATTAAACCTCTGCACCTTTACCAGTGTCTTTCACCAGAAGACCTCAAAGAACTTTTAGTTAATTTACATTTTCACAAAATCCCATGATGGAGGTAAGATTAATTACCTCCACTTTATTCAGTGGTAAACTGAAGCACAGATTTAACCAGTCTCATGCAAGCACAGGGGCAGATACAGAAAAATACCTAATAGTTTTCACTCCCAGCTCCCTGATCTAACCACAAGACACCACTCTGTCTTTTGTCTGTCAACTTCGGATATTCATTTTTAATAATATTAATATTACACAGTGCCCAGAGGCCCCAGTCAGGATTAGGGCCCCTCTTTGGTACACCATGTATAAACACAAAGCTAGACCCCGGTACCCCACAAATCACAATATAAAAAATATTATTGATATTATTACACTACTGACTCAACAGTAGTCCACATTAGTGTATTTCTGCAGCCCTGGATTCTCTACTTCATAAATGTATTCTCATTGCAGTAGAGCAGAGAAAGGCTGCTTGCATTGGTCAGACAATAGCAGTGTGGTCTTACCTTGAGAATCTGTCCCATAGTGTTCAGGTCATAACTGTAGAGTGACATAGTACTGTTTTTATAAAGTATGGATTGCACAACATCCCTATGAAAGTTCCTTAGCAGTTGCTACACATCATCCAGTTGTGATCCCTTGTTCTCTACAGATAGTTAAGACAGTGGTCACTCTCCTTTAAGGAACAGCATTTTAATTACCTGTGCATGTATCAAACAATTCATAATTCTTATGTCATAAGAATCTGATTGAGTTTGAAGGTACTTATACAGAGGTTTATTGTTTCATGAGTTTACATTTCATATGTATGACAGATGACACTATCTCTATGAAGACTGAGTTTAGGAAGAAAAAACCGCTATTTTTTTCACGGACAGAGCAAATCATTCCTTTTATTAAATGGTCTTTTAAAATACCTGTTGTCTGTGTGCTTTTATCTGTTTGATTGGCTTTGCAATAGTCCATGCCATAAATACATTTAGACACTAATCTAGAGTTTTAAAAAAATAACTAAGGATCAGATACTGAAATTCTACCACAGAATTACCTTACTCTTCAAGTAGTAACACTGATTTCACTGAAGCTACTCAGTGTAAGTATATTGTGATCTGGTCCTAAATAAATGGCTCTATTAGGAATGGCTGAAGTGGAAAAGTTTGATTCATATAAGTATCTGAATCCTTTGATAAGAATTCAAACTTTATTTAGAGCTCTTGAAACTGTAAAATTGGGCTGGAAATCACAATAAAATGGCATTTCTTGTATTTCTTGTTTCTTGGTGCAAGAACAGTAATATTTCAATTTACTCTCCAAGGTGAATGAGAAAAAGGAAAAAAATAAATGGGGTAAAACTGAACTTCTTCAGACCTCAGACAAGTTTCAGATTCAAGTTTATAATAGCTCTGTTGCCACATAGGACTTCCTGGTTATCCTTGTGCTATACCCCAGAGAAAGCTGAATATTTTTAAAAGCAATTCAATTATATTTGGGCAAAATAAAAAGCAGATTTGTTGTTGTGAGGTTATGTGCCTCAGAAACAAAATCATATACATGGCTGTCAAGTATTTATGAAAATGTTTGTGAGTCTCAAATTTTTGTTGAATTTTTAGTCCAAGGGTCTAATTTTCAGAGAGGCTGAGCACCCACAGTTCCCATTTATTTCAATGTGAGTTGCAAATTGAACAGGTCCCAAGTATTTATTGGTTTAAAGAGTCTTGTGGAAACTTCTTCATTTTTTTGGTTATTTTCCTGTTCAAAAAGTTTCACCCACACCATCAGGAAACAGCAGAGCTATCATGTGAGTTTTTTGACCCAATCACACAACACAAGCAATGAATAGCAGATAGTTGGCATATTCACTAACATAGCAGATAGTAGTGCATATTCACTAACATAGGAAAGGCTGTATCAGGTCAGACCAATGGTCCATCTAACCCCTTATCCTGCCTTTTGACAGTGGCCAATGCTAGTACTTCAGAGGGAATGATCAGTACAGGTAATCATCAAATGATCCATCACCCATCGTCCAGTCCCAACTTCTAACTCTCAGAGGCTAACGATGCCCAGAGCATGGGGTTGCATCTCTGATAATCCTGGCTAATAGCCACTGATGGACTTATCCTCTATGAACTTATCTAATTCTTTTCTGAACCCAGTGATAAGTTTTGGCCTTCACAAACCCCAGCAAAGTGTTCTATAGGTTGACCCTGTGTTGTGTAAAGTAATTCCTTTTGTTTGTTTTAAACCTGCGGTCTATTAATTTCATTGGTTTACTCCTGGTTCTTGTTATGTGAAGGAATAAATAACACTTTCTTACTCACTTTCTCCATACCTGTCACAATTTTATAGATCAGGGATAGGCAACCTTTGGCACACGGCACTGGGAGAACTCACTGCTCCATGCTAATGGGGGCTGTGGGCAGTGGGGACTATCACATCCCTCAGCTCGCGCTGCTTCCTGCAGCCCCCATTGGCCTGGAGTGGCAAACTGTAGCCAGTGAGAGCTGCAATCAGCCTAACCTTTGGACGTGGCAGGTTACCAAACTGGCCCGGCCCACCAGGCAGCTTACCCTGGTTGGCTGTGGACCAAAGGTTGCCAATCCCTGTTATAGATTATTATATCCTCTCTTAATCATCTCTTTTCCAAGAAGAAAACTCCTAGTCTTTTTAATCTCTCCTCATATGGGAGCTGTTCCATATCCTTAATCATTTTATTGCCCTTCTCTGAATCTTTTCCAATTCTAATATATCTTTTTTAAGATGGAATGACCAAAATTGCAGTTTATTCAAGGTGTGGGTGTACCACGTAGTTATACAGAGGCATTATAGTTTCAGTCTGATTATTTATCCCTTTCCTAATGGCTCTTAAAATTCTGTTAGTTTGCTTGACTGCTGCTGCACATTGAGCAGATATTTTCAGAGAACTATCTATAAGGACACCAAGATCTCTTTCTTGAGTGTTTATATCAATTTTTATGTATAGTTGGGATGTTTTCCAATGTGCATTATTTTGCATTTATCCACATTAAATTTAATCTGCCATTTTGTTGGCCATTCACCAGTTTTGTGAGACCCAGTGGTAATTCTTCACAGTCTGCTTTGGATTTTATTATCCTGATTAATTTTGTATTGACTGCACATTTTGCCACCTCACTGTTTACTCCTGTTTCTAAATAATTTATGAATATTTTGAACAGCACTGTCTCCAGTACAGATCTTTGAGGATCCCCTATTTATCTCTTTCCACTGTGAAAAATGACCATTTATTCCTACCCTTCGTTTCCATCTTTAAACTAGCTATTAATCCATGAGCGGACCTTCCTATTATCCCATGACTGCCTACTTTGTTTAAAAGACCTTGGTGAGGGATCTTATCAAAGGTTTTCTGAAAGTGCAAGTACACTGTTTCCACTGGATCACCCTTTTCCATACATTTGTTGACCTCTTCAAAGAATTCTAATAAAATGTAACTATCCAGACAAGCACAAGTCCATGGGGTTGGATGCACTGCATCTGATGGTGCTAAAGGCCACCTCACTGTGATTGCAGAGCCGTTGGCCATTATCTTTGAAAACTCATGGTGTTCAGGGCAGGTTCCGGATGACTGGAAAAAAAGCTAATGTAATGCCCATCATTAAAAAAGAGAAGAAGGAAGATCCGGGGAACTACAGGCCAGTCAGCCTCACCTCAGTCCCTGGAAAAATCATGGACTAGGTCCTCAAGGAATTAATTCTGAAGCACTTAAATGAGAGGAAAGTGATCAGGAACAGTCAACATGGATTCACCAAGGGCAAGTCATGCCTCACTAACTTAATTACCTTCTATGATGAGATAACTGGCTTTGCGGATCAGGGGAAAGCAGTGGATGTGTTATTCCTTGACTTTAGCAAAGTGTTTGATACAGTCTCCCATGGTATTCTGGCCAGCAATTTAAAGAAGTATGGGCTGGATGAATGGACTATAAGGTGGATAGAAAGCTGGCTAGATCATGGGGCTCAATGCGTAGTGATCAATGGCTCCGTGTCCAATTGACAGCTGGTATCAAGTGGAGTGCCCCAAGGGTTGGTCCTGGGGCCAGTTTTGTTCAATAACTTCATAAATGATCTGGAGGATGATGTGGACTGCATCCTCAGAAAGTTTGTGGATGATACGAAACTGGGAAGATACGCTGGAGGGTAGGGATAGGATACAGAAGAGCCTAGACAAATTAGAGGATTGGGCCAAAAGAAACCTGATGAGGTTCATCAAGGACAAGTGCAGAGTCCTGCACTTAGGACAGAAGAATCCCATGTACTGCTACAGACTAGGGAGTGAATAGCTAGTCAGCAGTTCTGCAGAAAAGGACCTAGGGGTTTCAGTGGACGAGAAGCTGGATATGAGTCAAGAGTTTACCCTTGTTGCCAAGAAGGCTAACAACAGTTTGGGTTGTAGAAGTAGGGGAATTTCCAGCAGATCAAGGGACATGATCATTCCCCTCTATTCGGCACTGGTGAGGCCTCATCTGGAGTACTGTGTCCAGTATTGGGCACAACACTACAAGAAGGATGTGGATAAATTGGAAACAGTCCATCAGATGGCAACAAAAATGATGAGGGGGCTGGAGCACATGACTTACGAGGAGCGGCTGAGGGAATTGGGATTGTTTAGTCTTCAGAAGAGAAGAATGAGGGGGGATTTGATAGCTGCTTTCAACTACCTGAAAGGGGACTCCAAATAGGATGGATCTAGACTGTTCTCAGTGGTAGCAGATGACAGAACAAGGAGTAATGGTCTCAGGTGGCAGAGAGAGAGGTTTAGATTGAATATTAGGAAAAACTTTTTCACTAGGAGGGAGGTGAAGCATTGGAATCGGTTACCTAGGGAGGTGGTGAAATCTCCTTACTTAGAGGTTTTTAAGATCAGGCTTGACAAAGCCCAGGTGGGATGATTTAGTTGGGGATTGGTCCTTCTTTGAGCAGGAGGTTGGACTAGATGACCTCCTGAGGTCCCTTCCAACCCTGATATTCTATGGTTCTATGTTTATTGTTGCTATTACTGAGAGGTTCAGCTAATTCTCCACTTGGACCAGAACCTGTGCTCCACTTGGGCCTAAATCAAGAATTGACTCTCCCTTTGTGGATTCCAAGACTAGCTTCTCCAGGAAGCATTTAGTAATGGTGTCTAGAAACTTTATTTCTGCATTCTGTCCTGAGGTCACACATACATAGTCAATATGGGGATAGTGGATATCCGCCATTAGTATTACGTTTTCTATTTGTACTGCCTCTCTAATGTCCCTGAACATTTCATAGTCACCATCACCATCATGGTCAGGTGGTCAGTAGTATACTCTCATTTACCTCAGTAACATCACCAAGCACATTTCTACTCCAGGCTTATCTCGAATTTTATTCATTACAAAATTATCCCCTTCTGTACTAGTCTAATCAGATTACAGACAATGATGCCCAAGGGAACACTGCAACAGTAAAACTATCCACTGCCTCTGATAATATTTTGATGGAGTTATCTCTTGAGAGCTTTTTGAGAAGCACAGTAAATTATTGCTTGGAGGACCTGGCTTTAGGACCTTTATTCCTCCTGCTAACCAAAGCAGGGAGTATAAACTTTCTTAGGGGAAAGGTTCAGTGTATTTTACTTTCCTACAGTAAGTGCCAGCTACTGGGACACTTACATGGAGAAGTGAATTCAAATTCCAGGACACCAGCTTTTATGACTGGAGAATGTGTCCTGGGATATGGAAAGGGAATTTGTAAAGGGAAAACATTTTATTCCAAAGTGGAGTTATAATGATGGATGAAATGACTTCTACCCATATACAACACAGTCATGCATATTTCTTTGTGACCACCAGTCCAGCATGCAGACACATCATTTTTCAAAGGACTGCTTGTTAAGGTGATATTTTACACTAATGATGATTCAAGACCAGCACAGCAGCCTATCCTGTGCTCCCATATAATTGCTGGAAGTGCTGAGTTCAAAGATGACTTAACTGGCAATTATTATGGTGATGTGAATGGGACTAAATGAATACTACCAGAACTGCTTGGAAAGAATTTGGAAACACTTAACTATAAAGGTGCTTTCCAAATTCTGTCACTAATCTCCAAACCAGTAGCTGTTGTTACTGTAATGAGGAGGTAGGTTCATTGTTCCATTAGTGGTATTTCAGAGTCACAGTGAGGTGTCACAAAATACCATAACACAAAATGAATGAGTAACATTCTATTATTAATGCCTTCAGGGATTTCTCTCATTACATCAGTAAAATATGAACAGTTAGCAGATGGGGCAGAGGGAGATATTCTGGTCCAGCTGACCTAGGCTCAGTATAAGATGAGGGTAGAAAGTGTGATACAGGTGCATTTAAACCACCTTTGTAGTGTATGGATTCTGGGTCTGATAAGCATCTGCTCATGCTCTTGGCATGAGTTAGAGAAGCCTGAGGGTGGAGCTGACTTATGTCCACAAGGGGCCATACCTGGAGCCAGGGATTGTTGCAAAGTAGGAACTATGCTGGTCTCCAAGGAAGGGGGTAGGAACCATTATGGCAATACTATGTCATGCAAAGTTTCCAGTTGCAGGTTGACTGGTTAAGTTGGCTATAGGGGTGTTTTGCACAACAAGAATAGCACAAAGCAGCCATAGCAGAGCCAAAGATAGAGATAAAGAGAACTCCAACATCATCCTTAGTCCTATTGGTAATAACAACTCAGGATGATTGAAACTGAAAAGTATTTTTAAAGGAAAAGTAAATTTGCTATCTATGCCATTTACTTTTTTCATATCACACTTAGTTTGCAAGGTGAAGTTGGACTATTTAACTTTTCTTCTAGTCACTTTTACTTATCTGGACTAGCAAATACAACAATTTCAATTTAAAAACATAAAAACGAAATATTTCTGTTCTTATTAAATTCTTATTTTTATTAGAGCTTTTTTAGTTTTAACAAATTCTAAGTATAAGATCTCAGACTAGTAGATGGAGTTCCTTTAAATAACAAAGAACAATTTGCCATAGAGCTCTGTGTGTGTGTGTGTGCTGTGCAATAGAGTTGATATGAACAAAAAGTTGACTTACTTTTAATGTTGAAAAGTATTGATATCACTTTCATTAAGAGACTTGAATCTTGATGGGAATTAACCTGGTTCTCACTGTGAAACTCTTATACCTGCTTTCACACTAGTACTCAGATTGGAGAATATACCCTTCGGAAAGGTGGAGTGAAAGTGTCTGTGTTTAAAGGTCTGTAGTCTTTCCAGTATTTAGCCATGCAAAGAGTTCATTTGTAATCACATCTACTGGAAATTGGAGTCAAAACACTATTGAAAACATCCACCCATCTTCATGAATGGCTCGTTAATTTGGGACAATGTTCTGATTTACAGGGTCACTGAGCCTTCTTTCTTCCCCAAAGAAAACTCTTTTGTTCTGTGAAAGGAGCTCAGAGTGAATACATGCAAAGTGTGTGGTTTCTGGTACAGAGCTCAAGATTAACATTTGACTTTTATTTTCTATTGTTTTAGAGAGTCTGGAAAGAATCGGTGGGTAGCGTTGCAGTAGCTCCTATAATTTAAAAAGGCATCTTCCTTTTTGTAGGTTCTTGTCTACTATTAAAGCTTCCTTCCCCTTCTGTGTCATAATCTGGATACAGGGCATCAGTATCTTTCAATATTATCATGGCTGTTAGTTGTGCTTTTTGGTTTCTTACACAGTAGGTAATGGTAGTAAAAGATTATTTAGTAGTAGACGCATCATGGGACTAGGAGCCCAGACTTTTGTGTTCCATTTTCTGTTATGCCAGTAAATTGCTATGCATACTTGGGTATGGCCTAGTGGGATCACAGTGGATATGTACTCCAGACACCTGGATTCTGTTCCTGGCTTGGCACTGGCCTGCTGAGTGACCTGGGGTAAGTCACGTCCCCTCTCTGTGCCTTGGTTTATCCATCTGTAAAACGGAAATAAAGATGCTTACTTCCATTTTAACATGCTTTGAGATCAACTGATAAAAAGTGCAATATAAGTGGTAGGTATTATTTAGAACACTATTTTCAGAATTGGTCACTGATTTTGAGAGATAGGTTGGGTAACCAGCTTGAGAGCACTTTAAAGTGTTTAAAACTGGAAAACCAAGAACCAAGACACCCAAAATTAGAGGACACTTCTGAAAATGGGGTTTTAAAGCTTTCTTTTCTTTTATTCACACATTTTACAGGTGGTTATAATATTTGTATACATTGAACGGCAGCTGGATGAAAAATTCCTTTGTAAAGGCTTTTTGAAGTTCTTGATTGAAAAGGCACCATGCAGATGCAAATGTTGCTATTATTCGATCAGACTGGTCCAATTCAGCCCTCTGCGGCAAACAGAATTTTTTGTTCTCATCCTCAGTCTATAGTAAATTTTTAATCTAGGCCTAAGAAAGCCATCTCTTTCATTGCTTCTCTGTTTCTTCACAGCTTTGGCAAACAGCTAACGTTTATGGCACACATATGAGATCATTTATTGAGTGTTGTAAGAAGAACTTTCTATATGTAATACGATACACAGGCTACGATGGTAAGTACATTTTGATTTGAAGTGGTAAATAAGTATGTGAAAATCCACATAACTTGTCAATGTGTAAGTTAAGTTGCTTGGGAACCAGACAAGGATACACACTGGGCTATTCAGTTATTTTTTAATGTACTGGTAAATTAGCATGTGAAAATCCACATAACCTGTCAACAGATAGGTTAAAATTACTCAGGAACTAGTCTACAATACACTCTGGGCTATTTAAGTAATTGTTTTAATTGTTTTGCTAACGGATAAGTCTATTTTTTATACTGGAGTTGTTGACTCTTTATCCAGTTGACTTTGGCCCCTTTCCTCTTGCACCACGCACCCCTGACTATGTAATAAAAGAGCTTACGCTTTGTTGAGGCAAATGAATCATAAAAGAGGTATTCCAAGCGTTTGCCCAATTACATGTGCTACTCCTGGGTCCGCGTTTAAAGGTGAGGGACACTTGCAGAGGAAACTCTGTCCAAAATGATGGCATGCGAAAGCTTGGTCTTGGTGTTCCATATTCCTTCTTTTAATTTTGTTCAGAATATATTTTCCATCTCACCAGGTAAGTGGTGACACCAGTTGGCTCAGGCTAGCCCGACATTGCTGCTCTCCTGAACCCTGCTGTGCGGGGCTGACAACCAAAGCTGATGTCACAGACATAATTACTTTTTTAGCAAAACTAGCCATTTGTCCCATGTGCTCTTCTCTGAACATTCCTCCTCACCTTTCTAGGGCAAGATCAAATGGGACAAATGTCTAGTTCTGCCAAAAAAGTTGTGACATATGGGTCAGAGCTTGGAAAGGAGACTGTCCAAGCAAAAATGGGATGTATGGTCCCCCTAGGGAAGAGATATCATCCATGCGATTTCTATTTGCGCTGAATTTCAGCCCTTTGTGAGAATGTATGGATGGTGGCTGGATTGATGATGCTCAAGAACGGAGTCACAGAACTGGTAGAGTAATAGTGGTGGTAATACAAGCTTCTCCACATGCTATCTTGTCAGAATGGCTCACCCTTGACTTAGGAGAGATCATCTCTGAGGGTCAATTGATGATCTCTCCAATACTAACCAACGCCAGTTGTGATCGTGGACTATTTTGTACTTATTTTTTTGACCACAAGTATTTGGACTGAATCCACTGTCTCATTCCGCACAGGCCATGGGACAATAACTTTGATGGAGATGATGATGTTTAACCACTTACAGCCTAGGTTTGCTTTTCCTGATATCCTGGAGATGATAATGTTTTTATTGCACTGAGCCCTCTCTGACTCTCAGCCTTGATCCCTTCTGAAATGGCTGTTTTATTGATTATTTTTTCTTCAGGTCTCGTAGATTGGGAGGAATTTGTATAATTCTCTTAATGCTCAAAGAAGGCTGCATATTACATAAACAAATATGTGCTTATTATTCTTTTTGTTGTTTTGCTTGATAAGAGCAATTTTTCTTCTGTCTTTGTTGTGAAAAAATACTTCTTTTTTTCTTCTGTTTTTGATACTAGATTTGTGATAAAGAGGTATTTTCTCCATGTACTTTTGGAGTCCAAATATGTGATAAATGTGATGTTCTCTTCTGATGGATTGGAAGAGGAAGGCAGAGAAATGTAAGTCGCTCTAAGTCTGTTTATCAGGTGCCTATAGTACTTACTTCTCTCACTGCTGATGAGTTAAATCTATCAACATTCATGTCCTTTCACCTTGCAACTCCTTGTTATCTCTTCTACTTCCATGGTGTTTGAGGGAGAAATGCTCTTAAACACTTCTGAAATTTCAAGTAAGAACAACCCATAGCTTAGTAATTGACCTTTGGGATGAATGTGTTATGCACACAGTACTTGTTAGTTCACTCCTCACAGTCAGACTGTTTTCTCATTCGTTGGTGTATGTGTCTTTGGCTAGCAATGAACTTGGTTTATGAAGCAAGTTAAGCTCGAATGAATAATTCATTTGGTGAATTTAGCCTTTCTTTCAGTTTGTGAACTGTCTGGGAGATGCTTAACATTTTCTTGAATTTGTACATTCAAAATTATTTTCAGCTTAACTTCAGTGAACAATCCTTGGCCTGCCATTTATTGGGCATATTGCTGTTATTTATTTATTTGTATCAGGCACCTACCACCCCAAGACCCATTGTGCTGAATGCTGTACCCAAAAACAAAAGGGTGATCCATAGCCCATAGAACTTACAACCTCAGAAGTAAATACAGAATATTTGCTTCTCCATATTTGAGGTGTGTTGGTTAGTTTTCATGAAATACTTCGAGTTACAGAGTAAGTTTCTATTAGAAGTAAGTTTCCAGTGAATGCTCCCACTTAAGGAATTCAAAATGTTCTTTCTGCAAATAGAGCTTGATTCAAAGCCAATTGCTGCCAAAGGAAAGACTCCCATTGACTTCAATGCACATTCAATCAGGCCCTTAATCCACAGAATTTCCTTAACATTTGTTATTTCCACAAACATTGCTGGTAATGAAATCATACCCTGAAATATTTTGATGAAAGTGAACACACAAGTTCATCAGTAGTGAATGTGATTTATTTTTATTTGTAGTGATGTATTTCGAAGTGTGTAGTGGCTGAGTGATTGAAGTGCTTGAATACAATCTTGAAGGTTATGAGTTTAAGGCTTGCTTGATCTCATGTTGAAAGGCTCACTCCAGTTCACTGAACTCCAAAATCGGTACTTGATCCATTGAGTTAAGGCAGTTGGATGTGATGTGATACTTCCTTGTTTCCCATTGGCTAACTAATGAGCCCTAACTGAGTCAGCCTGATAACCCATTGGGTTGGGGGACCTTTGACTTGGCTGTGCTCTAGCGATTCTCAGCGTAACACGTGATTTCTCAAGTGCCTTTTGTAGCTGTTGACAATGCATATAAAATGCTACCAAATTAGAAGGGTAGTGCTAGGATGGGAACAAATGGTTACATAAGGGGCCAGGAAATGGCATAAATTCAGAATCCTCTTGTTTGCTTACTCACTCTAACTTACCTGTCAGTCCTGCTCTCTGCTCACCTGGACACTGGTCTTATTGCCTTTGCACAAAATCTAGAACAGCCTTTCTGTTTCACTTCATCTCATTGGCTCCCATCATTTCTTCTCTAATCTCATTTAAAAAACTTGACAAAAAATCCTGGCCACACTGAGCTCAAAGTGAAAACTCCGTTTGACTTAAGTGGTGCCAGGATTTCACTGCTGGATTATTCTCTCCTGCCTATTAACATCTCTTGTTTTTGCTCTTCCTCTGGTGTTATTTAAATTTTATAACGTAATTCTATTATAGTGTGGGATACAAATTGCATGAAAGAATCTGTACAAACTACGGTTATATTGTATTGTAGCCAGGGCCTCATTGTATTCCAAAGAAGGGGCACAAAATCTCACTCACCCTTTGCAGTGAGTTTCACAGTAATTAGAATGGCTTACTGCAGTGGTGGGCAACCTACAGCCCAGCGGACTAACCTGCTGCAGCTGCCATTGGCTGGGAATGGCAAACCGTGCCTGAGGAGGGTCAGTGTAAATAAACTGTCTCACGGCCTGCCAGTGGATTAGCCTGATGGATCACTTGCAGCCCATGGGCCACAGGTTGCCCACCACTGGCTTAGTGGCTAGGGCAGTGAAGTGGAACTCAGAAGACTTGTGTTCTGTTGCTAGCTTTACCAGTGGCCAACAGAGTGACCTTAGGTAAGTCTCTGTGCCTTAGTTTCTCTATTTGCAAAATGAGGATAATGACAGTTACCACCTTTATAAAACACTTTGAGGTCTGAAAATGAAAAGTGCTATGTAATAGGTTTCTGCATACTGGGCCAAAGGCAGCAACAGCTTCTTTGTACTGGCATAGACCATCCCTAGCAGAAATGAGCTTTTCTTTTTCTTCTTTTTTTTTTTAGTTGTGGGGCACACAATTTACAGAACAAAAAGATCTTTATGTAGGTCTTTGCAGTAAAAATTCTCTTTTATGCTCCAACCTAAACATCAAAACTCCCCATAAATATTTCTGTAGCACTAGCCAGCTCCATCTCTCCCTCCTCTCCCATTGAGTGGCTGTTCTTCCAATTTCGCTCATAAAAATATTATTATAGGAAAGTATAAAATCAGTTCCAATTTCAGGGCCTCTAATTCGGTGGTTTAAAAAAAGAGAGAGAGAAAGAGACCTTCCGAATGCTGCATATTTCATTTTAATCTAAAAAACAAAGCTTGCAAATCAGTCTGGGTTTTTTGTTTCTAATCTTTGGCCGAGATTGATGAAAGCATATTGCAAGGGAGAGAAGAATCAAGGAGAAAACAATAAAACTAGAGTAATCTTATTATTAAGTTCTCCTACTGAATGCTGTGACAGGGAATTATATATGCCTGTATCAGTTAGACATCAGTAGGGTTTCTTTATGCAGGTTCTGCTATATATTTCAGTGCTATTCAAGCTAGCTTTCGACTAGAGAATAAAATCTATCACCATGTGGGCTTCAAGCTACAATTTCGTACAGAGGGCTGATGTCATAAATTGTGAAAATGAACTTAAAGATGAAATTACAGTCTTTGTAATAATTCAGCAGGGTACACTTTAATTTTTTTTAAATATCTACATATAAAATATATTGTTCTGCCCTCCACCCCTACTGCCAAGCACACATTCAACAGTAATGAAGCAGGAATACAGTCAAATTTTTAAGACAAATTTTAAAAATCCAATTCTTCCTTTTTTGTGTTTGAGATCTAGCAGCTTCTCACATTACACAATGCTCAGATACAAGGGCAATTGAAAACTTGTAAAGGTATAAATGGATATTTAGATGAACAACCACCTGGTAAACAGCTGTTAAGGAGAAAGACAAATTTGCCAAGGTGCCAGGCAAAAACTGCTAGATTACAATCCATTTCAGGGAATTCCAATTGGCAACCTATTGAAATGAGTGTCTGGAGCAGTGGTTCTCAACTGGTAGTCCATGGTGAATTTTTAAAAATAAATAGAAAAAAGGAGGTGGGTCCATGAAAGTTGTTTGATTGGCCTGGTGGTCCATGGACTGAAACGAGTTGAGAACCACTGGTCCAGGGGGACTGAAGGAGAATGGTTCCAATAAAATTTCATTTGATAATAAAGACACAGTGAAAAAAATTGTCCAAAGTTCTTTTCAAAACTCATATGGGCATTTAAAATTCAGTGGCAATTTGTCCCTTGTGGTAGAGAAGAAAGAGCCAGTTTGTTCTAAAGACTGGTGGGGGGAGGAGAATTCATTACTTGCATAGAAAGATGCTGTAGTTCTCTCATGAGAAAGAGATCATGGTTTGGATGTGCCAAAGCCTTAGTGATTCACAACTGCCAGAACAGCCAGAATGGGACTGGGCCAGAAGGATCCAGCAGGTCACAAAAGGTGATTTCAGTCTCCCTCATAGCCCCACTGTAGGGGTAGGATTTTACATTTGTATCAAGGTGTGATGGGCCCTTTTGGGTCAGGGGGGTGAGAGTGAACCTCACTTCTTCTACACCTCCATCGATTGGCCTAGCAGCCGAATTCCCTATACCGGGCTCCTATAACAATGTGACCCAATGGCCAGAGGCCTCCTAACTCCCTCTCCCCTGGCGGGACAGTGTGGCCTAGTGGCCGGAGTCCATATGCTAGGCTCCTATAACAGTGTGGCCCAAGGGCCAGGGTCACTCTCATTCTCCTCCACTAATGGGAGTGTGCAGCCTAGTGGCCACAGTCCATCTGTTAAGCGTTTGTGGCAGCATAGACCAATGGCCAGAGTCCCTCTAAAGCCTGGGATATGAGTCAAGTCATGAGAACACATCGCTGGAAGTGACGGGGGGGGGGGGGGGGGAGTGCCGCCGGGGGGGGGGGCCCGGCCCCCCCCCCCCCCCCCCCCCCCCCACCCCCCGGGCCGGACTCGGGGGGGGGGGGGGGTCGTGACCGCGGGTGCGGGAGCCCGGGCCCTCCCACCTTCACTCGGCTCCGACCCAGGGCCCTGTCTGGACTCGGTGGTCCATCCTGGAGTCAGCGGGAAATCCTGACTGCAACACGCCGACCTCATAGTGGTGGAAAGTACCACTCCCTTAGCTTTCTTTGTTCACTTCCCACCAGTTCTCCAATTGCAGTAGTCCTGGTAGGTCCAGGATCTCTGGGATCCTCATCAGCCACCGCTTGCCAGGATCCCAAGACCCGCAGGCCTCTGATCTGGGATCCTGGCTCCTCAGCTCTCCCTGGTAAGAGCTGTAACTGCTCCTGGGCTGGAGTCTCTGCAGATCATCCTTTCTCCTAGGCAGCCAATCCTGACTGAGCAGTCTTGCAGGCTTTTATATTGGTCTGCCAGCTGGAGCATGCCCAGCAGAGCTTCCGGGATGTGGCTTCCTCTGCTGGAAGGGAATGATTAACCCTATCTGTCCCAGTGTGGGGTCGGTTTGCTCTGTCACACAAGATCATAATATAGTGTATACCAAATGTATTAACGTATGTTTTGAGTTCATCCTGCAAGCCACCCTTTTTGAATAGCAGAAAGGAATGAACCTCTAGGGCATTGATCAGAAATGCATCGGACAGACTGCCAGTGCCTGTACTGATGTTAAGGCAGGGATAGACCAGAACACTTCTTATGATTGATTATGGTCACCTTTTGTTTTAAAATAAGTTGTATTATAAAAGATGGGGTCTTATTTCATATATGCATTACAAACCAGGACCTCTAGTTATTTCTTTGTTTAAAGGTCTAGTAAGTAAAAGAGAGGATCTTTATGTTAATTAGATTCGAGGAATGCTGAAGGCCCAAGCCACCGTGTGAACCATTTTGATCACAAGATCTAGTGAGAAAAAGATATCAGGTGTAAAAAAGGGCCACTCCCTGAAATCAAAATGGACAGAACCCTATTCCATAGTGGACCGCCTCAGCCCAATGGTATACCATGTTAAAAAAATTAAAATGGATACGTGTCTCACAAATTAATCCTTTTGCATAATTAATATGTCTGGGATTGTTTTACAAGAAATCAGAACATAAGACGCTGCTCAGCCACTAGTACCCCCAAATCCATGAAACCTCAGTATAAGGTTTGGCAGTCCTTGTTCTTGGGGGTCTGTATGTCCCAGATATTCAAAAATATCTTGGGGGAGCCCACTGCCACCCCTCCCCTGACCAAAAATAATTCCTCCCTAAATAATCAATCATAAATCCCCATCAAAAAACCAAAAATCCTCTTAAAATGGTATAATTAAAATACAAATCAAGTCCTAAGGCCACTAGAAATATCCATATCTATGCCTAAAAAAAATAAAAACCTTAAAATTCACCTTACAAACATCACAAAAATACCAATCACTAAAAAATAAAAAATAAAATAAAAATGGTGATGCTGGCTGGTAGAGAATACTATAGAGATGGCATCTGCTTCCTCTAAGCTCAGCTTTTGTTAGTGAAGTTTGTAATCATGGGGTCTTTTGGAATCTCTGCTTCTCCAGGATACCCAGATAGTGTCAGCTGGGCCAGAGCATGTATTTCCAGTTTTATATGGTTCGAAGGTTACAGAAGTAAGTGTGGCTATGTGGTGTGATAGGAAGCACATCTTCATAAGATTAGCAGCCCAACTGTGAAAGCTGGCCATGCCCCCAATATCTTGATTAGTGGGGGGTGGGGGAGGGGATGAGGGAGGAAGGAGTGAGAAGAAATTGGTCTCCACATCCCCACAGAACTCTGGTTGGGTAGAGAGAGAGCAGGAATTCCTGCCCCAACTTCCGGTTGCAAGTACTTCTAACTCAAGGCTGGGTCCCAGGCCCGGAGATAAGCCTGATGGTGTGGTCTCTGAGAGCCTTCACCATGTTGTACAAGGATCAGTTGAAGCCCAAAGGGAAGGAGGATCTTGATCAATGACTGATGGATTGATGTGGGGCAGGCGAGTGAGGGCACTGGGGCTGTTCTTCTGGTGATCAAGGTGACTGTTGCTGATAAAGCTGCCTGTGTGACTGTGACTGATAAGGGTGGTGGTGTGATTTATGGGGGAATTCTTGCCTCCCCCAAAGCTGTAAGAGATGTCTCCACCACAAGACAAGGGGTGGGAGTCTGGAACCCACTACTCGCAAGGGTACCATTGCTGTGGTAAAGGTAATCAATCTGCTGTACCAAAAGCATCAATAATTATAGTGAGGTTTACATGTGAGATCCATGTTCACATCAGCAACTTCCTAGTTAGATGCAGAGACTATGAAGGAAGACAACTTGGAAACTAATAGAACAAGGTTGTCCACTTCCTATATGCCACATAGTCTCAGGTACAACTCAAGGTATCGACTTTGAGCTATAAAGGCATATAGGAGTTGCATGCTGGATACTTGAAAGATGATTATCTCCTTATTCACCATATTGACAAATTGGATCAACTGAGTTGGTCTTGCTGAGAGTCCCCAGATTTAGAATCAGAGCTGGGGTAGATGTAGTAGAGGTCTCCTTGGGCCTAATTTTTAGGTCCCAAGCCAGAATCAAACTGATGTGACTTTAGTACAAGAGGACCAAGTCATTTTCCAACTCAATCCTGACCTTTTCTCTCCTGAACACGAGTCAGCACCACTGCTACTTCCAGACCAGGTGTGTTAGCTCTCCCTCTACTGCCTGTGGGGTCAGTATGGCATCAGCTGTGTGCACAGATGGTTGCATTCAGTATGCCTGACATGTGCCACCCCTGGCTCTGCTGTGTGTGCTGCATATTGACATGTGTTGCAACTTGTCGGCATGCTTACATTGCAGTACGCACAACCCAGTAAGATGGCAGCGGCTGGCAGGAGCAAGGCACACAGGCAGGAGAAGGAGACTGACCTGACCCAAATCCAAACCAGTCTGTTTTTCCCACTCATTGCTGTTGTCGTGTCCCATTATGTTTGAACAGCAGGGGTCTAGGATACAAATCGTGCTCAAGGTAATGGAGGAGAAGGGTTTTGATTTTGGAATCCATTCCCACCATTAGCTTGACAAAGCTCAAGTTTGTTTATTTTAAGGGATGCTAAAAGATTTGCCTTAGTTTCAAGGCTTTTGCTTGAGCGAGATGGTCTGGATGAGTGGAGTATAGATTATCGTTTTGGGGAGAGCTTTAATTGAGCTTTTTCTCAGATGCATCAGTCATTGATATTTTGAAATTGAGAAAAATGTCTAGTGGGTGCATTTTTGATTAATTAAAAGAAAGAAAACTTTTCAAAGAGCATATTTGTTAGAGTCGATTATCTAAGTGGATTGTGCTTGGGGTGAGAGCTTTTTGCTTGTCAAACTTGAAATGTCATTGTTGTGATCAGTATGCAGATGCAACGTAAGACTCATATTAATGTGCTATTCATCATTGAAAGTCGTTCCATACAGTAAAAGAAGACTAATTTTGGTTGGGGTTTTTTTGTTTTGTTTTTGTCAATCAGTTAAGGAATCTAGAAACAATAAATAAAAGAAAGAAGAATGAATATGAAACAAATGGCAAATGTTCACACCTGCTGGTATGATATTTTTTTTCTAAGGGGAAATTAGTGATTCTTTTTTATTGTCTCATAAAACAAATGCACAAGCACAAATGTTGGTACCCATAACAACATTTGTATTTCTGATTTATTTATTAGGGAGCATTTTAGTGAATACTGTCAAACAATTTCAGTCTTTGTTGTTTGCCTCTCTGAAGAGTAATAAACAGGAAACAATTAAGTGCTAATTATTTCCACCTGGTGAACTTTATGTTGAAAAGTTTTGATTAATTAACAGTAGGGATCTATCATCATCATTTTCTGGAGAGAGGGGAAAAAATAACAATTTACACCAAATTAACATTAATCTGTAGCGAGGTCTTTGTCCATTTTCTGGGTCATTGCCACTAAACTCATTATAGAAATAATTGGAAAATGCAGCCACTGTTAATCAATAGAACAATATGATTTCATTTATGACGTTGATAATAATTATGGGGTAGACTGAAAATAAATTTAAAAGAAGGAAATATAAAGGAGTATTTTGTTTAACCATTAACATGACCTTACACTCAGCCAGTCAGATAGGAGACAAAAGAGGCTTTCCACTGCTGTTGTATTAAACACACTTCTTTTCATTTGAAAAGAGAATCTGGACATTGCAGTGAAGCTGTTTCAGTGTTCTTTCTCCCTTTTAACCTGATGTCTACTTACTCCACAGAATGAATCTGGATAAGTATTTTAGATCAGTGTTTTTAGACAGAAGTAGATTCCCTACCTCTACCACCAGAAAAATATTTAACACTCTATTAATGCTAGTGCTACAGCTTCTTTTGTTGATCTGTGATAGCTCAAGTTTGTTAGGCTTTGCAGCATGTCCAGAAAGCTCTCTCTTCTCCCTCACTCAGAAAAGTGGGTAATATACAGGGCAACATTGGACTTTCCCTAGTTTGTTTATTTTCATTTCACTTTTATATTGCAGCAGTACTAAGAGCCCTCTGTCAGTATCACGGCACACAATAAAACCACACTTGTTTAGTGAGCATTTACCTAGAGTGATAGTCACAGGAAAATCTTAGATTGGAATTTCTTGGCTGTTTTAAATGGATTCTAATTATTTCCTGCCTCTTATGCTAAAAGATGATAAATGCTCATTTCCTAACCTTGTTTTTTTTGGTGGGAGGGGAGAGAAAACAAATAAACAAGAACAAGAAACGTGTATATATTTTGAAAGGGTGAACAGCAGCCTGTGAACTACAGGGTAGATCCCCTCAAAAATGTCTATTAGGACCCATTAGTACAGCTAATTGCGTATGTTCCTTCATAGCCTCTGACCCTCTGTTTTCCTATCTCAGTGGTCACAGTCAACTTGCATTTTTATTTCCAAGTAAAATATGTCAAGCTGGCTAACATTAACATATTCTCCCCACTCATAACATTGGTCCCAATATCACTCTTTTGTTTTCACTTTGTGTGTAACATCCAAATTCTTAGCAGAATTCAGCTCCAGTAGGTGCTAGCAAAGTTGTACTTGTTTGACATCTGGAATATATGGATTTCCTCAATACAGAAACCATTTCATGTACTAACTTTTGATTTGTAATGCTGGTGTCTGATCTTCCCGCTCCTTCTGCCATTGATCCTGAGATACAACAATCCAGATGTGACTATTCAGTGAACTTGGTTTTATTAATAATCAGGAAAGTAAGGTACCAGAGTAACTGAAGGATGAGGTCACCATCTGTAAGGAAAATGAAGCACAGATACAATATAGATGTTAAATCATTTATATACATTTTAAAGTGTAAAAGAAAGAATTAAGGAACATTTACCTGTTGCCATCTGGCTCTGAGACTATTCCATGAGATTTTAAGAGCTGAGCAAACTATTTGTGCTGGAAACTGAACCAGCTGTGTTCTAGCCTTCCAGATCTAATGATAACATTTTGAGGACTCACTTTTTAAGGCATAACATTACACTAAGAGGTGATGACAATTACAATGCAAATGCCATTGAATTCCACTACAGTTTGTGGCTGCGTTTAAGTTCTGATATACTTGCTGAATCAATATCTGAATGCCATGTCTAATTTTACCAGTATCTGCTAATGAATTTATGTATCTCATGAATCCCAAGAACATTGCCTTGGAAATGACACTGCCACCAGGAAGACAAGGGACCCCAAAACAACCAAAAGTCTTGCAAATGCTACACCATATATGCTGAAATAGCCAGACCCAACGAGATGAATTAAGGACCACATTTGTTTTCTATCTGTATTTACTGACTTCATATGGATGATAGACCCTTGAAATTGTAGCATATATATTTTGGAGGGCTAATTCATTTATGTCCAGTAAATATTTAGATGTAAAAAAATCCAAAAGCATAGATAAGAATATGCATATTCCACCTTAATCGCTTATAACTTAACAATAGAGGAAAGGAGAATGTCAGAGAAGCTCAGTCTTCTTCATTTGTAGAGATCTCTTAATCTCCTATCAATGATACTCAGGGCCCACAAAATTCACTGCCCATTTTGGTCAATTTCACGGTCATGGGATTTTAAAAATCATAAATGCCATGATTTCAGTTATTTAAATCTGAAATTTCATGGTGTCGTAATTGTAGAGGTCCTGATCCAAAAAGGAGTTTGGGGGGAGGTCACAAGGTTAGTGTACTGGGTGCGATACTGTTACCCTGCACTGCTACTGGTGGCCGCGCTACCGTCAGAGATGGGCGGCTGGAGAGCAGCAGCTGCTGGTCAGGAGCCGAGCTCTGAAGACAGTCACTAGCAGCACAGAAGTAAGGAGGGCATGGTATGGTATTGCCACTCTTACTTTGCATTGCTGCTGGCAGGGCTCTTCCTTCAGAGCCAGGGAACCCAGCCAACAGCCACCGCTCTCTGGCTGTCCAGTTCTGAAGGCAATGCAGAAGTAAGCAATATTGCAAGTCCCCTAAAGTAACCTTGTGACCCCCTTGCAACTTCCTTTTGGGTCAGGACCCCCAGTTTGAGAAATGCTGGTCTCCCCCCACCATGAAATCTGTATATCTTAGAGTAAAAACACAAAAACCACCAGATTTCACAAGCGGAGACCAAATTTCACAGTCCATGATGTGTTTTTCATGGCCATGAACTTGGTAGGGCCCTAATTACACTCCTGTGAAGATTATATTTGAGAAATGGAGGTATTATCATGCTACATTCAGGAATGAAGCAAAGCCATGAACTGCTGGATGGCCTCATCCATCAGTCCCCTCCCTCAAGGCATGATACTGCAATGTGTAAACTGAGGTTCAGTGCCACTTTATTTGAACATTTCTTAGTCTTGGAGCCTATTAAGTTCAAAGCATCAACAGGGAGTGGTGGCAAAACAGGAACAGTCAATGTGTATATAGAGTGGGGACATTGTTATGGACCAAGACGTACATGGTCTGGTTAAGTAGGCAGAGCAGGCATCTAGGTTGGGGAACAAGGCCAAGGGTCAGCACCAGAGTTAACTGCCAATTACCAGACCCTGGACCAAGCAAGAATCAGTATCACAAATGAAGGTTGAGGGTCATAGCCAGGGTCAGATACCAAATGCTAGAGAAAAGAATCAAGTCAGAGTCCGGGCCAGAAGTCAGAGGCTGGTGTCAGAACCAGGACTGGTAACTGATTGTTGGAAGTGAGGCATAAAGGCAGGAACTGGAGAAGAGGCAAAGTTCAAGCAGAGAGTGAAACAGGAATCAGGAACAGTGTTGGGTGCAGGAGGCAGGCACAAGATGGGTCTAATGCAATCACAACAGAAAATTACCTGACTGCTCAGACAAACTTCCTGTGCATCCTTCTGGATTAAATAGTGTGGCTGGACCCATGGGTGAAGCTGGGCAATCCCCCAATCAGGGCTTCCCTATGTGGTGCCTTGGCTGAGGCTATAGTGCGATTAGCTTCTGGGCCGACCAGGTTTCAGCTGATACTGGGTGGAGGCCAAGATGTGGCAGCTTCCTGAGAACTTCTAGTCCTGGGACATCAAAGACACATCCAATGCACACGCATTGGCTGGAACAGAATGGGTTGGCCTGGAGTTTTGCTGCGGCTATTAATGTCCTTAAATATAGGGGGTTTTTCTATATTGGGATTAAAGTCTCCTTAACACTGCTTTGAGATGACCTCTCTCTCTTGTACCTTAGTCAGTTTGTGGGATTGTGTTTGGAAGAACTGGAGAGAAATGTGAAGTTTTCCACTGTACTGCACACATCCCTCTGTAACTCTGGTGAAGTTTAATTCCTGTTTGGAAACAAAAGAAACACACAGAGAAAGAAATGGAAAAGACTGTGTTCAAACCTCTGCTTGACTTGTATTTCTCTTCTGGTCAGCCAGTCCAGCCTTCTTCTAAGTTGCCCTTCTTTCTGCTGTAGCTATACAAAAGGAAACATCTGAGTTCATCAGAGAAGATGAGAGAAGTAGGGAATAGAAAAATTAAGAGAAGTTGGGCCAGAGCATCGTACACACTGAGGGCTGGTCTACCGGTGCGGGGTTGTTGACCTAAGATACACAACTTCAGCTATATGAATAATGTAGCTGAAGTCGACGCATCTTAGGCCGGCTTACCTGTCATCCTCACGGTGGCAGTGGTTGGCAGCGGACTCCCCCGTCGAATCCAGCTTGCGCCTCTCGGCGAGCTGGCGTTCCGGAATTGACGGGAGTGCCTTTGGTGATCGATTTATTGTGTCTTGATGAGATGCGATAAATAGATCACCAAAAGATAGATCACTACCCACCGATCCATAGTGAAGACATACCCTAAGATCCCTTTACATTGCTCTAGCATAAGTGAAAATCTGGCTTTTTACATGTGTACTATAAAGGATCCCGCAATACCTTCCTAGTGTAATAAATCACAATTCAAACTATGCAGCTGTTAAAGATGAAGGGATTAGTTTGGCCATATGTGGAGATGGATGTGGCAGCTATTGACCAATACATGTCAACTCTACACAACTGGTTAGAAAAGGCAATTAAAAATGCTGTCTACATCTGAAACTGCAGGGGGAATTTAGGGAAACAGAACAGAATTAAACTCACTGAAATTTATCTGAGTACAATTTTTTTCCAAATAACTTAGCATTCAGATGAGTTTATCATTAAACACTGAACAGTTGTCATTGTCATTCAGTATGAACAAAAGAATACTTCTGATCATGTCTACACTAAGCACCAAACTCTCTTCACTGCACTGTGTAGTTGTTCCACTGGACTGTTTGTTCTTGGTAAATGCACAGCAAATTCCACTCAGGTTAGAAATACATCTTGAACAACACTGCTCTACAGCCAAAATGCTTCTGAAATAAATGTAGTCAAACTGTACTAATTCTGAGTCACTGAGAATGAAAATGATGCTTAAAATTGTTGATTGGCTCTAGTTTTCAAGATATGCTATTGGGTCAGTACATACGACCCTTCACATGGGAATGGCGGAGGATAAGTGAGAGTTATAAAGGGAAGGGATCTCAATTTAAACCAGAAATGACTAAAATACATCTTTGAGTGGATCTGTGAATAAATCTATGACTGGGTTTGGACAGTACTTGCTTTTTAGGCAAAACAATGAATGATGTAATCTGAAGCTGGTATTGCGTCATACATGATATGAATTGCATCATGTTGTTCCTAGAAGTCATGGATGATGCAATCATAACGAAGCTTACATCACTCTGCTGAACAAATTGCCCTATATCAGCTCTAGAAGTCATACAGTGTCATGCTCTCTTATATGTCAGTGTTTGATTTTGCAAAGGGACACATTTCTGTTTAGCCAAAGTGAGCAGAGATGCCTCATACTTGTGTGAACAGTGCAGATAACTTCTGTGGTGAAGTGACTTTTGCATCACAAAAGCGCAGTATAACCACTATGATTAAGAAAGCCTATCACCTTTATTTTGGCTGCAAAATTGGAGATCAGGACAAGAGGTGGGCCCCACACATATGCTGCAACACTTGTGCAACAAATCTTCATGAGTGGTTGAACAGGAAAAGGAAATCTATGCCTTTTGCAGTGCCAATGATTTGGAGAGAGCCAACAGATCATACCAGCAATTGTTACTTCTGCATGGTGCCTCTAGTTGGGAAAGGTGTGTCAAAGAAGAAAAAGTGAACTGTGCATTATCCCAACATTCCATCAGCTATACGCCCAATACCCCACGGAGAAGGACTGCTGGTTCCTGATGTACCAGAATCATTCTCACTTGAGTCAGACAAGGAAGAGGAAGAGGATGAAACTTCTGGTCCTGAACCATCAATGTCACAGGACCCACATTTTCTCCCGTCCTCCTCCTCTGAACCACACTTCATAACACAAGCCGAACTGAATGACCTTGTCAGGGATTTAGAACTACTCATGAGTAAGGCAGAGCTGCTGGGCTCCAGACTACAGCAGTGGAATCTCCTGGCACGTGATGTTAAGGTTTCCATGTTCCGTGACCGTCAAAAGGATCTTGTCCCGTTCTTCTTCATGGACGGTGATCTTGTAGCCTACAACAACATCGATAGTGCGATGGCACTCCTCAACATCATTCACGATCCAGATGAGTGGAGACTCTTCATTGATTCATCGAAGACAAGTCTTGAAGCTGTTTTGCTGCATAATGGCAATGTTTTGCCATCAATTCCAGTTGGTCATGCAGTCCATATGAAGGAAACCTATGACAACATGAAACAACTTTTGAGGTGCATAAACTGTGACCAACATCAGTGGCAGCTTTGTGGCGATTTGAAGGTTGTTGCTCTCTTGGTTGGTCTGCAGACTGGATACACAAAGTACTGCTGTTTTCTCTGTGAATGGGATAGTCGTGCAGGAGATTCCCAGTACATCAAGAAAGATTGGCCACTCCGACAGTCATTGGAGCCTGGGAGGAAAAGTGTCCAGCATCCACCACTTGTTGAATCAAGGAAGATTTTGTTACCACCCTTACACATCAAGCTGGGTCTGATGAAGAACTTTGTCAAGGCCATTGACAAAACACAAGCAGCTTTCAAGTACCTCTGTGGACAATTTCCAAGGTTAAGTGAAGCTAAGATAAAGGAAGGTGTCTTTGTTGATCCTCAGATTCGTGAACTTCTTCGAGATGATGCATTTGACCATGCACTGCATAGCAAGGAAAAGACGACATGGAAAGCCTTCCAGTCAGTGACAATACATTTTCTCGGAAACAACAAGGCAGACAACTACAGGTTGTTGGTGGAAAACCTCCTCAAGGCATACTAAAGCCTTGGTTGCAACATGTCACTAAAGATACATTTTTTGCACTCTCATCTAGATTTTTTTCCACCGAACTGCAGAGCAGTGAGCGACGAGCATGGCAAGCGATTTCACCAGGACATTGCAACGATGGAGAAACGCTATCAGGGCAAATGGAGCCCATCAATGCTTGCAGACTATTGCTGGACAGTGACAAGAGATGCTCCATTTAATGAATACAAGAGACAAGCCAAGAAGCGCTGAATAAACACTGAATAGGACTAAACTATGTACATAATAGTTTTTTGCCTTTTTTTTCATAATACGTTTTATTTATATAACCCTTTTGCTGATTTTGAAAGTGTTACATAAAGAGAACAGGTGAAATAATATCATGTAAAGCAGCCATAAACACATGAAAAGACCTAGGTTTACAATTTATGATTAAAACTCTACTATCTACACAATATACATAAACATAAAATGTAAAAACTTATATATCTTAGAAACAGTAGCCAATCAGTTGTTTTAATTGTCATATTTGAATTCAGCACATCAAAATACATAATAAATATCACATTTTATCTCTGAAGCAGACGACTTCTAAAAAATTGTAGACCAGTGTAATTTGTGTTTAGAAACATTTTGATTGATAAAATGAAAGAAACATGACAAGTCATAGATCCTGACAAAAGTTCCCAGCACACTGAGATTGTCCCTATAAAACTGGGACAAATGGTCACTTGACAAAAGGAAGAAGGTTGCCTTCTGAATTACTGGCATCATTTCCTGGACTACCTAGGCATTTTTTGCAGACTTAACCAGTAACATATTGAACAAACCCTATTCTGCTTATCGGATGGAATTGTTGGACAGGAAAGGCCGCTGCATTCCAGAGCTCTACCCAGTTTTCATGTATGGCATTTCTTTACTACCTCGCTGCTATGTCAATCTCTCAGTCAGAAGAAAGAGGTAGGAGATTACTATTATACACTTATTTACAAGTGGCTAAACTGATGTTCTAAGGGGTTTAGTGGCAGCTGAAACTGGAATCCAGTAGCCCTACTCTAACCACTAGCATTACTTGCTTCTTAGCCCTGGTCTACCCTGGGGACGAGAGGGCTGGATTGACCTAAGATACGCAACTTCAGCTATGGGAATAATGTAGCTGAAGTTGACGTATTTAGGTTGACTTACCATGATATCTTCATGGCGCTGAGTCGACAGCTGCCACTCCCCTGACAACTCCATCTGCACCTCTTGCAGCAGTGGAGTTCAGAAGTTAACAGGAGAGTGCTCAGGGATCAGTGCATCTACACTAAATGTGATAAATTGACCCCCGAAAGATCAATCGCTACCCGACGATCTGATGGGTAGTGAAGACGTGCCCTTTTTGGTTGGCACTGAGTGATGTACTCTGGATGAAATCAAATCAATGCTGTATAATAAATTCACTCCTGAATTGTATTCTTTTTCTCTTTTGATGCTTTCCACTGCAATCATACAATGGGGCTTCAATGATTTCTTTACAAAACCTCTTAAATTCCTTTTTTGGTCCATATGCGGTGCACTATGGCTGTTCCATTTAATATGTGCTTTCAGTTTTAGTCTGTTGCCCCCGAGGCTTGTAAATAGCTTGTGAGTGCAGCACACCTGCTATTTTTTCTCCTAGAGGTGGACTACTTATGTTGTGGACTTTTTATGTTGGTGTAGTAGATCACTTATATCAGCTGGAGCAAGGCCGTAGTGTGTACACTGACATAATTAGGTTGACGTAAACTGCCTTTTGTCAACTTAACTGTTGTGTAGACCAAACCTTCTCTGATCCCTTGGTTTAGTCTTTCACTCCCCTGCATCAGTTTCTTTTCTGGTGTTTGTACATTTGTGCAAACTGGTTTGGCAGTTTCAGGGTCATATTGTTTTTGTCATCCTGCTCTGGGTTTATTTTCAAAAAAAAAGGGGAGGTGTTATTTATCATCACCTGTTTCTGTATCGTTTACTTACATCTTCCTACACAACATGGTCCCTTTGTCCATCCACAATAACATTTTAAGCAGATTAGCAATTCCATCTAAAATAAGAACTCGGAAAACCACACCAGCAAGGACTTGGCCTAAGTGTTGCTTCATCTGTACGCATTCACTAAACCTAATTATGAACCATTAAAAATAGAGGTATCAAAACTTTTAATCTTTCCATTAACAATTCTTTATTTTATATTTCAGAGTTACAAGTCAGTATATGTTGTTCTATGCTAGCCTTAATTTATTAGAAAGAGCAAGTTATGGAAAACATGATGATTCTTTAACATCAACTTTTCCTATCCTTTTTAAAAGGGTTTTTTTTCTTCTTTTAAAGTCCAGTTTTATTTGTGAATCATTACAAAGAAAACTAATTAGAAATTTTCTTGTGAATGCATTTTGAGGGTGTCTAAATTTTAGAGCCTTGATACTTATTTCCTTTTAATAGAACCTCAACAGTCTTTTCTCTACACTCTTAGAAATATATTTTCGAGGGTGCCAATTATTTTAGATGATGGAGTAAAAAGGTATACTCCAATGTTTGTTTCCATTGGAGTTTCTTTAGCCAATTCTTTAACATACACTTTAATTTACAGTATGTTGAAAGTATTGATACAGTTATCAACACTTATATTTATAACAGTATTTTCAAACTATGACACAGATGGATGCCCCCCATTGTATTTATGTTGTTTCACTAGTTAACTGGTTTTAGTATTTGTTCTATTTGATTATTTACTATATTTAATATATTTGCTTGTAATTCATTCAATTTCATTCAATTAAGCAATCGGTACTGTAAAATTAGAAAGTAATTGCTTAGCCCTAAAACCAAAGCTTGTTTGACTTTTTATTACTACTGGTTTAACAAATGTGGGAATAGGAATAATTTTGATCGATCCAATGATAGTTTCAAATTTAGGAATAAAAACATCAATTGAACTGATTGATTAGGTATACTTTCCCTTCATAACTGTATTTTAACTGTTGTGTAACCACACAGTATTCTCCATTTCCCACCTATGTGGCACACATTTCATACCCATGCCAGGTAGTCAGCCATTCTAGATAGTTGAGATTAGTTCTTTCTTGGGTTTCTGTCTCATTACTAAGATTTATGCCACAGATGGGTGGCATAGCCCCTAGGGCTTCATATCAGAAGATTCACTGGGCTTGCAGTTTTATTGCAGCAGACCATAAGTGCTAAACTGTACTGCTTATTTAGTTCTGAGTTAAAAACCAACCTTCAATCCTTGCTGCCCTGGTTGGTAGGCATTAGGAACAGTGCTTTGCCAAGACTTCAACCTGTCTTAAGTGGTAAGGTTCAGATCATAGGAGAGGAGCTATTTTGCAGCCTTTGGTGACCTGTGTGCATTTCCTGATTTACATTTGATTTGGAGGAGAAAATAATACAGATCTAAAAACAAATAAACCAAAATGCATCCATTACATTCTTGTTTTAGTTGTGGAGCCGTGGCTCATGGGAAAACTGGTTGCGCCATGAAAAAGTGCTTTCATGATTCACTTCATTGAGGTGTCTGATATTCCTGCAGTGCAGAACTGAATTGAGTGAAGATGAATTGCTAGGCTATGGGGCAGTAATTTGTAGACAAGATACTGAATTTGTAAAAGAGAAAAGAGCTATTTACCCCTGCTGTTTTACACATTATTTATATATATATCATTTCCTTGTTTTTTTTCTGTTTAAGTCTTGTAAAGAAAACTGGAAATTTGGGTCTGAAGGCTTAATTTCAAGTACTCATCACAAGTGCTACATAATTAATGTATTGGTAGAGTGCACAAGGAAATTATCAAGAGATTGATCCTTGCAGGCTTAGTTAAACCCAACTTATTCTAAAATGCAAAAAAAGAGGATTTTAAGAACAACTGGGTCAACTACAGCCTTAACTCAGAATTTACCATTTCAAAATAAAGGGGAGTGGAGGAGATTTGGGAGTTGGGCAACTAGCTACCATTGGTGTCTTTAAAAATCTCTCACGAAAATGATTGTTGTGCCTTATATCTTATACCCTCCTAAAACTTTGGAAGAGAACAACAGAGGACGGAATAAAGATCATCATTCTGCATGAGTCAGTGATATTAAAGTAATATTGGTTATTAGTCCAAAAAAACCCTAGTAAAAATTCTAACAGGAGCATCCGGTTTGTTCAGAAATATATGCAGTCTACTCTACAGCCCAACATTTCATCTTTTGATAATTGGGTTCAAATATATATTTTGGTCCCAGATGAACAACCAGAGTTTAATGTAATTTTTTTTAAAGCCATTAGTGGTTGGATGTCTGTCTAGGAAGTGAATACTGTAGTAAATCAAAAGGTTCATTGGCATGATAGAGTTGTTTTGTAGGAGGTAGCTTGTGTGGATCACCCTATACTGTGCTTAGTTCTTGTCAGAGATAATTACCCCTTCAGATTAATAAGCACAACGTATGTTGGAAAATTTATGCTGCAATGCTTGTCTTCAAGAATTCACATGCAAGTCCATCACAAGTGGCCTCCTAGTAGAAACATAGCTCTTTTTAAAAGCTGAATAAGAATGTTCTCTAAACAACATAGGGATACTTTAGAATGGTTGCTTAAAACAAGAAGCTGTTTATTGGAGGTTGTTCTTAGGGTAGACGTAGTTAGACTGCATATCAGCTTCCTTTGTGCTTATCACATTATTTTCATGCAGTGGAATTCCACATGGGGCACCATACTGAGAACAATCTCCTCGCTTACAAGTACACTAATGTGAATGATCTGGGACAAAAATCACCAAAAAGCTGCTGATTAAAAATTAGTTCCTCTTTTCCTTGTGGGTAGATTTTCAGCTCCAAAAGACATTATTTCATTCAGCTGAGGATTATAAAGTGTAAGGGAAACTTCTAAAAGGAGAATTAACTGATATTAAACCAATAAAATAAGTAATAGAAAACAAATCAGTTTAAAGATCACAGTTGTCTTTGAAAAGAATTAGCATTAGCACAGATCCCATTAGATAGGATAACTGATCTACAGGGTTTAACCCAGCAAAGAGAAGAAGGGAAACAAAGCAAGCCCTATTGAAAATTCAGCAAATTGATTAGTTTAAAGAAGACTACACAGTTTTCATTATTTTTTGGCAATTTTTTTTCTAGTACCTATAATGTGGCTAGATCCTTGTACAATAAGGGCTTATTCTCCCTTTGTTTTACAACCATTTAACTTCTGTTTTAAACTGATATATGAGAAAGGAGAATACAATGCAATTTTTTTCTCCAATAATATTAAAACATAGTTGTGGTATGTCTCTTATTAAAGAGGATCCAAAACAGCCTGAGATTTTCTGCCATAAAATAAGCTGTTCTCCTAAAGTGGAGATAGTGGGTAATAGTCTAATATGATTTACTTTATTCTCAATGAATTTATTGTTTACTAAATAAGAGAATCTATAGATCTCCTATAAGGGCAACATTCTTTTAATCTGCAATTCTCTTTATTTTAAATTCTGGGGAAAAAAAAAAAAAACATTGAGAAGACTATCATCCAGCCAGTGAATCTTTTATTCTTGGCAACCACCAGACAAACATATTCCAGGTTGACAAGCTCTTCTGTCTATCATCTTCCTACATAGGTTAAAAAAAACCCCAACACATTTGAGTGCATTTGCCACTTTTTGCCTTCAATTTGACAATGAAGGTTATCAAGCTCTCTGTTGTTGCTGTTTTTTTAAGTGTCCTCATGCAATGTGATCAGTATGACAGCATTTTTCATACAGTAGTCCATGAAGCCCTTGGAAAAAACCCAAGAGAGGATTAGAGCTTGTGAAAGACAAAGTTTTTGGGGGGAGGGTATTGATTTTTGTGTTTTTGTATCTTTTGATTGCATACAAAAAAGTCATTTTTAAATTGACAATCTCCTGTCTCCCTCCCACCCCGGCTAGTGTGTATGTGATGGCTAGTGCAATACCACTGTAATCCCCTAGATAGCACAACTTTCCAATCAGAAGGAAACCTAATATCATTTTATTGCACATAAGCTTAAACCCTTTAGACAGTTCGGCTGCTGCTTTGTATACAGGAATCTGAGTTGAATGTGAATAGCTTGGATTAACAGGAAAGAAAACATTGGTAAATAATTTTATTGGAGATTAAACAGTACCAAAGTCCTTTAGCTGGTAACGTATGCTGTGTGGTGACACAGAATGCATATTGCAGGCTGGATAAGTGGTATGAAGATCTATGCTATCACAAAAACAATTTCTGGTTTACACAGCCTAGTTCAAACTCATCTGTGTATTTTATGCAGACGTGATAAATGGGGGTATAAAAATACCTGCATCTATTATATGTTTAATTCATGAAAAAAGGCAACAACCATCTTGAGAAGAGTTAAATTAGTCAATTCTTTGTGACACAGCAGGTTTTATTGAATTTGACCTCTGTGTGCATTTCCGTGTAACGGTCACCATGGTTATTGCTAGGATTAAGTAGCAGGAGCAGTCACAGAGAAATTCAATATATATTTTCTAATAATCAAGCCTCAGTTGCAGATTTTCAATCATTCCTTGATGTCTGGCATTTAAAAGTCACTGGGCCAAATTCTGCTCTCAGTTACACTGGTGTAAATCCAGGGTAAATCAAAAAGAGTCAGTGGAGTCACCCTGCATGTCACTGCCTTTAGTGAAAGGGTCATTTTATTCAGGTCAGGAGTTGGATGCAAAAGTTCACCTTTATTTTCTGGTCATTTTCTAACAGGAAGTTTCAGTAGTCCTTTTCCAAATGATATGGAAAAAGTTCAATGGAAGAAAAATGGTATTACAACAGGGAAATATTATTCACTCCGTGAACCTGGTTGAGTAATAAATGTTCTGGATAAAATGGCTTTGAAGATACATTTTGCTGACAGAATTCCAGCACAAAGTCACTAAAACTGGAAAAAAAGTCTCTAAATCACTCACAGTCGGGCCTGTCCTCTGAGGACCTCTAGAAGAAATTACAGCAGAATTCTAAGTATCTATCACTTCCTTGCATAAAGCAATGGTAAAGTTGTCCTGCATTATGGTGAGATTCACAGATTCCAAGGCAAAAAGGAACCATTGTCTTCATCAGGTCTGACATTCCTGTATAACAAAGGCCATAGAATTTCCCCATAAATACTCCTACTTCAGATCTTTTATAAAAATATCCAATTGTGATTTTAAAATGATCAGGGATGGAGAATCCACCACACCCCTGGGTAAATTGTTCTGATAGTTAATTACTCTCACTTAAAAAAAATTACACCTTATTTCCAGTCTGAATTTGTCTAGCTTCAACTTCCAGTAATTGGACTATGTTATACTTTTCTCTGGTGGATTGATGGACCCATTCCTCAGGCCTCAGTCACCTAGTGGCCCACTCAGTTAATTTTTGGGTGAATGTTCTAAGATGTGTCTCCTCTGACCACCTTGCCAACCGAAACTTCTGCCTGTACGATTTAGTAGATTGCCCCCATTCAGTCTAGGCTGGCTGTTTTTACTATATAGTAATCATCTGTTGTGCATCACTCAGTACCATATATGTGGCTTGTGTGTCTCCCAAGAGATAGGGAGCCAAACAGCAGGCCCATACCCTCTTCTCCCAGCCTGTTCCTGATGCCACCCTCTCACATATTAATCGGGACACTCACCGGCTTCTCCATGAGCTGTTGCTGTACCTAGCCTGTAATAAACTACTGTAGGCTCAGTTCTGCTTGCCAGGTTAGCAAAGGCTGTCTCTCTTGTTGCTGGGTCTGCTGAAACTATTGGAGAATTTTCTGTAACTCCTTCTGTTTTTCTGCTACTCCATGCCACACTGTCTCATCAGATCCCTTCTCTACACCACTCATAATTTTATATACCTCTATCATATCCCCCATTAGTCTGCTCTTTTCCAAGCTGAAAAGTCCTAGCCTCTTTAATCTCTCCTCATATGGGACATGTTCCAAACCTCTAATCATTTTAGTTGCCCTTCTCTGAACCTTTTGTAATGCCAGTATATCCTTTTTGAGATAAGGAGACCACATCTGTACGCAGTATTCAAGATGTGGGTGCACCATGGATTTATATAAGGGCAATAAGATATTATCTGTCATATTCTCTATCCCTATTTTTAATGATTCCTAACATCCTGTTTGCTTTTTTGACTGCCGCTGCACATGCACATCAGGGACAAGGTCACCACCAATCACTTTATTTACAGTTTGACTTTCTTTTCTTTGAATAAGGTCATTAGAAACCAACACTGGGAATAGGATGAATTGGAAAACAGAGAAGAGGTACTGAATTCCGTGACTGAACCTCATTTTTCCTCGAATTTATATCTAGAGTGGTCCCAGATCAACTAATGAGGGCTGTTTAATTGACCAGTTCTTCTTTAGAATGTTCAACATAGGCACAATAAGGGAAGCACTTTTCCAAATGCAATTGTATGCCTTATTGTTTACTGTGTATCTTAATAACTGTTCACCTTGTATGCAAAAAGTCTGTCTGGTGGATACAGCAGATGGTTTGTGTTACTAACCAAAAAAGGAAATTAATAAAATGGTTTTTAAATCTATATTGTACCCAAACAGAGAGTATAAAGCCAACTGCAATCCTTTGACACAAAACTCTATATTTAAAGTTTTATCTGTTTTACATCCCAGCAAGTGAATTAAATATTGTGTTATGACTGTGATATGTGTCTCTTCAGGATTATAAAAACTTACATTTTATGTATTCAAAACTTTTAGTCTTCCACTGCTTACTTACAACACAAAATAAAAACTTCCCCTGTTGGAATAATGACCATAAACATATTTCAATGTTTATAGTGTAATTTCAATAGGAAATAATAGCAAAAGAAGATTAATGAGCTCCTGTATCTATTTGTGGATGCAGAGAAGGCAGTTTAATATTGAAAATTGCAGAATACATCTCATAATAGGAATATGACCACCTGACCATGAATGAACATGCTTAGGGAAGGGTGGCAAAAGTGACTAGCATCATGGGATACAATGTGTATGGGGAATTTCCTTAGGAGAGAAGATTAAGACTAATACAGCCTCAAAGGGAAATCACTCTGCACACCTATAATTTTGTACAGTGAAGTTATAAGAGATATTGGCATACAGGGAAAAACTCCAGTTCTTCTCCTTACCCCAGGAGGATTTTGGTTCCATTGGCTCATTTGTAAGATGATGACTCCTCCTATATAAAATTAAGGAATTTTTCCATCTACAACTTTACTAAATTTCAAAGGAGTTAAATATCAGCCACTTCCGACATGAATGGAAGGGCTCTGGCTTTCCAAACTCACCTTGTCTACATTGGTGCACATACTCGGTTACTTGCCTGTGTACATGCTTGTGCATGTTCTCTGTACCCATGCTGAGTGTCCCCATATGCTCTTCTGAACACAAGTATACTGCTGTGTACATTCATATACCCGCATCCACACTGATGTGTCTGTTATGCTGTGCTACCATTTCAGAGGCAAGACCTCAAGCAGGGGCATTTCACGCAGATCAAGAGACATGATAATTCCTCTCTATTTGGCATTGGCGAGGCCTCATCTGGTGTACTGTGTCCACTTTTGAGCCCCACACTACAAGAAGGAGGTGGAAACATTGGAAACAGTCCAGCACAGAGCAACAAAAATGATGAGGGGGCTGGAGCACATGACTTACGAGGAGAGGCTGAGGGATCTGGGATTGCTTAGTCTGCAGAAGAGAAGAATGAAGGGGGATTTGATAGCTGCTTTCAACTACCTGAAAGGCGGTTTCAAAGAGGATGGATCTAGACTGTTCTCAGGGTAGCAGATGACAGAACAAGGAGCAATGGTCTCAAGTTGCAGAGGGGGAGGTTTTGGTTGGATATTAGGGAAAAAAAATCACTAGGAGGGTGGTGAAGCACTGGAATGGGTTACCTAGGGAAGTGGTGGAATCTCCTTACTTAGAGTTTTTTAAGATCTGGCTTGACAAAGTCCTGGCTGGGATGATTTAGTTGGGGATTGGTCCGTCTTTGAGCAGGGGGTTGGACTAGATGACCTCCTGAAGTCCCTTCCAATCCTGATATTCTATGGTTCTATCCAATGCTAAAGCCATTGCACAGCCTGGAAACCTGCTTTCCAAATACTTTTTGTAAGGGGGAAACCATTGCCAGACAGTGTGGACATGAGAAAATTACCTTACAACATTTTGTACATCCCAGCTTGAATATGAAAGGGCTAAGTGGAAATTTTCTCGGACGACAGCAGCTGTCTCGGTGCACACTCCTCAAAATCAATGTGCTAAGGATTCCAAAGAGGAAAAAAAGGTTTATGTAAGAGCTGAAGCTGCAAGTATTCTGAATAAATCTTGTAACTGCCAGGAAGCGCAACCTCTTATCCCTCTTGGATTTGCATGTACATACACACATACTGAACTCAGTGGGTCAGATTGTGACCTTAAATGCAACAGTGTACATTTGAACATACTCAGTTTACTTCTCTGGAGTAATTCTGGTTTTACACCAGTGTAGTTGAGATCAGAATCAGGCTTATTGAGGAAGAACTCCTGCAGCCATATTTTAAATTAAATTTAAGATTATCAAAAACTTGTTTATAAAACTTCTAAATTTGGGCCAATTTAACCTAATGCTACCCCATTGAACCACTGAAACTGAAAGTTTTGATGACTCCGATTTTATTTTTTTCTTATCATTAAGAATTTTTTCTTCCTTTGCTACCAGGACAAAACGGTTGCATTCTGTATCTCTTTAGCATGGAAATAACAATTCTCATATTACAGGGAGATTTTTCTGGGTGGGAGCTCCTTTCCATTCCTATGTTATTATGGCAACTTCTGGCTGTGCTGAAGGAGAGAAGAAATTATCACTAATTTCCTTAGTCATCTGAGGAAGGATGGATCACTGCTGAGCAACATATAATAATGACAAGGCATTTCCTCCCAGGTTTGGGTCTGGAACTTCCACACCACTCCCAAACCTCCTGTACAGGGAGTGGCTGAGTAAACTAGGAACTAAACTTGGATCTTGAAGTGCAGGGCACCAACTCACCTGATTTTTACTTTCTGCTGTAATTTAGATTTTTTCCTCTGTTTATAACTTATATCTGGTACATGAAACAAAGGTAGAATTGCTCCCCACAGAAATGTTTGAGACAATAAAATAAAGGAAGTTGCATTATATGAGTGCATTTGGGAGTTTTTGATGCTTTTGAATCACTGGCAGCTACATATTCTGAGCTATTGATTGTTTGTGATTTTTAGCATTCATGTCTTGGTGGCGTTAGCTCTGGATGCTAGAGTGCTTCATTAAATTCTCTAAGAATTGTTTTACTACATCACCATTGCTGAGCAGTTCACTCTATTTGGAACTCTCCATTGAATCTATCATTAACTAGCATTTCTTTTCCTCACCTATGCCTTTTTTAAAGCATGTATTTTTTTCTCTTGAGCTTATGGTTTCTTTGTTTTTCTCACCATTACTGCATGTTAACAATTCCATTGTGTGGCAATGATTGAAGTTTCACTACATATGGAAATGTAGGAAGCCAGAAAAAAAAATGTAACTGTAAAATTTGGAATGTTTTTTATAGCTGCCAATAATTCTAATGGAACTTTAGAGCTCTAGAACAGGGGTGGGCAAACTTTTTGGCCCGAGGGCCACATCAGGTTTGCAAAATCATATGGAGGGCCAGGAAGGGAAGGCCCTGCCCCCAATCCGGCCCCCTCCAACTTCCCGCCCCATAACTGTCCCCTCAGAATCCCCAACCCATCCACCCCCCCATCTTGTCCCCTGACTGCCCTTTCCAGAGAAACCACCCCCAGGATCCTACCCCGTACCCAATTCCCCCACCCTCTGTTCCCAACCCCTATCCACCCCCGATTCCCCCTGCTATCCACCACCCCAGAACCCCACCCCATCCAACCCACCCTGCTCCCTGACTGCCCCCTCCAGAGCCCACTCCAACCACCCTCCCAGAACCCCACCCCCTATTCCCCCCATTACCGTAGCTGCTTGGCACAGCTCTGGGGAGGGGCAGCGCTGGAGCGGCGCGGCTCTGGGGGAGGGAAGAAGCGTGCAGCCCTGGTCCACCAGAGCTCTGTTCGCATGGCTCCAGGGTGGGGGTGGAACACGTGCAGCCCCGGCCTCCTGGAGCTCTTTCCGCATGGCGCGACTCCAGGGGAAGACGGTGCATGCAGCCCCGGCCCACCGGAGTGCTGTCCGCGCGGCGCGACTTTGGGGCAGGGTAAGGCCTGTAGCCTCAGCCCCCGGGAGCGCTGTCCGCGCGACGCAGCTCCGGAGGAAGGGTTCGCCGCGCTTGGCCCGGCCTGCGGCCAGCGAGTGTGAGGCCCAGTGCGGCGTGGTGGGCCGCGCTTGGACCGGCCCCCCAGGCCGGGAGCGCAGGGCCAGTGGCCCCCCGCCCCCAGCCTGCATTGGCGGGCCAGATAAAAATGGCCGGTGGGCCGCATGTGGCCCGCGGGCCATAGTTTGCTCACGTCTGCTCTAGAAGGTAGTTCACATTGCATGGGATTGATTACTTAGAGGATCTTTTGTAACAGGAAGCTCAGATCTATTAAAGAAGCAGGCTATACATAAAGGTAGGCAACATATTAGTTCCCAGACAAGCATGTTCATTGCAAACCTGGATCAATTAATGAATCTTTATTGTGTGTCATTACAGTCAGATAACCTCTATTCTTGGTTTTCTTCAAATATCAGAGCTGTTCCATGTGTTTTACTTCAGTCTTTTGGCCTCACACATGAAAACTTCAGTACATACATTTTTATGCACTGAATTTCTGGAGTGCAACTGTTCCTGCCTCCAGACAACATTGGGGAAGCCAGTTAGCCAGCAGGCCACACATTTAACAGCCCCCACCCCAGATTTGAACCCTCATTACCTGAAGTTTTCTATTGTCAGTCACCCAGGAGCCTCTTCAGATAGCCCTGTCTGCTTTGCATATTTCTCCCCTAATTGTGAACCACTGTAGCAACATTATATGAATGCCATGGAAGTGGAGGGAAGGGAGTGAATGGCTTTTCAGTAAGTTCCACGACAGAGATAATCAAAAAGATGAAGTGTCTATGAGTCTAAGGGCTTGATTACACTGGCACTTTATAGCACTATAAAGCCACCAGGAATGCTATAACTCACTACCTGTCCAGACTGGCAAGACACGTAGAGCGCTGTAAGTCGACAGTTATACCGGTCCTGGTAGTCCTCCTTGACAGAAGATTAACAGCTATAGCGTATTGGGTGTTCCGTTTTAGCTCCAGTGTAAATGGATAGTAACAATATATCGCTTTGAGTGATCTCTGGAACTGCCCCTAAGCAATTTAAGTCAATTAAGCCTCTCTTCCCTTTTTTTTGAACTTGGCTGGAGGAAAGAGGAGGTACATTTTCAGAGCTTAGCTGCAACTCAGGAAATCAACAATGCAAATGTTTACCTTGTGAGCGAGCATGAAGGAGAAGATTATTAGGCTTTGCATTTCAAGGACACTTTGCTGACACACTCAGCACGCTAAAAATCCACTCGCTCTCTCCCTCCACATACACACAATACGCTTCCCCTTAACTCCCCTCGTTTGAAAAGCACATTGCACCCAGCTGAATGCTGGAATAGCTGCCCATAATGCACCACTTCCTGTACAGCTGCAAGTGCCGCAAATGTGGCCACACCAGTGCGGTTGTGGCTGTGAGTGTGGACATGCTGGAGGACTATCCCTGGAGCTGTATCTGAAGGCAGGTATAACCAAAACCATTATAAAGCTGTAAGTGTAATCAAGCCTTAAGTAGGCTGGCTCTGCCATTGCCATGTGCTGAAGAAGGAGATAGGAGATTATTCTTTTCCAAGTGCACCATACTCTAAGTCCCATATTTCCTTCTCTTATAAAAGATACACAAGGCTCTGACAGCTATTGTAGGAAATGAAGCTGACTACTTTTTTTAGATCTTCTTTTAACCCACTTAAAGAAAAAAATCTTTTATCCTTTGTCATTCCCATACACCCTTTTTCTTTTAATCCAGGAAATGTTTTCTGTTAAACAAATCCTCCTTTAGCTATTCTTCCCTTATAGTACCTACCAGCAACTGGACTGCCTTACTCTCTATCTAATTAAATCCAGGTTGCTATTTTCTTGCAATTAATTGTTATATCCGAAGAACCTGCTGCAATGGATTGCCCAGTATGTCCATGAGAGTTTCCTGGAGATCTCTGAGGAAGATTCTCATGAAGTGAGGGAGTCAATCAGCAGCCTGTTCCACTTCTCAGACTAGGCATGCGGTGGAAGACAAGTTTGCTTTCTGCAACCCTTCTGTCCCCAATAACTTGCTTCAGTGAGTCCAAAAATCAGATCCACTTTCCAGGGGCCTTCTCTCCTGTTTGCACTTTGCCAATCTCCAACAGCTGTGATTGACTAGCCTCCTCCAGGGTAGAAAAGAGCTCCTGGCTGCATGCATCTCTGGCCTCCGAGTTATCATCTGCCTCTGGGTCCCCTCCCACTCCACGTTCTTGTCCAAGATTTCCTCCTCCTGGCTCAGTCCACTCTCGACTGGTAAGCGAACCAACAAAATATCCACAGGGGCCTTTGCAGTGGAGGTGAAGTTACTGTTGAGTATCGTGTCCACCTCTTTGTAGAACCAGCAGCTCATGGGTGCAATACTGGAGTGCCGATTTGCTTCCCCCGCCTCATGGTAGGTGTTCTGCAGCTCCTTAACTTTGACCCTACATTGTAATATGTCCCAGTCATGGCTCCTTTTTATCATGCACCATGAAATCTGTTTGTAGGTACCATAATTCCTACAGCTGAAGCGTAGCTGGGACTGGACAGCCTCTTCTCCCCAAATGCAGAGGAGGTCTAGCAGCTCGGCATTGCTCCAAGCGGGGGATCACCTGGTGCCTGGAGCAGGCATGGCCACTTGGAAAGATGCACTGAGACCACTGCACGCATAATCAAGCAAACAGAAAGGGGACTTCCACATTTCCAAAGGAATTGATGGGGTGGGGATGATAGCTGGCCACCTGAGGGCAAGCAGTAGAATTCAAACCGATTACCAGAGAGGTGAGTACGGGCATTGTGGGTCACCTCCCGGAGGCCAATTGCAGCACTGTAATTGCCATAGTGTCTATACAGACATCGCAGTGTTCTAGCCCTGACGCAGAAAGTTGTACGCCTCTCATTGGGGTAGGGTTTGTTAAAGTGCTATAACTGCACAGTTTTTCTGCACTAAGTGGCTTGGCAGTGTCTGTACTTCAGGAGTTACAGTGCAGAAAGCTGCTTTACTGCACAGAAACTTGCCAGTGTAGACAGGGTCTAAGAGAGCACAAAAGCGCTTTTTTGTAGACTTTTTTTTCCCCTCCAATGTTAACCTTCTTGGTTAAGGTCTTTCCAAGGAACATATCTTGAGCAATCCCAGCTCTCAGGAGTTATTATAAAAAGTTTTGCTAGGAATGCTCTATTCTTGCTCATAGGTAAAGCTGTGTGAAATTTTTGACTAATATTTTTTTTCTCTGAAAAATGTAAATTCGGTAAACTGAAATGCATAGATTTTGGTTACTTGTTCTCCAAAAAATGGAAAAAAGTCAAAACGTTTAGTTTGTATATTTTCTAAATGAAATGTTTCAATTTAAAATTACTTTTCATGTTGAGATTACCATTAATATTTTTTTTTTAAATAAAGGAACAAAAAGCTTAAACTCGAAAGAAAATATTTTGTTTTGGATGAAACAAAACATTTGGTTCAATCCAATTTTTTAAACTTTTTTATTCCCCCAAAATTCTAAAAATATTTATTTTGAGTTGAAACAAAAGTTTGTTTATTTTTTTTGTAACTGCTAGCAAACTGAAATATCCATTATTAACACAATATATGTTAGCTGGAACAGTTTTCTGTTGAAAAATGCAGTTCAATTTAATCAACGTTTTGTCATCAAAAATTCTAATAGGAAAGATCTGAAACACTGTTAATGTCTGTTAATGTCTGTTAATGCCAAAACATTTCATTCAATACAGTAAAAATGTTTTGTTTGACTTCAGCACTTTGTTTCATTTTAAGTTGTATACTATATCATAATATTATTTTATATTTAGTATTAATATTTATATTAATATAAAATATATACAAATTATGTAAATTATATTAATGTTTAATATTATATATGGTATTTAATATTAATTATGTGTCAATGCATCAATCCCTTTCATGACTTTGAAAACTTCTACTAGGCTACCTCCATATTTTCTTTTTTATAGTAAGAATAAGATCAATACTAATAATAATCAGAAAATTAAAAGTTTGGTTAAATTTAACATCTTTACCCATATTAGATTCTTGTGCTCCATTATAATCATTTATTTTGTATCCCCATAATTTGTATTGGCCAAAGTTCTCAGACATACATTGTTATTCTAGATATGATCCATCAAGTACCATGGAAATATTATTAACACCCACAATATACTTGTTGCAGTCTCCACATGTAGTTCCTGCCCTGATGATCTTATATACTACCTTTGATTTTCTCTTCTGGCCTCTAATGACCTCCCAAAAAGGGATTGTTAAAATTCTTATGACCCGATTTTACTCACACTTACACAAATAAATCAGAAATAATTCAGCTGAAGTCAGTAGAATCAGTGTGAAAGTTGAGAGAGAATAAAACCCTTAGTATTAATAATCTCTCCTGCTGTTAGTTACTGCATTTTTTGAATATTATTTTTATTTTTACAATATCTCTACAATGTTGCTAAAGAAATTATGCATAAATAGAATTATTTTATATGTTTGTTGCCAGGTATAATTTACCTGTTAGCTCTTTTTGGCAGGGAATCAGTATTTGTTCTGTAAAACATCATGTACATCTGTGCTCCTCTAAATTTTCTAAATATTAAATATGAAACTATATATCATATATTAGAGGCATAGAGTAGTTTCTGATTGCCAGAGAATACAGATCAGCAGGAAGAGAGAGTGGGAATAGCACATAAGAGGAACGGGAGTGTGATGTTGCATGGGGACTTCATACTATTGCTTGCACTCAGTTAATGTCGCCATATGGGACCATAAACAGATACTAAGGAAAAAACCCCAAAAGATGGTTGATGCATTAATTCAGGACACAGAGAAGGAGCTGGCCAGGGATATAGTCATGGATATAAATTACACTAAAAAGAGGAGCTAAAATTGCAAGAACAAGTAAAGGAACTAAACAACCAAAGAACATTGAATGAGATAAACCATGAACATGGTTAAATATGTATTAGACTCTCTAATGTGATATGATGACTCACTAAGCCTCCTAACAATGACTTATAGAGGATGTGAGACTGAGAATAAGGAAGTAGCAGAGAAATAGTAGAATCTTCGTAATTGGCATATTCCAGTGGAAGTAGGAATGTGCCAATTATCAAAGGCTCCTAGGAACATATTGTTCTGTTAGATACTCACTTGTATTTCACAAAAGGCTTTGGGGAATAAAAGCATTACAACAAAACATTTGAAGAACAATGTTAAGGTTCTGTCAAATTGACTTCTGTAGCAGTAAGAACAGAGTTGGGAAGTGAGCAAAGCCTTCAGCGTAGACTGAGTGTTTATGCTAGCAAAAAACAGTTCATGCTTGTTAACTACTATGAGTAGTTTTGTAGACAGCAGCAGCAGCAAGTCAGGTGTGCCATTAATCCACTGATTAGAGTAACTAAAACAAATCCTGAATCTATTCCTTGGCAGTTGCTTATTAAAGCAGACCATACATGGCATTTATCAAGGTGCAAATTAAGTGAATTCAATGCTCTTCAACAGTTTTTGTATATCTGGTTTGTAATGAAAAATGCATGCTTTGTACAAAGAAGAAATTCTCTAAAGAGAAGTTACTTGGCAGGTGAAAAAGGGTGTTTTAAAACTACCAAGACTTAAAATATATATCCAAAGGTGAGAAAAGAAATATGCACATTAAAGAAAAATCAAAACTAATTTTTCCAAACTCATCCTTGACAACTCAAATCCTGACTTAATTCTATTGTTAAAGGAGCTGACAACACCCAAGGTATAAGAGACTAGCCAATCTTAAGGCTGTCATTAGGAAGATCTTTAGAAATGTGGGGCAGTGGAGATGCTTAATTCAGGACAGACAGCATGGAATCAGAGAGAAGGAAAAGCCAGTCTAATTAGCATTGATTCTATTTTTTATGTAGTGAAGCCATTAAGGAATGAAGGTGCAAACACTATGCTGAGTTTTTAAGACAAAAGTATAAGCACCTTTCAGTGCTGAAGCATTAACATGTAATGTGATTAATCACAGGACTGGTAAAGAATTGACTTGCCAGTTTGACTGCCATTTCAAAGCAGAAGTCTTCCACTGAGTCATCTGGGTCTTCAAAGATTAGCTGCTAGGGTATTGACTGGTCTAATATCACATAGATACTGCTTTTGTATTGTATATATACACATGGCTTGAAATACCTAGGTTAATACATACAAAAAGCAGTTCTGCAAAGATAAAAGGAGAATAATGAGTCTGGAAGCAAGGAATAAAATGAGTAGCTGCTAAATAGAAAAGTGCTGAAGCATAATGACCAGGAAATAGATTTAAGAAATATTGCCCTCCAAATATCTCTAAATCCTTCAGCCAAAATTGCAGTTATGTTGAGGAAAGTAAATAGGAGAAAAGGAAGCATTTCTAAGTAACAGACAGCAATATAGGAGCAGGATGAGATATTGAACCACATGGCAGAATTAGTCCCCATCCTAGAATTCATAAAATTACAAAACTGGTAATTTCACAATAGATAGGATATAATTACTGCTGATTGGATGCAATATAGACTACAAGGAATACAGCTGATTTCAGAGAGTAATAATTTTGGGCTGATAGCTCTTAGCTGTGTTGTTGACTTTTTTTGAAAGCTGCGATTTCACATGCACCCAAGACTTGTGAAACTCTAATTAATATTGGGGTGTGGGGTTTTTTTCAGTTGTGATCAAAGGTGTGCAGCTACATGCTTCAGATAGAGAAGGAGCCTTGCAAAATAGGGGGCCATTTTCTACACTTTAGGAATAAGAAGAAAGGCTAGGTGGGTTCTGTACAGATGATGAACCCACTTTATGAAATCCCAGTGAGCTCAAAGAGGATATAGATGAGTTTCTCAAAGGAAGAAATTAAAAAGAGATACAATGCACTCCAATGAGCCCAGTTGCTATTACTGGATTCATCGTTGGGAAAGTGGGCATAACCATAGACAAAGAATGGTCATCTCTTGGTGAAATTAAACATGCATGCTATTATCATGGTCCAAATATGATCTATATACTCAACATTACAGTTCCACAGAAGAAATAAGTACCTGAGGCAAATGCCATGATATCTGTGACTAGAATTAGTGTTAGGAGTCACTATTTGCTCTCTTACAATTGGCTGCCCTGCTCACATGCATACTTCGTTACATTGGTCCCTGTCCAGGGAAGGTACTTAACCCCAGGCTTCACTTGAAGCAGGTGAGTGGGATTATTTACTATTCAAGTTAAGTATGTGCTTCAGTAACTTGCTGAATTAGGGACTTTGTTAATGAATGCAGGAGTGGATATATATGCCCTTCTCTTTTTAATTAGATGAACTAAACATTCAGTTCAGCACAGTTCCCTCACCTCTCTCCACAGATAGACAGCTTTGCCTGTGATCATATAATGCAATATATTCTACAATTATTTATTTGATTTAATCATTCTGTTGCACTGTAGATTTTGCCACTCCTAAAAGGGAGAAAACATAACACTTATATATTAAACTGGGAGGGGGGAATTAAATGTTCCAAAGAAATGCTCATCCATGCAATATATTCTTGAGCTAGTACATTATTTTAATTTAATATTAAACTTTCCTTACTAAAACTAGTTGATCAACCCCATGAATTGTTTAAAGTACCACTTTTAAATTTACTTTATTACAAAATTCACTAGAGCTTTGGCGGGATGAGTCTTAGCACTTACTGTGTCATTCAGTATTGAAATCTTAATGCTAAATTGTGTTTTACACACACACATTTTCACGGATAGGAGGGCAAGTAATTTCTAATTCTGGGTTTGTGAATTTTCAGTATGATTTTGCAAGGCAGCTATAAGTGCATGAAATGTGTTATGTCAGAAAAAAAAAGTATTTTTGTGGGGGAGGAGCAGGTTGTATATACAATGTGTTATGTCACAGAGACATGACACAGCAGGGGTAGTTTCTTACTCAGGCTCTGATCCTATTCCTATCGTAGATAATGGCAAAATTCCCAATGACTTAAATGGTGCCAGATTGAGCCTTAAGTGATTGTAGTGAGACCTCTAGTGAATACTACTTTTTGGACATCTGATTACCAGAAATATGTAGACAAACTGGAGGCAATTCAGAAAAGGGCAACAAGAGTAGTGTAAGTGGCTGGAGTTAACAAAGATTGACTTACAGGGAAAATTTAAGGGAACTGAGGGCCAGATCCTCAAATGATATAAATCAGTGTAGCACTAATGGAGTCAACAGAGCCAAACTGTATTAGCTGAGGATCTAGTGCCTAGAAGTGCCTAGCTTGGGGAAATGACAATTCATGGAGAAATGTGTGTGTCTACAAATATTTGAATGCTGTTAAGATCAATGAGGAGGAGGAGGAGGAGTTTGTTAACATGCTTCAAGGGAGAATAATTTGTCATACTGGGATGAAATATGAAAAGAAGGAAATTTGGAATGAATATCAAGGAAAATGTCCTAAAAGCGTCCCACAGGAAGTGGTAGAGCTCCATACCTTGAAACATTTACAACTGGACTAGACAAGTGCAGCATTTGCACTGAGTCTGAGCCATATGGCAGCCACATTAGAATGAGTCAGAGAGCCAAGGGCTGTCAAACAAACGCTTGAAAGGGACCTTTTTGAGTCACCTTTCCTTTGCGTGTTATGCTTATCTCATTTTAATGGGATCTTAGGAATGCAACCTTTGTAATCATTTTACAGTACAAAGGGATAAGCAGCAGTCCTTTGCTTTAAATAATGAAAGCATTAGCATATGTGAATCTGTAGCAGTTACTGTGATTATGTTTTTTGACAAGTCTTTCTTGTGAGGTTATATTTGTATAATGAAGAGAATAAGTAAGAACTGGATTTAATGTGCACCTTTAGGGGGGCAGATCCTACAGTCTTTATTAGCCAAAACTACCTTTGACTTCAGGGGTAGTTTTGCCTGAGAAAGAACTATGGGATTGGCCTTTTAAGATGCCCAGAGTTGGACTGAATTTATAAGACGATGTTTTCAAAAATATTGACACTCTTTTATCAAGAGAATACAGTGATCACCATTAAAAAGGCTAATTGATCATGTCCTCAGCAACTGTAAGCTGAGGTAGCACCACTGAAGTTAATAAGATCTACACTAATGTACACCATAGAGAATGTGACCCCAGTATCTCTCTAATTGAAATGACATGAAAATCTGTGATCACAGATTAAGGATGATTGAATAGCGTCTACTACTTTTCACTATTTCTGATGTTGGTCTGGTTAAGGAAATACGAATTGTTTGTAAGATATATGTAAACTATAAAGTTAATGCAGCTTAATTGGGATCCATATAATGAGAGTTAGAATTAAAAATGCACAGTCCTAGCTATTCAGTTCTCTTTAGGTGTTGTGCTAATACAGATTTCTAGAATCAAACTGAGAGTATCTCACAGACTTCGAGCTTCTTGTAAAAATCTATTTAGAGACAAGAAGAACCAGAAATGGAACAAAATATAAATATAATTTTAACTCAGAGTTATCTAGTGAGAAATGTTCTAATAAAATTTATGTAAAAAATCTCTTATTTTCTCTTAAATAATCACAAAAGATTCTTTCTTTTCTTTTCTTAAAGATTCTTTTCTTAGTATCAGAGGGGTAGCTGTGTTAGTCGGGATTTGCAAAAGTGACAATGAGTCCTGTGGCACTTTATAGACTAACAGACGTATCAGAGCATAAGCTTTCGTGGGTGCATCTGACGAAGTGGGTATTCACCCATGAAAGCTTATGCTCCGATACGTCTGTTAGTCCACAAGGTGCCACGGGACTCTTTGTCACTTTTTCTTTTCATAGTTATCTCAAATTGATTTTTTGTGTATAATTCCTTTTCATACTCAGCTTTGCTAAAATTATATGACAGTCAGAGAATAGATTTCCTCCTGAACTCCTTACATTTTGAATTAATAAAACAGCTAAAATAGTTTTCTTTGAACTTCAAATGTCTGAATTATTAGAGATTGTTTAACAAAATGTTCACTTTTCTCTGTTAATTCATATCAAATCTATGATTGATAAAGCAATTAATCTAGGTCAATGGTTTTTAATCTGTGATCTGAATGGTCCATTGACTGTCTAAGATTTCCAGAGAGGTCCGCACCTCCATTCAAAAATTTTTAGGGGGTGGCAAATGAAAAAAGCTTAAAAAACACTGACGTAATTGAATGTCTTCTCCATGAATATGTTCATGACTTAGATATATGTAATTCCAATATTTGTTTTACTTGAAAGGTCTATAGGTTGAAAGTCTTTCAGAACATCTCTTTTTTGGAAAATGCAATCTGTGTAAATACTGCGTCTTCTTTATGGAAAATAACAAGAGTAAGAAGCAACTGAACAAATTTGTGGATAGAATAATACTTTCCACTTACATAGCAATTTCGATTCAAAGGACCTCAAAGTATTCTACATTATGGTAACCAGTTAAACTTCCTGGCATTTCAGTCAAGCATTGTTATGCCTCATTTTACCATTGGGAAAATTGAGGCATACGCAGGCTGTGACTTGTCCAAGATCACATAGAAATGTGTGAAACAGAATCCATACCTGCCCTTTTACTCCACTGGTTTAACCACAAAGCCATCTTTTACGTCCTTCCCCAGAACTGCAAACCTTAGGATGGGCTTAGTATCTTTAAAAAACCCACCATCTAAAAATAGTTCTCCACAACATTTCCTTAAGCACCTCTTTCATATGGGTATCCTCCAGGGTCATCTTAAAAATTGTTACTAGCTCAACGTCTACAAATTTTGTAACAAGATATTTTCTGTTCATACATATTTGGAAAATGGATTCCCATAGTCTCATGAAAATACTCAGGATAAAAGCTTTTTGATGAGCCTATGGGCAAAGTGGTAAAATAATCAGAAAACACATATGTCTGCTGAAAGAGCCTGCAAAACTCACCAAAAATACAGACATCTTGGAAGTAGTTTCTCATCTCTTGCAAATCAGAACAAAAAGAAAAGTCCATCAAAGGGATTTCTTGGTATGCATTTTAATGAGAAATCTTTGTATTTTGGAAGAGGTCAGGGACCACAGTATCTGTCTTGGATCTGAAAAATCTCAACAAACACTGGAAGAAATGTAAATGCAGAATGGGAAACACTGCAATCTGTTTTCACAACAATTTCTTCCAAGGACATCTTGCTATAGATCTCAGGGAAATTGACCAGTCAGATTTGTTTTCTATCAGGCATACATACAAAGAGTTCTGTTCAACCTTTCCACCTCTCCATATGTGTTGTCAAAATTCTAACTGAGCTTACAGTTGCCCAGTAGACAGCATCCTTGAACGAGACGATTCACTGGAGCTTAACTCATGCCCAAACTGAATAATTATGTTAATTATATGACAAAGGTTGTTCTTGCACTGTCAATTTGCAGGCATTGTACATGCATTTATTCTATTTGCAAAAGCAGTTGAGTTTACACCAGGAACTTCCTTGCTACATAGCAGCTGACCCAAACGTTTCTGAAATTCCAGAAAGTATAGTTAATTTTTCTCTTCCCATTTTCATGCACATCTGGTCAAGCCCAGTATTAGGATTTATCAAGTATTCCTAAAACAAATGAAAAATAAAAAAATGGAATCAGTCTTCCATGAAGACTTTTTTCTGGTAAAATTGCCAAACTACTTTGGCAGAGCAGACATTCAAATTCACATTTGCACTTTTGGGCTTTATGCTGAACCTCTCAACAGTGTGAGCTACCCCACACTCTAATATAACATTTACCTTTTAATAATGAAATATTTCAACAGCTGTGTTTTAAAAAATAATTGGGGGTGAGGGAGGGAAAGGAGGAAAAGATAAAAATATTAACTAGAAGTGGATGAGACAGGATAAACTGTGTAATCATCCATGTGCATACATCAGTCCTCAAGATCTGAATGGGTGCCTTTATCTCACTCAGAATCCCCTATGCCATAAACAATAATTGTTTTTCAGACTGAAAGTTTAAGACACATATGTAACAATAGGGGGGTTACTGTGAGTTTTGTTTTAATAGCGTCAGAAGAATGGTGTCATTTAGTTCAGTTTTTAATGCAGCCTTAAATTGTTGTTTCATTACCCTTGTTGATATTCTGGGGGCATGAATTACCAAATCACATTAAAGAAGAAAAAAGCCTGGTTAAATAATGCCCATCTAGACCTCAACTTTGAATCCTCATCTTACTTTAAATAACCAAGGACTTCTTCATCTAACATTATTTTTGCATCCCTTTCCCCCCCACCCCCTTTAAACCAGTCATTTCATGTTGTAAATAACTGAAAATTCTCTCAGGTTACAAGTTAATTTGTCTATGGCGACTGACCTTGAGTTAACATTTTTTATTTCCTTCTGTTGTAGCTGTGAAAAAGAGATAGAGAAAGACCTTTAAAAATAGTTTATGCCTATTCCAGAAAGAAATGATTTTGTTAGATCGGGTTCATATTTGCTTCCTATTAAACTCCCCACTGGCTGATTTACAAGCCCTAAGCTCAGTAAAATAGACAGTGCTATATATTCATTTCTGACATTCACAGTAATTTTACCAATGGCGCAAATAATATGGAACTACAGGATGGGTGTTTCATATTTACATAGCGTTGGACTAACACTTCTTTCACTGAAGTCAATGGTAAAACTCCATTGGCTTCAATTGGAGCAGAATTGAGGCCAAGCCTGGTAGCTTTTGAAAATCCCAACCACAAGAGTAAAAGCCAGGCTTTGATCCTGCAATAAGTACCATGCAGCTGGAGCTCAAAGTTAATGGAATTCCATGCTGTTGAGGGCTCCACCCGTGTGGTACCATTAATAGTATCAAGGCCTTATTTTGTATGGCATATCTCCGACAACAGCTTAGACACCCAAATGCTTCACAATTGTAAATACTATTACAAACTTAGTCAAAGAAAAAATAAAGGAAGAAAGACCTGAAAAGGAATCAGAGAAGGTGAAAAGATGTTTTCAGATATATATTGGAAAGATATGGGGAGTCCACGTGGTGCATAGATACTGTAAATTTTCTCCAGATGGCTAATGGGGCAGCAAGAAAGAGGAGAAGTATTAGATGAGAGAACAAAGCAAGGAGGGGAGTAAAGAAACAGTGATCTTGAGAGTAGCTAGGCACATTTTTTTCCCCACCAAAGAGCTTATTCACTGAAAAATGCCATTCAAATTGACTGAAACTATTAATTATTTTTATCTGACTTTTTTAAAAAAATTAATTGGTGGGGAGCATCATTTTCCCACAAAAAGCAAAGGAAAGGACATCTATATTCCCCAAAGGGCTGGAAGACGAGCTGCTGCTTCTACCTCCCTTGTAAGCAATAGCCCAATGATTAGGACACTTACCTAAAACATGGGTGATATTAGTTCAATTCCCTACATCAAGGAGGGAGGGGAATTGAATCCTAATGTTTCACCCATGTGACCTCTCTAACCACTAGACTAAAGCTTATAAGGAAAACACAGCTACCATAACTTCTTTCTTTGGCTGTTTTGTAAATCTAGCCCTTCTTTCCTTTCTTGCTGTCAAAAATGCCTGAAACTAAACCAAAAATTTTCAAGTCAATTTGAAACAAAATGTTTTGTTTCAAGCCAGCTAAAAAGTTTTTTGATTTTTTGATTCACCAAAAATGTTCATAACTAGTTGTTTTAGTTCAACCCAAAAATTAAACTTTTTTTTAGGTTTATTTTTTTAGAACTAAAAAAAAAAAAAATTGCCCAGTTCTAATCTTCAAGTACAACAGGGTTATAGGTTATTTCCATCAAGGGCTTTTCAAAACAAATTGAAGCAGTGCCAAAAATATTGAAATCTTATGGGTGTTAAATGTAATGGCAGCTTTCTTATGTCTGGAGGAACTAAAGGTCACATTTTATGTAAAGGGTACATTTGTAAACAAATGGTTAATAAATGATTAATAGATATCATATGTATGTTACATGAGTGGTATGTGGCAGTGCTGGTTGGAGAGGAATATAACTGTTATTAAGCTGAGATTCCAGGATTAACCTCCGACTCTGAGAATCCCTGTGCAATTTGCTGCTTCTCCATAGACTTTCTGTGCAACCTTTGACAAGTCACTGAATCTTGCTGTGATTCAGCCCTCTGTCTCTAAAATGGGAATTGTACTACTTCCTTACATTCCAGGGGTCGTGTAAGACAATTTACGTTGAAGAGTTTGATGATTTTAAATATTTCAGTGGTAGCCCAGTAAACAAGATGTTAATAGTTGAAGTACATCATTGGAAGGTGGTGTTATAGAAGCAATCTCTTTGATTCTGTAACAGTTGATTTAACCATTTATTAAAATGATTTTAACTATGATTAGTCCTTTGTAAACTATTCATAAATGTAACTATGAAGGACTGTATACAAACCAAACTAGCAGCAAAAGTGTTATTGGGACCCTTAGGAATCCATTAGTCCACTTGGTGGCACCTGGAGGATATTAGATACAATTTGTTAGCAGCCCAGCTGGGGAAATGGGCCTATTGGGATAGAGTAGGCTACTGGAGTGAATCATGCTGCTGTGGTGGGCCTTGACAAAATTTCAAGAGCCTAGGAAAGAAGCCTGTGGGTTGATGCCCTCAAAGAGGAGCTGGGGGAAAAAACCAGAGAGAGTGGCTTATGGGTGTTTTGGAGATTTTTAAAAGTCCTAATGGAAGATGTTGGACCCTAGAAACCATCTATCCTAAAGGAATGGGCTCAAGAGGATCCCTGGGGCTGGAGTAAAAGATGATGTATTGATTACTACTGACATGTAGAACATTGTGGTGGGGGGCATTGATGCCCCAGAAGGAGTGGACTATAATGTGCCTTTGCCACAGAGGCAAGTCAGAACAACAGATCATGGGGGACTCCTGAGGACAAGATGAGGCAGAAATGCTTTGGCATGGTGAGTCTAACACAGTAACCTTAATATAAAATGTTACCAAAAATAATGAGGGGTGTGGGGGATAAACGTGTCTGACCCAAGGTAGAGAAGGTCTTTAGTAAGCCTTGTTTTTTTGTTTGTTTGCCTGCTTTATTCTGTAATAAGACTGACTCAATCTAAATATCTCAGGTAGACTTTCCCCCTTTTTATTCTCCAGAGAGTCTGGTGTCTCTGTTACTGAAGGAAAAACCTGTTGTGGTTACATGCCCTATATCCTAGGCTTTGTCTGTTTAACTTTTTTTTAGCTTTTATGTGCTTTGGGACAGAGACTGTGACTTCCTACATGTTTGTACTGCACCTAAACATCAGAAGTCCTCCTAGAAAAAAAAAATTAGGATCAGCCTCCGTGAGTCTGTGCTATTATAGTGGTGTGGGAACACCATTATAATTAAGGTTGCTTCATAATATCTGCTTAAATGTTTACTATTCTAAAACCAAAACAATCAGATTTCTTTGAAACTTGGCGCACCTCAGGTGGGCATAGAGTAGGGTTAGTGACCTAAATTTGGAGTCACTTGAGTCAGGGGATTCTAGATGGATAAGCCCTGGGTGGGGGGAACCTTTGAAAAAAAGGTTTTGGTTGCATGTGTTTAATTTCTAGCACTCATCAAACTATTGATGAGCTGCAGGTAAAAACTGTTTCAATATGTCAAGTTTTACCTAAGGTAGGTCATGGCACCCACTAAGTCTTTGGGAACCAAAATTAAGCACAGTAGAGAAGGTGTGTGCTTTTACACTGTGCATGAGCTAATATAAAAGAATGACTTGAGGTTTCCATTTCTGACACTTTATATGCTTTAAAGCTCAACTAAGTGCTCTAAAATCCAAATGGTTACTTAGATAGGTTTGGATTTTGGTGCGCTCTGTGGGGGAGTATTAGTGACTGAAATACGGAGTCATTTGACCAAGAAGTTGCCAAGTTACAGCCTCTCTCTCTCTCCAAAAAAACATGGTTTCCTTTTGCTGCTTTATACTGTCATACAGAGAGGGACTAATGACTAGATGATTCACAGACCTCTTGATGGCTGTAAGCTCATCCTGCCATTCACATAACTAAGGGTAAGGTAATCACTATCCCCCACCTAAAACAACAGGTATTTTGGACTGAGTGGGTGAAAGCTACAACAATTTGAATTGTGGGTGGCAATTTTTTATTTTTGGGGGGTGGAGGGGTCGGAGTGGAGAAATGTAATTAGATTAGATGGGCTATTGGTCTGACCCATCATGGTCTTTCCTTTGTTCGTGAATATGAACTGTCTATGCCAACTATCTGCTATTCATTGCTCATTTTGTGATTAGATCACATGATAGTTCTGCTATTTTCTGATAGAGTGGGTAAACTTTTGAACAGGAAAATAAAAAATGAAGAAAAACTGCTAGAATGACTGTTAACTCTTACCAATAACATCTTTTCCTGCTCAAAAAATACGGGGGGTAGGGGGAGAAAAAGTTGCTTGGTGGTATCTCATCCCTTTGCAGAGCAAAGGAGTTCAGCAAAACACAAACTTCTGAAAACTAGGAAAGAGACAGTTAAGGTTGCCATGCAGAGGGATGGTGACATGAGCAACTTTTTTGCCCTTCCTATTTTTGTCCCTTTAATAGTGTTAGACAGAATCCTGTGGGTGAGAGTGAATGGGGTGTAAAGAGGGATGAAGATCTTGTACATTTCAACAACAATGAAGTCGGCAGAGTAAAGGTATATGTGTTAACAAGGTGTATTGGATCTTTGCTGGAGGAGGGCAGAGTTATGGTTGACCATGCAATCTTAACAGTGTGTTTCCTAGTTCTCAAAAGTTTAGGTTTTGTTCAACTCAGCATACTGCAAAGGGATGAGCTAGCACCAAGATAACTTCATGCTGCAATACCATTGTGTTTTACCATTGAATTTCTTATGGAAGAGGTAACAGAAGAATATAGTGGAAGAATAGAGAAGAGCAGGAGATTGAGGGAGTGAATCTGGCATATGGGGAATACAGTTAATGTTACCTATTTATTGGTGCTAGTTTGTATCAGGGCCTATGTGCTCAATTAATAACCATTTTGGCTGTGATTATTTGAATGAATGCAGGAGATTTTACTCTTGGGCATTCTTACTGGGGGCAAATGAGTTACATGTTTGGCTTCAAACCTAAAACATCTATTTCATAGAAGTACAGGAATACTGTGATGCTATACAAATATCTTAGCTGGGGCTAATGCACTCTTATTCTTTACCACTCATGAAGGAAATACACCATTCAGCCCTTTTCAGCAGGTTTATGTACTGTTTTCCAGTTCTAAAATCATTATCTGTTCTTAGAGGAATTTTCAGTATGTTTCAAGTTTCCACAGCATCCTCAGGTTAATCAATAGAAATTGCCATGTTATTACTAAATTTGCAGTAACAATATAATGAATTTTGAATGAGAAATGACTTATAAGTGTTGAGGTTTATATTCACACTGTGCAGGAATACATATGATAAACACCTCCCCGCAAAAGTTTCAGATCTTGACTTTTGCCTCCTCAGGCTCATTGTGCAACAGAGTAAATGTATATTGATCAAAACAATCTGTGTGTGTAACTTCTACTTTGCCAGTTCCAATGAGATGGAGCAAAGAGGGGGCAAGAATGGTAAACAAGGTGAGTAAAGAGCAGGCAAATACAGCTCCTCACAGCTCCCATTGACTGGAAACAGAAGCAGGCCACTGGAGCTGGTGGGGTGGGGGAGGGGGGGAGCGCAGAGCCTGCAGACTGTCAACTTCAGCAAAATCCCTCACGGCTCGCAATCAGATTACCCTGATGGGCTGCAAGTTGCCTACCACTGTATTAAATTGAGCTCTTCAGGGAGTGTTAGTCATTCCCCCCCCACCCCAATTTTTTTTCTGGATGAAACTATTTGGCAAACTTTGCAAATACTTTCACATTGACGAAAGCTGCATTTTTCTGGTAAATAAACTATTTGTCCAAAAATTTTCACCCAGCTCTAGTCCTCAGAACTTAATATTCCATGTGTGGTTGTGACAGATTTCTGTCACCAATCTGCCTGTGCCTTAGTTGATCAGGTTAAGTCTGCAGGATCATAGGGGCGGAGATGCAGAGAAGACACCATGTGACTGAATTTTAAAGCTTTATTAATAAAATTAAAAAAAAAAGTGAGTGCGGGAACTGCTTCCACGTCACTCAAAGGAAGAAAGAAGCATTAGTGTTCAAACTCTGAGCCACTTTTCTACTCTGACATATTGCCCCAAACTGACCAGTCCTGGAGGTACCTTCAGAGGAAGAGAGAGAGATAAATGGACAAAGGTTACCCTGTGCACAAGTTGTTCAGAGGTTCACTGCCAAAAACTCCAACTTGCTTTTGCTTTTGGGAGGTTTTTCTGAGGGCATCCCCTTCAGAGACCTTTGTTCCCCGTGCTCGCTATTCCAGTCCAGACTGGCCTTCTGTGGCTTTTTCAGCTTTCCCCAAAACACAGCGGCTCCAGGGTTGGAAAGGCAGACTGTTGAGTCTCACTGGAGAGTTATAAGTCCTGGCTCCTTAGTGAGGGAATGGGAGTGCCCCTTTGGGGACCTCTGCTCCTGGTGCCCTCTGTGCCATTCCAAACTGGCTTTCTGTGGTCTCTTCAATGTTCCCAAAACAACCCGTCTCCAGGGTCCGAAAGACAGACTGCTGAGTCTCACTGGGTGGTCAACCTTCACAAACATGTAATCTCAGTCCTGCAATTTATTTTGCTTGTATCTTTATTTTTCACAGCCAGCTAGGGCTGAAAGCAGTTTTTTGGTGCTTGGCATGCAAAGAGTATGTCTGTGTCGATTCTTGACCTTGAACACGGAGCAGGTTTCTCTTTATCTCTAGGCCAAGCTGACTTTTCAAATTAACCCATTCTTTGCTCTTTTCTTCTGTTCCCCCCACCCCCCTCTTGGCCTTTCATAACCTGCAAAGGAAACTTCCATTCCCATTCACACCTTTAATTTTTCCCAAAATGCTTTGTGATGCCTGCAACAGCATTAGCCACATACAATGCTGATCTGCCCCCCGTCCCAGGGAACTTGAGGGAGGGGGGCATTGGGGCATGATGTGGTCTCCCCTAAACCAAGTATGCAAAGGGGTGGGAGACTCTGACTTCTGTGCTCTGTGATGAGGTGTCTCTACGTACACAGTTAAGTCATAATAACATGTCTTGCTGCATTATCCCATTGCAAAATTTTCATTTGCTGTCATCTGTCACTTCTATGGTAGGTCTCTTTCAGCTCTATTTTCCCATTGTCTCCTGTCCATTGTATATCTGTGTTTCAGATCGAATTCAATCTCATTTCATTTCCTGCCCATGTTTCTGTCCTCTCAAGGTTCCTGTGTATTATGTTCCTGTCCTTACTTGTGTTTACTGTACTTCCCCATTAGAATTCTCTGAAAATTTCATTAACATTAATGAAGAAGTTTATAATAATGTTATTTTTACTAGTTTTATTTTAATTGCATTATCAAATGTAATTTTCTTGCCCAATTGTTGTGACATATCAAATTAGAAAGATGGCTAGAGGCAAGACGCTGTAGAGTGAGTATGATTATGAATGGTGACATCCCCCAAAGTTCAGGTAGGATGGCTGATGTCCATGAGAGCCCTTGAGTCAAATTTCAGCAGAGACTGATTCATCACTATGTCAGTTGGCATCAATTACACATTGATTTTAGTATAAATTATGCTGAATAACAGAGTCAGGTCTCAGTCTGTGGAGTTACTGAGCACTTAACCCGTGGTGTTGAGATCAGAATCTAGCACTAAATATAAACAGGAAAAACTTTACCTTTTAAGAAAGGTGTTTTGAAAAGGTTGAATTGATCATTCCTAAAACTTATGTAGTGTCATCCATCCACAGATCTCCAAGTACTCTACATTAATTTATAACTGAAGTTTCTCAACCCCCTTCTAAAGCAGGTAATTAGTAGTATCCACATTTTACAAATGGGGAAACCAAGGCAGAGAGAACTGATTTGCCTAACACCATGTTGCGAGTGCTATGCCAAAACTGGGATTAAAATCTAGGTCTCTTAACTCCCCTGCTCCAATCAAGAGATGGCATTGCCTTTGTGCATCACCAGTTCAGTGCCCATGGATCTCCTGGGAGCACTGAGGATAGTATTCACAGCTTCACCTTGTGAAGTCTTCATCTTTTGAGATTAGGGAGAAGGCAGATGGTTTGGCTTGAAATGTGGCTGCAGTATCTTACATTAAATCTTTGCCAAATGTCATCATTTGAAAGAATGGTGCAATTAAAAATACTGAATAAATTGTTTTAGCATTGCAATCACCTGGTACTGTTGTTGTTCATATACTGTGCTAGTAGAGTAGCCTAACAACTCTGGATCAGATAATATGGGAATTTGGCCCATGTACCTAGTCAGGGAGTTGGGATGCTGTCCCTCACTGGAAATTCATTGCCAGACTATAAGCCACCTGTTCTTATTTTTGGATGGGGAAGAGTAAGTATGCACATCAGGTTTTATTTTCGATAGAAATATAGGGTGGAATTTTTTAAAAAATGTTCAGCTAACCCTGAGTCAATCCCATACACTTTGATGGGAGCAGAATTCAGCAAATGCTGAAAGCTTTAGAAATCATATAGGTGATCGGTAACCTTATTTCTAATCAAGCCTTGTAAGCATATTTGCATAGCTCAGTGACAGAAGTGTTAACCACCATTCTGACCTGTGGTACTGCAAAAGAGTAACTCCATATGCAGAACTGTAACCTGCATTTCCTCCCGTTCTCATTTGCTTTTTAGATCTTTACTTTTTCCCTTGCATTTGCCCATTGCAGCCAGATGGCAACGCACAAGATACTTTGAAAAGATATTTTTGTCTATGCCTCTTGGCTGATCCTAAGAGGTGGATACAGATTTCAGAAACAATCTACTTTTCAGTACCTCTCCTTGCAAGATAAGTGGTTCTCTGCTCCATGGTAATATCTAAGTGAATTTTCCCAGACAACAGTAATTTTAATACGACCAAGATTTATTAAAAACAGACAAAATGGAATTTAAATGAAAGAAACAGCATGATTAATGTCTCCAGATTTACATCTTTCAAACAAAACTAGACAAGGCATCCTCCATTTACTTGGGGCGGGGGAGGGAGGGAGAGCGAGCGAGAGACGATCTTACCAGTCAGCAAAAATTCAGCTTTATCTCTGGCCCACAGAGAAAATAGTTGTTTAAAATAATCCAAGAAACTATTGTTTTGATCAGACTTGCCCATCTCTATTGAAAGCTACTATATAACACCCAATTATTCTGTTCTACAAGAACTCAGTACAAATAGGAAAATGCTTGAAATTAGGAAAGAATTGGCAGTGTCCAGAATCTGCAAGTCATAAACTAATAGCCTTAACTGTACTGTGTATCAATGAAAAATAATTATAAAAAGATCTAGTCCAAGGACATTCATGATGGATTATACACTTTGAGGAGCACTTTAACAGATCTTGTCATCTCCCATCAAGCTACTGATGGTATTATGTGAAATGCAATCAATAATGCCATTTCAGAGGAATTCCAATCCAAATATAACAATAAAAGGGAGGGAGGGAAACCACTTCAATTCATCCACTAGCTAGATTTTAAAACACAGCATGACTTGACCTATGATGCAGATTTTCAGTGCTGTTGATGGAAGTTCAGGTTTTCACTAGTAAGTTCATTCAGGGTAAACTGAGCTGATGCAAATTTTAAAGATCTCCTTTTTTTCTTTCTGTAGACGAGCTGACATGAAATATGTTTTCACCCACAGGAATATAAAAAGAGATAAAAGATACGATGCAGGTTTTTGAAACAGAGTAGTGTGGATTAGACATGAAGGTAGTAATGCAATAAACTCTAACATAGCATTGTCCTGTCATCCAAAGCCTTGGCATGATTCACTAGCTTAAGAGAAGAGTAGTTATTTCACTCATTCATCCTGTAAATATGCATATCAGTTATGCTACTTACACACATTTTGTTCAGGGTCTCTCTCTTTTTCTCCTCCATCTATCAGTGTCATGTGTCTTTTTTTTTTCCACTTCATCTGATCTGCTATGCATTAATATACCTCAGCACAACAGAATTTGATGCAACTTGATATCAGATAGAAAAAAACAGTACACATCTCAGATGTCTTGTAAACTGTCCTCCAAAACAACTGGCAGCAGATTCACAAGCGTGCATGTAATACAAATTTATAATTATTTGCCCATAGAGATACTGGGCCAAAATATCTGAATATAAATAGGCTGATAATGGAAATGTGCTTATTGCCAAATCTTCTCTGCAAAGAGGAGGAATGACATTGACAATTTATGCTTCTCTCTAACTGTCCTGTCAGTGTGCCCCTCTATCGGACTAGGTTGCTCTTCAGTCCTCAATGCTTGTGAAATTCCCAGCCAGGATCCTGGTTGGGAATATTGCTTTTGAATTGAATATATTTGTCTGTTATGAACTGGTCTAAGATTTCCCACTGACCTCTCACAGCTCACCAAATAGTTATTTAGCCTGTAAACATTTCAAACACAGAGCAACCTTGGCCAGATTAAAAGGAGTGCCCCTGCTGGCTAGGCTGCTTAGTTTGTTTCCTCCAAGTATGGTGGACTCAAATCCACCCAAGTATGGGGAATTCTCTAATTATTATATACTTAAGTGTAAATGACAGCTATTAATACTAGTTTCTCTTCTATCAAGAATTTCTCACAGTATTGTATACTCATGGGTTTTTAATAATGATTAGCTTCAATTAATATAAAAAACCTTTGACCTGCGTTCTCAATGGAATGGTCCAATTACTTCAGAAGGACTTCTCCTTGGGAGCAAGAAAAGGAAGAATGGTGGTACATAGTGATTTTCATCTTTATATTACCAGTTGGTGATGTACAAACTGCACTTCAGTTTGCAACAGAGAACATCAGAGTATAAGCCTTACAGGTAGGAACTGCACAATGTGTTTTATTTTCTGCAAACAAAATAAATTGGTGATCCATAGTTGAGTGGGAATGGGGCGGGGGCTATGGCCCCAATCCAAGGCCCATAGACATCAGATAAGTGGCTTTTGGATCAGACCTGATAAGTCTCCATCAGGAGTCTGATTTTTCCAGGTTCCTATATTGTTACCCATCACCTTAGTAGCTGAGCACCTGAATATTTCCCATCCACATCAGATCGGTAGGAAGATGTGGTACTGCAAATGTTCCTATCTCATCCTGCTTTTGTCCATTTTCTATAGGAAGCAGGAGCTAGTCTGCTGAAACCAAACAAGTACTTTTTAAATATGAAACTGTTACTGAGAGCTAATTGAAAACAACAGATTCTTGGAAAGAATTATTTATTCTCCTTTGAGACAGGGAACCAAAATAATAAATAATTCAAGACTAGAAAGTGCAAAATAAATTGAAATGCACTTAGGCGTCAGAATTAATGACATCTCCAACTTATTTCTTATATAACCTCCTTAAAAGCTTTGATCTCCTTCTTTATCTTAAATGAAATTAGAGATAGTTTTGCAAAAAGTTGCCCAAGCCCCTCCTGGGATAGGTTACTGCTAAAAAGCCAATCTGACATTGCCCAAACTTCTGAGCCCATTTTTTTTGCTAATAGATGGGGCATAGGAAAATACGTGCTATTCTTATGCAGTGGTTCCCTATATTGTTCTATGTCACTTTGGTCCATAATAAATACTGCCTGTTGCAGTAGTTTGGGGTTCTGTTGGTTCAGAAGACCTTTGAGATGATGTCTGAGTTGAAGAAACTGTAGGTACTACCAAGTGTTGGAGTGTACCACTGATAGGCTAGATAGTGAATGGGCGACTGTTGTGCTGGTCTCTGAGGTGAAGTTCTATGGGCGGACCCAAAATATCATTTCTGTGTGCTTTTGCCCCACTCTGCTCTGAGATTGTCTCTGAAATTTCCCCTTTTTAGAATCCCATTTGCATGGTGTAAATATTCACTGACCAATTCTGCAGTGATATTCCCGAGAATACCAACTTCTGGGAGAACTGCATTAAAGTGCAACTATTTACTTCCATCACTGGGATCAGACAGACTCCAACAGAAACACAGCCAGTATTACCAGCTGTCTTTTTTGCTGGATCATTTCCAGCCCTTCATCTTAATCATCATTAAGATGAGAGATGAAACCTAATTATTTTCTGCTTCCTATTCCTATGTTGGAAAAGCCAACACAAATATACCTAATCAATTTTGGAAATACCATAGATGAATTCCCTTCACCCTCCACGACTCTACATTTGTCCTATACATCAGCATGATGTCTTTATGCAATGTTACTAGTCCATTTAGAAATGGTATGCAAAATTATTAAACAGAGTCATTACTGCTGACTTTGTTCCTTTGAAAACTAGGATTCTTCCTCTTTATCTAGCATATAATGTTTAATCTGGACTCTGAATACATTTTGTGTTGCTAAAAAAATCAGCTGTTTTTGGTCATTTCCCTCTGAACTCTTAACAACATTGCTTCAGATGCAGCAAAACTTTCAGTGCAGCTTTTCTTTTTTGCCTTTTTATTTCTGGTTGATTAAATGGAATTAGTGCTACCCAAAAATTAAAAGTAAACTCTCTCTAGTAGTATTCATCTCTTAATAGAAACTTTTAATATCTGCACATTCTCTCTCCTGGGGAGAATGATGACAGTAGCGGGGGATTCTGTCATATTTGAGGTGTTTTATTTCATTTTGTAGAATGTTGAAAATCAGCTAGATTAGTCAAATATCTTGCCACATTTCATAAGTTAGTTCTCAGAAATGGAAATGCTGTAAGTGGAAATGACTCATTTCTAAGTGATCAGTAATTTAAAGAGTCAATAACCTGAAAACTAAAATTCAACTGGAAAAATAACCCAACAGGAAAGGAAGGATGGTCAAGTGATAAGGGCACTAGCATGGGACACAGGAGGTCCTTATTATGCCATAGGAAAGTCATTTAGCATTCTGTGCCTCAGTCCCCCATCTATAAAATGAGAATTATGTTGTTAACTTGCAGGGGTATAGTGAAGATAAAATACATTAAAAATAGTGTGGCATTCAGATACTTGATAATGGGAGAGAAAGATGAATACTTAAACAGGAAATTCAGTTAAACATCCAAAGAGTTGTATGCTTTTCTAAATCAAATGGCTGAACTTCTTAAGGTATAGCCATCAAGAACTTCGAAACAGTTGGTCTTGAGCCTTATGTTCATGGATTTGCTTATGTTGTTGTTTTGTAGTCTCCTTTTAAATCCCAAGAATTGCAAGAGTACAAATATCTGTTTACAATGTTTTGAACATAACATTTTAAGTGCTAACATAAATTTATATATCTATTGGGGCCCCACTTCAAAACTATGAAGAGATCATAACCATTCATGGAGTAGTTAGTTTTGGTTTGATTTTCACCCAAAGGTAACGCCTGATAATGTTCAGTAACTGAAGAAAGCCTAGATATAATACTAGAAACACTATATTTATACATAGTCATTTTCAGCTGTGTCAGGTATGCCTTTCCTTATTTAAGTACATTTCCTTTTCATGGAGCATCAGCTTCATACAATATAGCGGAAAACAAAATCAGACTTGGAATTGGATTACCCAGCTTTTGTTCCAAAGCCACAATAACATGGATTAACAGTCTTTTAAAATAAGAATAAGACAAAAGGAATAATCTGAAACCAGACAGATCTTTTGGTATCCTACACAATGTTCACGTTATATTTTCACAACAGGTTATATGTGAAGCAGGACAAAACAGAGAAATTCTTGAAGAGATTTCCCATTCTCCCTCCCTCCCCCACCCCACAAAGTTTTTTTTTTTTTATTGTAACACTTTGATTTTTTTTCTTACTACCTCTATTTCTAAACCACTTAATATGTGTATGGGACTAACATTGATGCTAATGGAAGTAACTACTTTGGAGCAGAGACACCACTAATATCTATTGTTTATCCCTGCATTACAAGAAAAGGAGACACTCAGTGAAATTAAGTGTAAGGGCAGATTAATTAAAATGTATCTGAAGCAGTTACAAGTTAATGGAGCGTGGGCTGCAGTAACATCACTGATGATACTCGATTCTGCATCTTGTTTCAGCAAACCGAGATGCTATACTTTCCTAGTGCCTGATCGAGAGAGAGGCTTGAATAAAATTGAATAGGCTATAGCTCTATCAGGAAAAGAAATAATAAAGGTGAAGGTTGGGTGGAGGAACCATCTAGGTGAGTGGGAGGGCATGATATAAATTGTAGCTATTGCTACTGAAATGGTCAATCTGTATTTGATCTGGACACTTACTCTTACAAAAGCCTATTCCTGTTCCTCCAAGGAACTTTCTATTATTTTATGTAGCTTGACTGTCTAGTTCTATTCTTTAACTCCTGTCCCTTTTGGAAACAGCCCCTTTCCAGGCTCAATACTGCTCACATTTGAAGAATATGGCAAAACTCCCATTGGCCTTAACAGATGAGGATCAGGCCTCAAGGTGGCTTCTGTTTGATCATGCTGGTTTCCCATTTGTAGAATACATCACATCTGGTCATTGAGCTTTCACTTGAGGCCACGGCAGCTTATGTATTTTTAGTTTGCTTTAGTTGTGATCAGGTAAGAGCAAATAAAGAGAGAGGCTATCCACGAGAGGGTAACTGACACCTTGATTCAGGAAGCAGTTAATGGACCAATTCAATATTCCTGTCTCTGCTATTCAGTGTCTCTCAAGGGCTGCAATTTATATCAAAGACTTTAAAACTGCACATAATTTCTCTTTTATTGTTCATCTTTTCTTGTTCATTGCTGTTTCCCTATCAAGGGTATCTTGGGTGGTGCCCTTTTATTATCCAATCCACCATTTTCGTTTTGACTGAATCTTTATATCCAGTAGGAAGTCGGTCTTTGCTATTCCTTTAGAGCTTGGTCCTACAAAGTGCTAAAGCCCTGCTAAAAGGAGCATTTTACCCATTAACTTATACATGCACCCTCTAGAATCAGACTCTGTCTCCTTTTTTCTGTTCTCTAAATGGTGGGACCCCCATTTAGCCCTATATTCACCATCTTTGGGAATAAACCATGTCTCTGTAACATGTAGTTACTTCATCCTTTCTTTTGTCACACACAGCTCCAATTTCAGCACTTTACTTCCATTTGACTCAAGCACTTTAGTTTATTTTTTCCCCTAATTGTATCAATTTATGTTAGGTTTTGTGTTTCTGCCTTAAGACTTTCATGTCTGCGATTCTCACACACTTTTAGTTTGATCTTTAGGACTTTATTTTTCTTCTTAAACAGGTAATCTAATCCCTCCCCGCCCTCTTTAATCCCTTGTGGTTTAGGTACAGACTTTGACTTTTCTAGACTTGCAACATGCTGCAGCTTCTCTCTCTCAAATCCTTAATTTTCCACAACCAGCCAGGCAACTAGTCAGACTAACTGTGATGCTGGCAGACCAGGCGTCTGCTCATGCCAAGAGCCCCAGGTCTTCATTGAACACTGACAAACACATAGCTGGAATCAGTCTGGCTCATCTGTGTGTTAGTATTTGATAAAATACATTTTAGAATTATTAGAATGTGTTCAGTGTTTAGACTTCACTGAATGCTTGTGAATTGCTGCATTAATAGTACCTTGCTTATAACATCTGTATCCCATATTCTACTGCAATATTTGAGCGGCTGCATTGTGAGTCTCTGTGGCTATGTAAATCACCAGACAGGACAGAGACATTAATTAGGATGAAGGCCTGCGCTTCCACCGAAGGTATTATGCCCTTCCCAAAAGGAAAGGTCCATTGATACTGGATGGACTACTGTGGAATATTGCAGCTGGAATCTCCCTATGTACCGGCAGCAGGAGGTCAAAGAGCTTGCTGTTCTGCTCTCTTCCCCATGACAATGACTCATGCAAGTGGACTTCCTCCATCAGCAAAATGCAAAGAGCACATGGAAGGAGGGAGGTAAAAAGGAATTTAGTACCTCTGTTCTGTGTTAATTCTGAGGGGCAAAGTGTCTCCAGCCATACACATGACATCCTCAGCTCGCTTAGCCTTACCTACAGGGCATATGCATATGTTTCCACTGCCATGTAAGCCCATGATTAGTGAATTCGCTGATTAGAGAACCCAGAGCTTGAACGTCTACATTAACTAACCCTACATTAAGAATCTTCTAACCCATGCTTGAACCTGGGGCTCTGGATCCATTCTGCAGCCCATAGGCCTGAGTCAATTCAACCATATCCCAGATTCCCTAATACCCTTCAAAATGTAGCTGTTCCAGCCGTTTGGCCATGTTGCACTTTGGGGAAAACTTGACTGTCCATCCTGCACGTTAGAGCAAGTCATCCTGCTGAGCAGTCATTTTGGTCTATGTGCTTCTAGCTACTGAAGCCAGCAACATGGAGGAAATGCCTTTTCAATAACTCCTCTTGCTTGCATTTTCACTGCTGTGGAATGGACAGAGCTTTCATGAAACGCTGATGAACATTTCAGAGGCATTGTAATGGAGCAGGGAGAAAAAGAAGACGACTACATATGCATGCCAGACTCTAACAGGCTGCTCTTGCTCATGACACTAGGTATAGTTGCTTACACATTTTATGCAGCCCAACACTTTTGGAGCAGGACCACAAGCACAAACTGGTGAGGCCACATTATAATGCAGGCCTGGGATGACCAGCAGTGGGTATAGAACTTTCTCATGAAGAAAGCTGTATTTCTGAAGTTTTCTGAGCAGTTTGCCCCAACGCACCAGCGTAAAGACAAAAGTATGAGGGCATTCATGCTGGTCCAGAAGCAGGGTGCTCAAACCATCTAGAACAGGGATCGGCAACCTTTGGCATGCAGCTGCCAGGGTAAGCCCCTGGCAGACCAGGCCAGTTTATTTAACTGCCGAATCCACAGGTTTGGCTAATATCAGCTTGCACTGGCTGCAATTTGCCACTCCAGGCCAATGGGGGCTGCGGGAAGCGGCAGCCAGCACATCCCTTAGCCAGCGCCGCTTCCCGCAGCCCTATTGGCCCAGAGAGGCAAACTGCTGCCAGTGGGAGCTGTGATCGGCCAAACCTGCAGATACGGCAGGTAAACAAACCAGCATAGCCTGCCGGGGGCTTACTGGATGGGCCACATGCCAAAGGCTGCCAATCCCTGATCTAAGAGGTGTGCAACCCAAACTACTGCAGGTCCATTGCCAGCAAATTTGGTGTTGGAAATTCAACTAGGGGTAGGGTTGTGACAGATTTCTGTCACCAGTCTGCCTGGGCCTTAGTTGATCAGGCTAAGACTGCAGGATCGTAGGGGCAGAAATGAAGAGAACGCACCATGTGACTGAATTTTAAGGCTTTGTTAATAAAATAACAGCAGACAGTGTTGGGAATGCTCCCATGTCACTCAGGGGAAGAAAGAAAGCATGAATGCCCCAAGCCCTAAGCCACTTTCATACTCACACATGCACGACCCAGACTGGCCAAGTCTGGCGTAATATCAAAAGAAGGGGTGGGGGAAGGTGTATGGGAGTACAGTCCTGGGTCCAGGTCATCCAAGGTCTGCTGTGCTCTCCAAATTGCTCCAGTTCTCTGGAGGGTTTTAAGTCCTGGCTCCTCTGGGGGAGGGTGCTTCATTTGGGGACCTCTGCTCCTGGTGCCCTCTGTGCTATTCCAAACCAGCTTTCTGTGGTCTCTTCAATGTTCCCAAGACAACCCAGCTCCAGGGTTGCAAAGGCAGACTGAGTGTCACTGGGCAGTCAACCTTCGCAAATGTGTAATCTCAGTCCTGCAACTTGTTTTGTTTCTGTCTGTATTTTTCACAGCCATCTAGGGCTGAAAGCAGGTTTATTGGTGCTTGGCATGGTCTCTGTTGATTCTTGACCTTGAACGCAGAGCAGCTTTCACTTTATCTCTAGGCCAAGCTGACTTTTCAAATTAACCCCTTCCTTTCCCACCTCAGTCTCCTGAGACCTGCAAAGAAACCTTTCATTACACTTTCCTACCTTTAACCCTTCCCAAAACACTTTGCAATGTCACCAACAGCGTTAGCAACATACAATACTGATCTGCTTCCCCAGGGGACTTGAGGGAGGGGGCCATTGGGGTGTGACAGGGTGACCAGACAGCAAGTGCAAAAATCGGGACAGGGGATATGAGGCAATAGGACCCTATGTAAGAGAGAGACCCCAAAATCAGGACTGTTCCTATAAAATTGGGATATCTGGTCACCCTAACTGAGGGTAATCAGGTTCATGGTTTATCCCAAGGTGGCAGGAATAAAAGATATTCCTGAAGTAATTGCTGGGTGTGAGAGAATGGGGTTCCAAGCTATGCTGGGGCTATTAATGAGATTTGTTTGTTCTCCTCAAGGATCGTGAATACATAAACCAAAGGATACTACATCATTGTTATGCGGTGGTCAATTTATGAATGCTATGGTGAGTTGCACCGGAAAAGTTAATGAAGCCTGGGTTTTTCACTGATTGGGAATCTACAATTTCATGGGCAGACTGGGACACTATTCCCCCCAAATGATATCATTAAAAATGGAGTTACTGTCCCCACTGTTATTTTGGGGGACCCGGCATATCGCCTCTTGTCTTGGCTTATGAAATCATATCCTGATTTTTTTAGAGGCTTTAGCAAAAAACAACTTGTTTACACTTTTAGCAGGTGTAGAATGGTCACTGAATTTGCTTTTGGCAGATTGAAATCCCATTGGTGATGTTTACAGACCTATTTGAATTCTAGTGTCATCAATGCTCTCCACATTACTGTGGCTTGTTGTGCTTTTCACAATTTTTTGAAACCAGAGGTAAGCCATTCTCCCCAAATAGCCCTTTGATGGGAAAGGGGCTGCTGAATCGATTACCCTCAGCCAGAAAGTGCTCCTACCATAGCTCGAGCTGGATGCATCTGGACCGCAGAAGTCAGAGATGCTTTGTGCTCCCACTTTATGGACCTTCATCGTCCAATGAAAGAGGGAGAACAGTACCTTTTATGAGTGTGCTGGCAGTGATGGGATTGATTGATGGGGGGAGGGGTAATTCAGTGTTTGGGGAGTAATGAGTGTGGTGACTGCCATGCAATGTACTTATGAATGACATGACCACTTATGTAATGGATTTGGGAGGCTGATTCACAGTATGGATTGATGTAAGGCAGTCACTGAAGTATGGATTGATGAAGCTAACTGTATTGAGGAATACTGTTTTCATACTGATTGTCTCATCGCATGTTCAGCTTTATTCCTTTACATATGCCCAGTATGATGTGATGAATTGATGGCAATAAATTTGCTTAATAAAATAAAAAGTTTTATTTCTAAATATGTATTAGAAAAGTGCAACATTTAACCCCTTGCCAGGCAGGGCAAATGTCATTATTAAAACATAAGTAACAGAACCTTAAAGAAAGATTTAGCAGACTTTAGCAAACTCTGGGAGATGGTAGGTAAGATCAATAGTTCAAGAGAGTTAGCAGTTTTTCAAAGAGTCATTATTAAGGACACAAAAGCAAACTATCTCACTTTGTAGGAAAGATAGGAAGCATGTCAAAAGACCACTCCAGCTTAACCAGGCAATCTTCAATGATCTGAAACTCACAAGAGTTCTAGAAAAAAGTGGAAACTAGGTCAAATTACCAAGGACAAATATAAACAAATAACACAAGAAGTATTAGGGAAAATTAGAAAGGCCAAGGACCAAAATGAGATCAAACTACCTAGAGACACAAAGAATAGCAAGAAAACATTCTATAAGTACATTAGGAGCAAGAGAGAGACCAAGGACAGGGTAGGCTTGTTAATGAGCAGCGGTAAAAGAATAACAATGACTTTTTGGTTCAGTTGTCACCAAAATGGTTAGTAGGAATTAGACATCTAACATAGTCAATGCCAGTGAAAATAAGGTGGGACCAGAGGCTAAATTAGGGAAAGAACAAATTAAAAATTATTTGAACAAGTTAGATGTCTTCAAGTAACCAGGGCCTGAATGAAAAATGTCTTAGAATGCTACAGGAGCTCGCTGAGCAGATATGAGCCATTAGCTATTTTTTAATTTTTGAAAAGCTATGGAGGACAGGAGTGATTCCAGAGGACTGGAAAGGTCAAAGAAAGTGCCTATATCAGACATTCAAACAGCTCCTACTGACCTCCCTTAGTCACCATTCCTGTTCCAGGAACTGCAAAGCAATTGCCTATCCTGCACCCATACTCTGTCCTTGAGCTAGACTGAGGCTGGCTGTACTTCCTCATGCCTATTGCCATGCCTTCATTCCAGCCATAAATTCCTCTGGCTTTAGAACTGAACCTGCTTATTTGCCCTGTATTTCTCAAAAAGATGTACCATGGGGATCAGACCTTCAGATGATATAAGGTTGGTCTGGAATTGGGGTAGGAAGGATGGTCTGTCTGGCGGACAAATCATTACACAAAGGCTCAGAGAGACCTGGGATCACTTCTAGGCTCAGGGACAGATTTCAGGAACAGATTTCATTGTCAGGCAAATCACTTAATCTACGCTGTGACTCATTTTCCCCATCTGTAAAATGGAGGTGATACTCCCCTGCCACACAGATTTGCTGTGACAATAAAATCTGTTAAGCTTGTGAGGTGCTCAGATTCTAGAATGAGTCTTATAAACTGCTGTCTAGACAGACAGACAGAGGTACCTACGCCAATTTACATCAGCTGAGAAGCTAGTTTAGAAAGGAGTAAAATATGATCAGATTAAAAATCTGTCGATTCAGACTCCATTCTCAGTTTTGCTGGTACCAATCTGGAATTATTCTAGTGTAGCTGAGAGCAGAATTTATCCCTCCAAGTTATTTCCCCCTTTATTTGTCACATTGATTCAAACCATCTGAGTCTTTCTTGGACCATTGAAAACATTAAAAAGGCTCATTATCTTAAAATGTCCATTTTAAAAAAAGTCAAATGGAATAACACAATCATTTTACTACAGAAAAACTGCAAAAATTCATCCCCTCCAAAGGCTAGCTAATCTGACACTTCAAGGTGCAGGCCTACGTTTCCTCATCAACACAGAAACATTTAAATAATTAGTTGATGAGAGAAGAAAACATTACAGCACAGACAGACAAAGCTTTATATTTTAACTTCTTCTTTTTAAATATTTGGTGAACAAAGTGGTGGTTCAAATACTTTAATGCCACTTGAGTTTCACATTAGAGACACTTTTTTGCTCACCTAATTTTCTGCTTCTGTTGTCTGACAGCTTCAGCAATTATCCTATTAATTTAGAATCCTATATATGTCAGACAAACCTCAGATCCTACCGTTTATATCAACTCTAATTTGCTCCAGATTTTTTTTTTATGCCAGGGACCACACAAAAGCTTCTTTTGATTTACTTTATTTTGTTTTATTTTTTTCCTAAGCTTCTGCTAGTCAGTAAATCATAGATTTTTTTTTTTCAAAAAAAAAATGCTTTCCCACAATTGATATTTCCTGTTGAATAATAACTTATTTTACTTAGATAAGTTGTTCTCTGCCCCTCCTCTGTTCCCCAGTGGATAAAATATTTTATCCCAATACTGTAGTTCAGAGTTTGTGTCTCTCTTTTATTCCCCCATTTTGAATTTCAGATATGTATTACAAAATGTAACACAAAAGAGGGAATAAATGAACACTCTTCTCCACACCTCCTTCTTCCTCTCCCACACACATACATGCACACAATTGCAGCAGTCCTAGCACCTGGAAAAAAATGATTAGTGGGCTTTTTGATCTCTTCTACTTTTTTGTAATTCATGTAGAAGTCTAAGTGTAACACTGCAGCCAAACTCTTCTGATGTTTCTTCCTATTAAAGGACATTAAAGGAGATGCCGGGGTGGTGATCCTTCCAAGCTAATTAGAGATTGAAGAATAGCCCAGTAAGGTTGAGAATTTAGAGGCAAATTTTCAAAGCCAACAAAGAGATTTCTCCACACAACTCTCATTTAAATGCATATTGTACAGAGCGTAGGCCTAATAAGGTCCTTACAAGGTCCTTAACTGGGTGAAGTACCCATTGACCTCAATGTTTGGGGGGTTTTTTGTTTTGTTTTTTATTAGAACAATAAAGCTTTGGGAAAAAGTTCATACATTATTCTTATAACTAAAAAGATAGTTGAATGCACACACAACATATGAGGGGAGTTAGAGAGGCTATTAATATTTGCCCTTTCCAAATGGAGATGCTAGAGTTGTGACCCTACTTGGTGAATTACTGTACGCTGGCAACAAGTGATAACTAACTGGTTATTAAGTATCAGGAGGTAGCCATGTTAGTCTGGATCTGCAAAAGCGACAGTGTGTCCTGTGGCACCTTAAAGACTAATAGACGTATTGGAGCATAAGTTTTCGTGGGTGAATACCCACTTTGTCAGATGCATGCAGGGGAAATTTCCAGAGGCAGGTATAAATATGCAGGTAAGAATCAGGCTAGAGATAATGAGGTTGGTTCAATCTGGGAGTATGGGGCCCTCTGCTAGAAGCTGATCTGGAGGTGTGAACACCAAGAGAGAAGAAACTGCTTTAGTAGTTGGCTAGCCATTCATAGTCTTTGTTTAATCCTGAGCTGATGGTATCAAATTTGCAAATGAACTGAAGCTCATCAGTTTCTCTTTGTAGTCTGGTCCTGAGGTTTTTTTGCTGCACAATGGCTACCTTTAAATCTGTTACAGTGTGTCCAGGGAGACTGAAGTGTTTTCCTACAGGTTTTTGTATATTGCCATTCCTAATATCTGATTTGAGTCCATTTATCCTTTTACGTAGGGACTGTCCAGTTTTGCCAATGTATACAACAAAGGGTTATCGAATGTGAGATTACAAAAAGGAACACTGTGGGGATATTATCCAAAAAAGAAATGATAAAAAAGTCTCTGAAAATAGGATTAGTTCTAATGTTTAACAATCTCACTATTGGCAAAAGTAGAGCGATATAATTGTTAATTTAATGTATAAAACTTCTGACCCCCTACCAAAGAGACTGTATCCACTTAATGGGATATAATAAAAAATAATGCACTCTTAAAATTAAAATGGATACAAACAAGTGCACCCTTTATCAAAAAAAGGTGTAAAGGAATGAGTCTAGGCATTGAACACAATGTAAGGCTATCAGTAGACAGAATTAAAACACCTTTTAAAATAAGGGGTGAGGTTTGATTTATTTAAAGGTGCTCAGCATTGATCTGTGTTTTTTATAGAAGATACTGGAAGTTTCTCATTGACTTCAATGAGAGCAGAGTTAAGCCAATTCTCAGCATTTTAAAGATGCCGTTCTTGAGCATTCTTTGTTTGCTTTTCAAATAAGGAGGAATAAATTGAGTCACAAATCAAAGGATTGAGTTGAATCCTATAGGTGCACCATAGCAAGGGTATGATTGCCATAAGATGTGCATTTTTAACTGTGAAATTAATTAGCTATTGGAAGAATTTACCAAGTGTTTTGGTGGATTTTTCCATCACAGACCATTTTTAAATCAAAATTGAATGTCTTTTTTTCTAAAAAATCTGCTCTGTGAATTATTTCTGGGGTATATCTATATCCTATGTTTATATAGGAGGTCACACTAGATGATCACAATGGTTCCTAATGCCCTTGAAATCTAAGAATATGCACTTATGAACCAACCAACCTAAAAATATGGGCAAGTGTTGTCTCCTGGCATTTGTATATGATTCCCATTGGCTTCAATGAAAGTTGTGGCTGTATCTCTGAAAGTAGAATTTGGCCCTTAAAAGAGTTTTATGAGACTTCTCCATTCTTCTTTAATAATGAATTGCAGTCCAACATTTGCTGCATAGAGAGCTCAGTGGCATCCAAGATAGTTTAAAAGAAATTTAGCCTCCTTTTTCCAACATCTGGTAACATGCAGATAATACTTTGCAAATACATATTGCCTTTCATCCAGGGTCATAAGCCACTTTACAAATTTTATTTTATTAATCTTACCCACTATCCTGGGAAGTAGATAAATTTATTCTACCTATTTTACAGAGGAAAATAGTAAGGCTAATAACTTTTCTCCATGGTCACACTGTCAGTGATAGATCTATGAATAGAATCTAGGAGTCTCAAATTCTATTCCCCGGCCCTAAATGACAATCTCTCTCTCTTCTTGAAAAGGGACTGCTCTAGATGAGTTCAGGATTAAATAGGTTCAGAATCTGTTTATAAAAAGTGGCACCTACTGCTAACCTACAGAAATGGTGTTTGCTGCTTAGAAAATTTCCAAATGTGCTGCATGCACAATCCTACAGGAAACAGATGTTCAAATACCCATCAGTGAAACAAAAAGAATCTAGTTTCAGGGTATTAAATGGGCACATCGTGTACTTTATTTATTTTTATTTTAACTATGCACCAGGATCTATTACATGGACTGAATACGTATAGCAATATGGGAGAACTAGGCCCGCAATATGTCTTGTCTACTGTTTCTAACAGAGGCCTGATTCTCTTGAGCTTCACATGGTTTGATTAAAAAAAAAAGGAAAAGGGAAAAAAGTAATAAACCTTAATGGAAACCATGTTTCTGTTCTATTGCCAGGAGGGATTACAGTATCATTCAGAGTATTACATACCTCGCTGAATGGAAAGCGGGCACAGCAAGGAAAGGGTTTGGGGAGGAAAAAAACCCAAAGCTACATTTCATTTTATATCTTATGATATAAATGGCTTGAAAATTTTTTTTAAAAGGCTCATTTGATATGAAAAATAGACCTTTCGTCTCCTGGCCCCAGCAAACATTGAAAAACCTCATACTCCTGGCATGGACTTCTAGAAAAGAGGCATTTGCTGCTGGGGGAGGAGGGTGGGCAGATGATTCATACTATAAATGCCAGAAAACAACTTGAACAAAAAACATATTTTTAGCACTCTGCTTAGAAGATGAATGATAGTTGGAAGGCTGATTTGCTCCTATGTCCTCTAAAGACTTTGTGGTAAATTCCTTCTGCCTGTAAGGAGTTCTCCTGATAAGTACAGAAGGGCCAATTCGTTACAGAGGCTGAATTCCCACTCTAGTTAGGCAACTTAGCTACTGAGTGATTCAGTAGCTCTTGGACTCCACCAGGCTTGTTGTAGAGCTGGGTGGGAATTTTTCAACATAGTGGGGCTTTTTTAGTCAGAAAATGCTGATTTGTCAAAACTGAAATGCTTTGATGAATCTCTTGTTGGGAAGGTTTCTAATATCCAGGATGTAATTTCTGGTCAGAACTAGAGCAAGACCCAAGAATAGCTAATAGTCTGGTGGTTAGAGCACTTGCTGGGCTGCATTTCTCAAGCGCTCCCGTTGGAGCTCTTCAAGTGTATATACATAATTAAATATTCATTAGGATCAGCCCTATTTTGTTGTTGCTGTCTTAGATCTTTTACAGTGGATGATTTTAACTATAGTATTCTTTGAGTCAATACTTTGAAGACAACACTGAACAGTGAACTGATACACAGACACCCTCCCACCAACAGCACAAAAACAACTCCTCCACATGGATCCCTCCTGAGGGTCAAAATGACAGTCTGGACCTATACATTGAATTCTTCCGCTGACATGCACAGGCAGAAATTTGTGGAAAAACAATATTGCTTGCCTCATAACCTAAGTCTTGCAGAATGCAATGCTACCCACAGACTCAGAAACATCCCTGACATTATAATCAAACAGGCAGATAAAGGAGGTGCTGTTGTCATCATGAACAAGTCAATCAGACAACTCTCCAATACCAAATTCTCCAAGCCACTTTCCACAGATCCCACTGAGGAATACACAAAGAAACTGCACCATCTACTCAGGACACTCTCTACACTAACACAGGAACAAATTAACATACCCTTAGAGCTCCGACTGCGGTTATTCTATCTACTAGCCAAGATCCACAAACCTGGAAATCCTGGATGCCCCATCAACTTGGGCATTGGCACTCTCACTGAAGGACTGTCAGGATATGTGGACTCTCTACTGTCTACTCAGACCCTACACCACCGGCACTCCCAGCTATCTCCATGACACCACTGATTTTCTGAGAAAACTACAATGCATTGGTGATCTTCCAGAAAACACCATCCTAGTGTCAGGGACTCTAACCCAGACCGGCCTGGTTCGTTGTCTGACCGCAAAGAGACAGGCAACACCGGCAAGGTCCAATAGTAGTCTCTTTATTGAAGAGTGCACACAACAATAGAGAGCAGCCCGTCTCCCAAGAGAACCAGCTGCCCATTTTAACAACTAGTAAATTTTTATAGACAGTTTCGTTACGTCACAAATTATTCATTCAAGCAAGCCACCTCCCCCCTTCATTAGTAAGAAACTTCTAGTATTTCATTACAAGTTAAAACAATACATGTTGTTTCAATATTTTCTTATCAATACATTTGACTAGTACCAGAAACCAGGAGACAGAAAAGATAGATAATCTAACAACAAAATAAAATGGAAAAACAGGGAGTGAGACAAAACAGAGAGTTGTTGACATTAAGGCTCCACTTAACAGGGAGTGAAGGACATTTGGTAAAAGATGTTTAGAATGCAGCTCTCTCTCAGGGTCGGCAAGAGCGCAGATTCATCTGCAACTCTGTTCAGGGATTACCCAGAATCCCCTGGATCAATTCTTGGGCCTAACACTAGCCACAATGGACATAGAGGCTCTCTACATAAACATCTCATACATAGATGGAATACAAGCTGTCAGGAACAGTATCCCTGATGATGCCACAGCACAAGTGGTTGCTGAGCTCTGTGACTTTATCCTCATGCACAATTATTTCACATTTGGTGACAATATATACCTCCAGACCAGTGGCACCACAATGGGCACTCACATGGCCCCACAGTATGCCAACATTTTTATGGCTGACCTGGAACAACGCTTCCTCAACTCTCATCCAATTACGCCCTCTCTCTACCTAGGCTACATTGATGACATCTTCATCATCTGGACCCATGGGAAGGAAATTCTGGAAGAATTCCACCATGATTTCAACAGCTTCCACCCCATCATCCACCTCAGCCTGGACCAGTCTACATGGGAGGTCCACCTCCCAGACACCACGGTGCAAATAAGTGACTGTCACATTAACACCACTCTATACCGAAAACCTACTGACAGCTATGCCTACCTCCATGCCTCCAGCTTCCATCCTGGACACACCACATGACCCATTGTCTACAGCCAAGCACTGAAATACAATCATATTTGCTCCAATCCCTCAGACAGAGACCAACACCTACAAGATCTTCACCAAGCATTCTCAAAACTACAATACCCGCACGAGGAAATAAGGAAACAGATTAACAGACATGAACCAAGAAACCTCCTGCTGTAAGACAAGCCCAAGAACGAAAACAATAAAACACCACTGGCCATCACCTACAGTCCTCAGTTAAAACTTCTCCAATGCATCATCAGTGATCTACAACCCATCCTGGACAATGATCCCTCACTTTCACAGGCCTTGGGATGCAGGCCACTCCTCACCCACAGATATATGCTTGAAGTTGGCAGGTTTAGCAGCAGCAACTGTACACCGCGCCATAATAACTCAAACTCAGGAACCAATCCGTGCAACAAACCTCGATGCCAACTCTGCCCACATATCTACACCTGTGACACTATCGCAGGACCTAACCAGATCAGCCACACCATCACCAGTTCATTCACCTGTACGTCTACCAATGTAATATATGCCATCATGTGCCAGCAATACCCCTCTGCTATGTACACTGGCCAAACTGGACAGTCCCTGCGTAAAAGGATAAATGGACACCAATCAGATATTAGGAATGGCAATATACAAAAACCTGTAGGAGAACACTTCAGTCTCCCTGGACGTACAATAACAGATTTAAAGTAACAATCCTGCAGCAAAAAAACATCAAGATCAGACTTCAAAGAGAAACTGCTGAGCTGCTGTTCATTTGCAAATACGACACCATCAACTCAGGGTTAAACAAAGACTATGAATGGCTAGCTAACTGAAAAGCAGTTTCTCCTCTCTTGGTGTTCACACCTCCAGATCAGCTTCTAGAAGAGGACCTCATCCTCTCTGATTAGAGGTAATAAGGTAGTTCAGCCTGATTGAACTAACCTTATTATTTTTAACCTGGTTCTTGCCTATTTATTTATACCTGCCTCTGATACTTCCACTGTATGCATCCCATGAAGCGGGTATTAGCCCATGAAAGCTTTTGCTTCAATACTTTTGTTAGTCTTTAAGGTATCACAGGACTCAGTCTGGATCTGCAGAAGCGACAAACACGGCTACCTCTCTGATTCTTAACCTCCCCTAGGTAGACTGTTCCAGAGTAGGGAACTATGGCCTCCATGAAGATGTGCACAAAAACATTTTATGAAGCTCAAAAGCATTTTAAACATCTCACAGGTTTCATGAAACTGGTATTGTTTAAAGGTTGTCCCCATCCCCTCCTCTTATATTTTCAGCTTATATTAGCCTTGTCCAAAACAGTTTGTCTGATTTTCTTACTGTGCTTTGATGGCAAAAAGCTACTGAAATTTACAGTACAGTCTACAAGATAGTTTTAGTTTTGAAACGCAGAGGTTTGTTCCCCTGGGATCACCTGAAATCATGACCGGCGCATTACATAAATTGAGAGATGGAATAAGTATTAGGGTGGATGAATTAGTTTTGGATAAAATATGAACTGAACCCCAATAAAGTTGTTACTGCAGTATTTTTCCTCCCCTTCAAGCTCTTTTTTTTTTTTCCTCCTCTTCAATCCAATCTTCTATGCCCTAAGTCCCTTTGGTGGTTGCAGGCACTCTGTTCAATGGCAACATGGTGAAGAGAGGCCTGGTGCACACCATTCCCCACTGACACTTGTCCCTTTCTTTCAGGCCATTTTAGATCTATCTGCTGGGAACTGTCTGTTTGAAAGGCATGTATATGTATGTGTGAGTGTGCATGTAGCAGTTGGGGTCCCAGTCCCCCCCATTTAAATAGACACTATTATATAGAATTTGGACTTCCAATATTGATTTTTGAGGGTGGTGGAATTTAGAATCTTCAGAGTCTAATCTTCATTTCTACAAAGGCCCCCTGCCACTGTTCTAGAAATATAAAGGCCCTTTAAAGTGAGCAAAATTGTAATTTATGCCCACTTCACTGTCCCTTTACATTGCTAGAGTGGTGCAAAAAAGATCTTGGCACAAATGAGGGTGAGTTCTTCCATAGCTAAAGCAATCTAATTCTTCAAAGACATCTTCGACCTTCCCGAAACACAGCACTCAAGCCTTAAGGTTAAGGGGCAAGTGGACAAATTCCCTACTAAGAAACGAAGCAGGCAATGAGCAGCAAAATGCATGGATTGCCACTGGGTTACAATTGTCTCAACCATCACCTGTAATGGGAGCAAACTCCCAGCAAATGTACAATTAAAGCACAATAAATCAGGCTAGTAATAGTGTCACTACAGCAAGGAGCATTCTGGTCTTCACATCACTTAAATACTATATTGTGAAATACAAGCTGTTTCCGTGTTACAGTCATTAGGGACTGAAATGGTTCCGTAGCAGACTTGTTACAAGCAGTTAAGTGTTTAATAGAGGAGCTCCTACAATGCTGCACTTTGCACAAGAATTCTAAAATCTGCAAACTCCAGTAGTTGCTGAACTGTTTTAAAGAAGATGCTCCATTACCACATAACTTTATCTCAGTTGTTAGAACTTTGAAGGCACGATTAATTAAAGTGACAGGGGAATGAGAGAAATTATTCTCTTGTCCTCTCATGCTTTCCCACAATTAGCCAGTGAGGAATGGACCAAAGATATACAGCAAATGGCTGTCAAAATACACATTTCTTAACTGAAAAATTCCATGGCAAGCAAAGAACTGTGGTGCTTTCTGATTCCTGTATTTAATAAAATCTGGCACTCATACCTTACAGCTACATGAAGGATTACATAGTAGCATGTGAACTTCCAGTGAAAAATGTAGTCAAGAAAACTATAGATGTACAATGTAATTTAAATAGCACAATATGTTTGCCTTTAAACTAATGCTCTGATCCCTAATTTAGGGCTCAGTTTGAAGGCTTCTGAGCACTCTCATATCCATTCAGCAAATCACTTAAACCACATACTTAATTTTAAGCTAATGAATAGACCCATTGAATTAATCTGCCACTGAATCCATGGAACTGCTTATATACTCAGAGTTAAGAATGTACTTAAGTACTTAACTTTCTTAGGGCAGCAGTGGTCAATATCATGTAGGTTTCAGCATGTATAAGCCCTTGTCAGGTTTCCAAACTGAATATGAAAGGACATGTGTAAAGTATCATATGGGAGTAACAAAATGGCAGACAATGATTTTCTTATTGTAGCCAATTAAATGAAGGGTAAGGCTACAAATAAAGTTATTCTAATGCTCAGTACATTTTCCTTTCTTCATATGTACTGTAAACAACTTTGGGGAAAAGAGTTCTGTTTACTGAATATTTGTACAGTGCCTAGAAAAATAGCTGAGGCCTGTAAGTGCTACCGTAATATAAATGTTAAATGGCAATAGTAGAAAAAACAAGTTTTCACTGGGAGTTTCTATAAAAGATAAATTTGACTGAACAAACTAATGATAGCATTAGAGCAATTATAGTTTGGAGCAGGGAGAAACATACTAGCTCCTCTTGCCCCTCTTCCAGGCAATGCTAGATTGCTCCTACCTATAGACTTTTTTCAAAGCTTTGAGTGTAAGTTTTAGGTAACTCAGGCAATGAGGTGTTCTTTGCCCATTTTAAGAGGTAATAAATGAAGGAAAAAGAGCACATAAGAAAATCAGAGCCTAATCATATTTGCATTTTATACCTCTACACATTACATACATTTTTTACTTAGGTAGGTGGGGAAGAAAATTAGTTGAACTTCTCAGCAGAAAGAAGATGCCTCTAATGATACAGAATCTCACTCTGCCTGGGTCTTGAAATTCAGGTCTAGAGGCTAGAGTAAAAAGCCCCACTGGCACTATAAAATAAATAATGTAAAGTCTCTTCTTTGCTTGATTCTTGCTTTGAAGAGCTAGAAATTGTTCTCCTCTTAGGTGCCACGTTTTCAAAGAGATACTTAGTTATGTAGGAGTCCTTTCCATAGGGACATGTATGTCATGTGTGCATGCATGCATACAAAGGTAAGTTATTTCCTTATAAATAATCTGTTCTGTGTTAGTCCATTTCTTTTAAAGTTTGTATATTCAGTAGTAATGGGGTGGGGGGGAGGAGGAAAGGAGGGGATGGAAGATGTTGCGGGGGGGAGGGGCAGGAAATTGGTTTGAAATAACCACAAAAGAAAATTCATGGTTTTTCCTTTACCCTGTTTTTGCAGTTACTTAGGATTTCCAATTACTAAGTATCTCTTATAGTATGTCAAAGGGAGTTGACCGTACACTATGTATTTTATATAAGAGCTTTGTAACTAGACAAACCTTCAGTCTACGTTTTCTTGCTTTTGTATATTTGTCAGACTGTTACATTATTTGAATGCAGATATGCATTAATTATAATCATATATTCATTCAGCACCTTTAATCCAAAACCACTTTATAAGTTAAAAAAAAAATATCGGTGCATAGGGATCATGTCACCCATCACTAAAATGCAATCACCTCTAGGTCAAAACACATCTCCTGCTTGCCACTGCATAATGACTCTAATCGGCCGTTTAGCATAGAAAATTGCAGGGTGCATTTTGGAAAGCAGAATGCATTTACTCAAACTGAACTTGGCCAGAATGTTGGCTTGGCAAAAAGTAAAATGGGATTTTTAATGACAGCAATCTGTAGCACAGCACTGAGGTATTGGTTTAGTCATGTCTGAGAAGTAATTGTATCACTTACTGAATGGCAGGCTCCCATCCAACTACTGTCCAAGCCCAAGCTAATTAGATTTGATATCTGATACGATCATAGAAAATACAAGTTGACATTTATGTTGTTCTGTATATGTCTAGAGAGTATCCATGTGTGTTTGGTTAGGAGGCATTTGGGGATATACTAATATCTGGTCATGCACATCTTTGTAGATTTAAATTTCTGGAGACATTTAGAGTTCCATCCAACTTCATCAGAAGTGAACAGGAGTCTTTCCATTGATTTCAGTGGAAGTTGCATCAGAATTTGATTACACAAATATTGAAGATAGTCAAAATCCTTTGTTGATTTTGAAATCTATTTTTCCCTATATCTAATAATAGAACTTTTAAGTTTTCAATAAAATTTCATTAATTTTTCAGTGTTGTCAATTTCTGTAGTTTTATTCTAAGTCTCATGATATTCAGTGTAGACTTTTTTTCATAAGGCCCCAGCTCCTGGAGTCATGTGTTGATGTTACTATCTCTGTGTTTGTATTGCAAAACAAGGAAGTTTCTAGCCCTCATGGTTGCAGACAATAGCTTGAAAATGTGAATCATAAAAGGTGTAAAACAAGGAGCTCTTTTTTTCAAAACTTCATTTTTAAGCTAGTCTTGTGATTTTTGGGGATACCTGTCTCCTGATTTTTTTTTTGAACATTTGGCATTGTCGGTACCCATTTTTAAATTTAAATTCTGCCATGCAGTATCAGAAATTATGAACCAATAATGTTATGCTGGTCATAGGAAACATAATGAAAACAATCCTAAATAGGTACTGAAAGACTAAAAAATCTAATATTTTCCAAAATTCGTGAGGTGCAAAGAGCTATTTAAAAACTAGAAGGGTGACTGTGAAATTAGTGCTTTTAAAATATATTTTTAAAAACTCTGGTACATACTAGTAATTGCCTTTTTTCCTGTTTAAATGTGATTCATCTTCCCAGTTTCCTTTTATGAAACAATAAATCAAAAGACTAGCTTCTTTATATTTTTTTTTTTTTCACATCCTTTCAGATTCACATGGCACAGGTCATTTGCCTAGAGAAGAACACTTATTTAAAGAGGTACAACTATCTCAGTGATATGTAACTTTTTAAATGATTTCTGAACTGGAAAAGATCAAAACCAGAATGTCTCTCTCACCGATTCAGGACAGATTACAAAAACAAGAAAGTGAGCCTGGGAAAAATGGTGCACAATACCATGATTAGGATGGTGATATGCATACCAGCCATGCAATAGCCACATGTAATTATTCTGACTTTGTTTCATCAGCACATAGCAATAACTGTCAACCTACGGAACTTCTGATAACATGATAGAAGGAATAATGGCTGAGCGTGCTGAAACTGAAAGGAATGCAAAGTAGTGATGTTTGAAGTGAAAATCTAAGTAATGAGAGGAAATTAGAACAGAAATGTCAAAGGTATGTTGGTTAACAGTGCTCTTCAGAATCTTCTCACTCAAGAAAAATCTATTTGTTTACTAGAAATAGTTGTCCAAGCAAATATGTAACCAAGAAAGGGATTTTTCAGTATATACAGATAAATTATTTTTTATGAGTGTAGTACAAGGGATTTGCTAATAATGAATAATATATTTATAGACACGAATATGCAATCATGCTGTCATTTCTGGTTAGCCATATTCAATAAAATACATTCATTGCTATACTGTGTGAATTAAATTACCATCTTCTGTGAGTGCGTGAAATCCCACGCTTTCACAGATATTCACAAATTTGATTCAGGGTTAGCGGTTGCCATTTTCACTGCAAACCCGGGGCTAATCTGGCAGTCTTAGATGCCTCCTTGAGTGGGAATTTATGGGTGTAACATGTCTTCTGATGGCATCATAGGCCAAATCCAGTGGCTCCCTACATGGCAGTTAAAAGGCAAGAAGCAGGTCAAGGACCCAGGACTGGTGTAACCACTAGGCAAACTAGGCAGCTGCCTAGGGCAACAAGATTTGAGTGTGTCAAAAAAGCAGTGCCCCAAATTTTTTTTTACTCTATTGCTGGAGAATGAATGAATAAAGAAAAGAGAAATGTCATTGAACATGCATTTTAACTTGTTCTCTCATACATTACAGCTATAACCTATGCCAGTTCCACGTTGCGGGCACAAGCATAGTGCTTCACTACAGTACCAAGTGGCAATGACATCATTTTTCTCATTGTGTGCAGCCATTATCCGTTCTGACAGGCTGTTTATAATGCTAAGTTTACTAGTTTTTGGAGGTTGTCGACTAAGGCTAACTCTTTTTGTTGAATTGTTTCAGATCTAAGACTCTGGCAAGTGCTGCTGCATTATTTCGCTAATGCTTTGTGTCAATTGTGTGTGTATTTTAAGTATTTGAGTGTATATGTTTATGTGCGAATACGCATGTATAGGTTGTTAAATTTGTCATATTGATATTGTCAGTTCTATGATGGAGTATCCACCATTCTAATTTTATAAATTAAAAACAATAATTGGATATTCTAAAAGTAGAATAAAATGTAGTAGATTTCGATATGAAAGGATGAAGAAAGGAAGTATATGTGACTAAAAAGGGTGTATTTTTAAAAATATTTTGAAAGTTTATAAGCAGCGATGCTCTGGGAGGAGGGGAGGAGTGGGGGCGCGAAAGGTAGAAGTTTCGCCTAGAGCGCAAAACATCCTTGCACCAGCCCTGCAAGGACCAGACAGGCTCTCCATAGTCCCTGGACACCAATGAGTCAAGCTCTGTAGGAGCACTGTCCATGGGAATGCAGAGGATGTTTCGGTGGTTGGGGACAGGTACAACAGAAGTCATGGTCAATGAGTTTACATGGCTCTAAGCCAAAAAGCAGGCGTGCATCCTCTAGTATTATGGGAGAGCTCTGCTGCTTGCAGCCATTTTATGCTGGATTTCTGTGGCATTCCAGCATTCAAACCTAATTTTTTAAATTTCCATCCAGTTAGGTACAAATCCCAGGCGAGGTTTTTTTCAGGTACCACAGCATCGAGGTAGGCTCTTCATGCTAGTTGTGCAACCAGCTCCACATAATAATCAGGTCAATCATTTCTATACTTGTCCTTGGAATATCAATAACAAAAATGAGCCTTTCCATGTTACTGCTGCAGATTTACTTGTGGGTTTTAAAACAGACACACATTCACGCACCATAGTGTACTGACAGAATCTCAGCTCATCAGCTGAAAGAATCAAAAAATGTCTATGATAATGGAGCTGGGTTTTTTTCCCCTGTTCAGAGAAAGAAAATATAAAACAGATGGTATCAGTGTTACCACACAGAAGTGCATGGAACATGCTTTTGATGATTCATCCAGTGTAAAGTCTTACCACTTTAAAGAAGGAAAGGTCATCATTGATTAAAAAAGACCTATGCTCTTTCCAACCATTTGCAATTCACAGATTTAGAGTACAGAGACTCACTGACCCACATCAAGGGAATGCAAAAGTGTTTTCTACTGGGGGAAAAACTAGACCCTGTTTAAGTTAGGTGGCCATTGTTGCTCAAGCAGCAGCATACACTGGCTTTAGGGGAGCTGCGGATGTTCAGGTCCCTGCCTCTCCCAGTACTGCAATCATTCATAGGATGCGGGACATAAAAGGCCAGCAATGTGTACAAAAAGTGCTGAAGGTAACTGTGACTAGTGCTAATGAATTGTGGAAGGATAATTTCCTCTGCTTTTTTCTTTTTTCTTGAAACAAATCACAGCATTCTATTTCACCCCAATGGCCTTTATAAAAACTCCACAGTGACTAATTATAAGACAAGTAAGAACATCTACTATTAGCAGAAATAGGATTGTTGTTCAATAACCTTGGGAGGTTGCACATCCAATGACGCTCTGAATCCACAGCTATTAGATGGGGGTGGGTCTCCTGAAGGTTGTTTCAGATTGCTGCTGGCGTCTTGCTGCTGAGCTCTGTGTATTCAATGCCACAATGTCAGCAGCTTGAAATTCCCTGTCTGCTTTTTATGTTGCTAATAATCTTCAATTTTGTGCTGTTTGCAAAGAGGGAGAGGGAGAAAGAAGTGTTTTCTATGCAGGGGTGTTGTCTGAAGCCCTCTTTCTAATGGTGGTTCTAAAGGTATTTGCTGTCATGTTGTTCATCTGCAGCAATGAGTCAGGCACTGAGAAACCAAATTGGTAGGATGCATGCTTCTATTGATTAGAGGTATAGAACACAGATGTTAGCCATACATATGGCACAAGGGTGATGACGTTGTTTTAACAAAATGTAGCAACAAGTATTGAGGCACCAGTGTGTCAGCCAGAGATTTCTGTGCAGAGCCATGCACTCTACTCTCTTTTTTGCCTCAGTGAGAGAAGAAACAATGATATATTTCAGAACTATTGAGGCACAGAGGATGATGCTTTCTTCTGCATCTGTTTTATTCTCACTTTCAGAGAGGGGAAGAGCAAACAAACAAGTTGTGTTTACAAAGATGCCTTATTTAGGATTCCGCTCCAATTGCATTTGTAAGTGGTATCTAATGAAGCCGTCATATTAATTCTTGGCCTTAGCTTCTTTTTTTAAAAAAAATATTTGTTATAAGTGAGAAGAATTCCAGCTCCTAAGTGCTTTGGGGGCAAATTATTTTGAAAGGTCTTTGCCACTGGTGACAGAATCAAAGCTATTTTTCCCAGTGCAGATGCTCAGCTCCACAATTCTTTCAAATTTAACTCTTTAAAGTTTGTCTACTGGAAGAAGATCAGAAGAAAACAAAATGACTTTCTCCATTTGCATAGCTCAGTGGTTTGAGCATTTTTCCTGCTAAACCCAAGATTGTGAGTTCGAGCCTTGAGACGGCCATTTAGGGATACGGGGCAAAAATCTGTTGGATGATTTAATTGGAGATTGGTCCCCCTTTGAGCATGGGGTTGGACTAGATGATCTCCTGAAGTCCCTTCCAACTCTGATATTCTACAATCCTAAGAGGGCTTCTGGCTGATTTCTGAAAAAGGTCTGTGTGTGTGGCTCTTCCCAGACAACAGAATAACTGAAGAGAGTTGAAACTGCATTAATTATAAATTAACCTAATTAAAAAGCTGTAGTGAGGACCAAGCTTTTAATGGATATAGATCTATTTGCATACACCAAAAACTGCACATTTGCATACCCTACATTTACTTCATTAAGAGCAATATGAATAGCCTAGGTAGCTGAACAGGTATGAAAACAATTGCATCTTTCTTGCCCCACTCCTCCAAAATAGATTCACTTCAGTTTTATAGAGGTTTCTTCAGTCTAAGGCACACACCATGGCAGCTCCTCCAAATCTGCCCCATACTTTTACAGTAGAATAGCCGTTGTTCCAGTGCAATATCCTCTCCCCACCTTGAAGTAGGGAGTCAATATTTGCCCCCTGCTGCTAGAATTCCATGCTAAATTATAGCAAATGCATGTGCAATTTTATACACACACCTTCCCTTCATTCCTTGAAAAAAATTGAACTCATAATCTGGTAATGCAAAATTCATATTGCACAAACAATCTTTACTATGTGCTTTTTCTTCAAAAATTCAGGTTACATAAAGACTATTTTTTTTTCACAGTTCCTTAACCCTGCCTTAATAAACATTTGTTTTTCTGTTTGTGAACAAACCCACTATGTGAGATTTGTGGAACACTCTGAGATTCACCTGATCTTAGTGTGCAGGATCCACTTACTGTTGGCATTCAAAGCAACTGTTTTATTTTTCACCAGATTAATCTATTTTGAAATGAAGCTGCTGTAATATCCAGTTTATTTCACATTGTGACATGATACTTCACTATATTTTTTTCTGTTTACACCTTAGTATGTAAGAGGGCCTCATCCAGCAGCTATGAAGTATCTATTTAAACTGATCTGCACTTTTTATTATACTTGAATAATACTGTGGTAAACTTTTGTGATGACTGAAGTCAGAGGCACAATAAGACAATTTCTTTATAATTCTAATTAAATTGTTAATGGATGCTGAGGCTTTATAAGACCTGACATTTAGCACAAATAATAAAAAATCCATAAGAAACAGCATAAAAAAATACAGTAGTATGTTTTCCACTTTCAACCTTCTGAACCCCTGTTCTTCTCTAAAATGCATATGTACAGGTCTGTTTGAAGTCAGTGGACTTCCACAGTTGCAGCTTAGGGAGTGATGTAAAGCCCATTGAAACCACTGGAAGAGTAAAATTTGGCCAGATTTTTGAAACCCCTGTGGGAGCAAAACTGAATGTTTCCTTTGATTGTAATTAGATATTACTGATGATAGCCAGTGTGGATATCACATACTGCCATTTAGATAAACTCTGAATAGCATATGCTGTGTAAAGAATATAAATGGATTTGTTAGTATGGCCATGACCTAAATACCAAGTTTGTGATTGAGCTCAGAAGGAATGAAACTAACACAGTGAGCAACAATAAACCAAAAAACACATAGGTAACATCAGAACAAAAAGCCGGTACTGTGACAATATAAAAGCCATTTTTGCCAGAAAGCAATTATGCTGCTCAATTAAGATACCTTTGCTGCCACACCAAATACTAATGTAGAATAAACAGATGTGACTAATAAGTCAAGGAAAAGATAATATAACCCACAATCAAGAGAAGATAGATGAACTCACCACCAGTCCATATTAAAAACAGCTACCCTGTGATACGCTAATTTTCCAGTATCTTTGTACGTATTTTGGGATTTAATTACTGACCCCAATGAAGGAAGATATAAATTATTCCTACCGGATATCAAAAGAGACCACTGATCTCAGAATCCGCTTCTAGGTTTAACAATGAATGTGACAACTAAAATGATGCACACGCTACAGCTAAAATGACATATTTTACTTAAATGTGTATATATGTTTTCTCAAAGGCAATTCTTGGTTTGTTTGTTTTTTGGAAACAAGTCCATTCCACCTTACAATAAGACACTTTTGGTTTTGGAAAATATATCGTACAGAAAAAAACAAAGGAATGGAAGGAAAGAGGGGAGAATCTTTTTTATAAATGTCATAACACTAAAATGCACATATTATATATCAGTTATTTATGATTAAAATATGATGGGCTCTGTCAGGTTCTCATTGACCCTGTTTGTCCTATCACAGTTCCAAAGCATTCCATGTGATGTTACTAAATGAGTCCTGCCCTATGTTCTTTATTTAATGTTAACAAACTTTAACCAAGATAAACTGTTTTGCAATGTCTCCCATTTTCAGATAAGTGGTTGCTCTATCCTAGTTTTGCCAATATTTGTCACATGAGTAACCCTGTTCATGTCATAAATAAGTAGGCTTAGAAGGATTAGATTTTTGCTGGTAAATGTCGGTAAACATCCATTTCATCATAAACCCACAAACAGGCAAAACAACATTTCCATTGATGATAGTTGAAATTTACAAATAGGAAAAGTAAGAAAAATCCTGCTTGAGAGCTACACTTTGGTTTAAGAATATTTACTTTGTATATTTTGACATGTGATGTTGACAGTTTGTGTGTTGACAGCTGTAAAACTTTAATTTCTTGAATCTCCGCATCTACAGGCCTTATTGTCTCTTCCTTCTTCCCGCCGTGACTTTCTGCAACTGTAAAAATTTGATACAAAAAAGCTTATAAACCATCATTTTGCACCAGACATTTTAAATTGATAAAAATCTGAAAAAAATGTTTTAAAATAAACATATCCATTGAAATGATGATAAAAAACAAACAAATACTGTCCCACCTATGGGTAAGTGAATAAAGGTTTGCAGGATCAGACTCCTGATAGCTGTAAGTGATTTGAAGATGTAAAATTCCATGTTTGCCTTGTGCACAGTATTTTTATCTACCTCAGCATATACAGATCAATATTAACAATGCATATAACTGACAAAAAGCAGCTTGGTTATGCTTTCAGTTTAAGGTATTGCATTGCATAAGTGAACACTTAAAGTTCACCAACATTCCCTACATTGCTTAGCAATTATTTTTATTGATTTATTATTTATTTATGTAGAAAAATTGTATTTAAATTTTCTGTCAAAATGCAAGGCTTTATTTTCTTTATTTATTCTCTTTATTGTTTTGCTTTATAGATATTTAAGAATACACCAAGGACATGTTAAAATACTTTGAGATAGTGAGAAAACATAAATAGAACTTGATTTGGATTGCATGTACTGCTTTGCAGTTGGATCCTGAAGTCCATATTCCAATAGTACTCAGTCCCGGAATTTTCTCAGCACCTTACAGCTCCTGACTGAGCTTTGTGAAAATGCTGGCTGCTTAACACTTTCAAGGATCACTTTACAGGAGCAAGCCCATAATCCTTATTCTGTATATCACTCATGTATTCCTATTGACTTCAATGAGTTCAACATGTCTAAGGATTATTATTTGCATGAGTAGGGGATTGCAGAACGGACACCTCTATATACTTTCTCACAGACAACATGGCAAAAATGTAATAATTAGACACAGAACATATGTTTTTCAAGTCTAAATCTCTCTCTCTCTTTTAACAGAAGTTTTAAAATACATATCTTCAGTTGCTTTCTGCTGGTTAGAATTTTGGTTGAGAAAAAAGAAGTAATCAGCCATTCTATTCTCCAAACTGTAAAAACGTATGAGGGTAAAATAAAAAGTTAGTTGTACAGAACAAATGTAATATGCAATTGTACGAAATAGCATAATTTATCTGGGGGGGGAAGTTGCCATCTTACCGCATCACCAAAATCTGCTCTATTAATGATCAAGTGACCTTAAATGCCACAGAGCCTTTAAAAGTAATGGGGTGTGATCTTAAGCCACTGAGTGATGTGAAGCCAATTTCTTCTCAATGGCTCAAGCTGTATCATTCACATTAACATATTAGTATCAGTACATGAAACATAACAAATATTACATCTTATTTACATAATGGATGAGACTAGGGAAGCAGTTCCAGATGGCTGATGAGCACCTTGAGCCAAAAGTTGTGGAGTTTTTGTTTTTTTTACATATTAGTATCCAGGAGTCTAATGTGATGAGATTAGATCAAGTTGACTGGAATATGGACTTCGAGTGATTTGTTGCTCTTAAACTGGACAAAGGTTAAACCTCAAGCTAAAGTACTCCATGCCAACCTGCTTACCGTTGTTGGGACATGTATCATATTTGCCTGGAGTGCTTCAGTTCTCGTCAGTGGTGCAGACTTCAAGGAAAATTCTCTTCTCTGTTCTGCCCTGCTGAATGTGACTTCAAAGAGACTGCTCACATCCTCAGAATTAAATACATGCTAAAGTGCTTTGCCAGATTGGAGCCTTAATGCATATTGTGTGCGATTGCTGGGTTATTCAAAACTTTCTGTATTGCCATGTCCTGAACACTGTAAAGACATTGTGGATGTAGAAGACTTTTTCATCTGTATGTTTTCATTATAAATGATATTTCCCAGCTTGGAGAGGACAGGTATAAAATCAAATATATTGGAAATAGCTCTATCAGCAGCTAGGCATTGTATTTTCCATTACTGGAGGAAGGAAACTATTTTGCTAGTAAAAATTAATTTGTGTCCTTGATGGATCTTTGTTCTTGGAGAAGCTTGTTTATGAATTAGAAGTTCATGGAAAAGTTTTCCAATTCTGTGAAAATTTTCAAGACTTTGGAAATTTTTCTCATCTCAGATCAGGGAGGGGAAGGAAAATAGAAATCTCAAAATTTTTCACAAATCGGGAATCCAAAATACA
>ML677332.1:66147486-66226755 GCA_007922305.1 Dermatemys mawii
TTCAGTTAGTCTTTAAGGTGCCACAGGACTCTTTGTCACTTCTGCAATTCCAGACTAACACGGCTACCCCTCTGATATGTGGGTCTAGCTGCCTTCACCTTTTATGGAGTTTTGGGGGCATCATCCAACAAGTATTGTCTAGGAAGGGGAAATAGATTTTGGAGTCTGTTGAAATTATATTGTCTATTTTTTAATTTTATATGTTTGTGATGTACTTTTGTTGCTGCTGTAGAGTTTAAATTAAGAAAGATGCATCTTCTTTAAAATCCATTTGTAAAACATCCACATAACTGAAAGACTTTACAAGATAATGAGAAATCAAAGTGGAGCACAAAATATAATTACAAATCTGCTTCCCAATTGGCCCTCATAAACGAATGGAGAGTATTAGTAAGAACATTGCTAACAAGGGAAGAAATAATGAAATGAATTTGAAATTAGAGCATTGTATTAAATTATACCAGGATATAGTTCTAACTAGCATTCAGATATTACAAGCAGGTACTATGGTATATAATTCAGTCGGCAGTACTTTAGTCAAACAACTTTGCTGTAACTTCTCATTAGAAAAATGGACTCATTTTAGTGGGTTGCAGGATGCTTTCTTAGTTTTGGGTTTTTTGTTTTTGTTTTTTTAATCTGGAAAAACTGTAACAGAATGTTACTGTTATCTTGAGGTATGATTTTTCCCTTCAGTGATCAAGCACGTTCCTGAGTTGGGTATCACCTGGAACTGGTAGAAGTCATCAATCAGATGACATTGAAGGGAGGTGAGGTGGAATGAGGAAAGTGCAATGCAACTACATCTCTTTGTGCTCTGTGAAGCATAACACAGAAGCATCCTTCATTACAAGAAGTTGGAAATGAAACACATTTAAGTAAAACAGCCACATTTATGTTGTCTTGATATTAAGTTACTATTGATTTAGGATGAAACTGCCACAACATCACTAGATACATTAATTCATATTATTATGTTGTTTTGGCAGCTCTATTTTTTTAGGATTAGTGGAAGGTATAGTCAAACTAATTTATCTCTACAGGTTGTCCTATTGAGAGCTCTCTTGTCGGTTCTATCTTCTCTTAATTTGTTCAAACACTTTTCAATCCTTAAAAGAATATGGCTTTTTGCTTCTCCCTCAGGACCATTCCTCCTCATTAAGGAGAATGGTGGAACAAGTACTATTGCAAACATCTGCTGCTATGGTACAGTAATGTAGTATGTTTCTCTCCAACCAGGGTGGCTGTCAGGATTTCTGTCATCCAAAATTGTGACCCAATTTTGATTTCAATCAATACATTTGTGAATTCTTGTGAACAGAAATCTGTGGATGAACTGACTTCAGTCGATCAAGTGTATGCACAACTCGCCTCAGATGGCACATGACCAGGATTCATCATTGAATTTGATCCACTGGTTGGATCATTAGCTTCCCTGACCCAGGCTGGGTACTGATGGAGAGTGCAATGTGAATGTTTCTCTTTGCACACTCTTTATTATTGGTGATGCGTGACTGGTCGTCTGAGCATGTGCCCTTGTTTCTATGTGGACACAGGTATTTGTATAAGAAACATCCAGTCACAAATATTTGTGCAAATATAACCATGTTTGTGAATCATGATTAATAAGGGGTACACACCCTGCCAAACTGAACAGCTATCTAGAATGTAAATGAATGCTTACGTCCACTGGTTTGCATTTTGCAAAATTACCTGTGTGTACAAATGAGTGTGCTTGCATATCTTGTGAACACAGTTAAAGAGGCAATATTGGCCTAGAATCCTTCCACTATAAAAGGGGTATAACTGGTCTGTGTGATCTTTAAGGCTTTATACATAAAAGTAATGTATAGAGCTGGTTGAAGTCTGAGTACCATTTTCTTAAAATGAAAGGTTGTTTTTGTTTCAAAGCATTCAAAATAGACTCATTCTTTTTTATTTCTTTGCTTTTTTTATACTTTTTATCCTACTTTTAAAAAATATAAAAAACATTATCAAAATCTGTTTGGGATTTTCTGCTGCAGACCCTCTTGGCATTAGGTACCATCACCATTTTAGCAAGAAGCTGGCAAGGGGTTGGAGGAAGAGAAGGAGGCCCTTCCTCATAACTTTTAGCCCAGTGGCTAGATTACTTATCTGAGATGTGGAAGACCCCTCATTCAAATCTCCCGTCCATCTATGGGAAAGGATTTGAATTGAGATGTGCACCTGTAATTACTAGAGTGCTATGATATCCTGATGTGGGGCTTCCTCAGTCTCTCTTCCTCCCCCACTGCTCTGGCCATTTTGTGTTAGCTTGTCTGTGGGGCCTGACCTAGGAGAGAAGGTATATGCGTGCTTACAAGATCAGGCCCTGAGATCAGTTAGGGTGGAATAAAGCCTATTTTCTCTCAGTGTGTGCACTGCTTTGTGCGTAGAAGGTCCAGACAGCTGGTATGGAGCCGTGGGGCACATGCTCACAAGCAGAAACATAGGTGCCTAATGGCGCTGAGCTAATTTAGGTGCCTACAGGGCTTGAAGGAAGCTGAACAGAGAAAAAGACAAATGCTGCTTGAGAACTTATGAGACTGTCATTAAATAATTCTGACTCTCCACCCTCATAATTTCCTCTGTGAAAATGTGCATGACAATAATAGAAAATGCTTACAATAATTTCATGCAGATGTGAATATTTAAAGAGATCAAAACAGGAAAAATATATCCATCAAAATTCTATAAAAATACAAATGACAAGTAAATGCTGCCAAGCCAAACTCTAAGTGTGGCTCTGCTATATGAGCTTAATATGCCTCCGGTGTGGAGACAAGGCACCAGGGAGGTGCAGGATCTGATTTCTCAACAGCTGTCCCAGTAGAGAGTTCCCCTAAACTCTGGCACTCTCTGAGGGGCATCTGTAGTGTGGTTTCAGCTCTCTTGCACCACTGAAGTGCCACAAAGTCCACAGCCTGACTAGTGAATCTGTCTCCAGACCTCCCTGCATAGACTGAGTTGTGTTGCAGGGGATATGGGGATTAGGGAAGCTTGTCTCACTGCTCTCTACATCAGTATGTGCTCTGGAAATCCTTGCCCACAAAGTTGTCAATCAGTTGTTTCATTCACTCTAACAGAAATGTAGCCCCTCCCCCAAGGTATGGCTTTAGCCTCCTCACTGAGGCTGGCTATCTGGAGTGGTTTCTGCACTATCCTTGCAGGGGCTGGGTCCTTGGTTCTTCTTTATTGAATTGTGTTGCCTCCACCAAAGATGCAGGGGGTGCTGCCTACTGGGTTGCTGACAAGGAGTATAAAATGCAGTGCATAAGAAACAATAAAGTACATAACACAAACCCCAGCAAAGAAATGATACACCCAAAAATAACAATACAACAAAGGGGGACTTTACTGGGAACAGGAAAATAGGATCTGGGGAAAGACATTAGTTAACCCTAACTCTAAGAACAAAAACACCCACACAGCCCAATACCCCCAACTGATCCCAACCCCTAGCAACCTGCCTGGCACCTTCCCAGGCTGAGAGAACCTAGAGATACATGCAGCAGTTCTGTGAATGTTGACCTGCTTAAACAAAAAATACTGGTCCCCTCACAGTATTTTCATCCTTGGTTGGGACAGAGTCCTCTACTGCCCCCCCTGGTCAGGAGTCCTGTGGGAGTCATGGCTGGCTTTTGGTAGCCAGAGCTGTACTGGATCTCTGCCACTCTGAATGTTGGTCTCTGCAGGGCTGGAATTGCCTGAGCCATGCACTAGACTCGGCAGCAGATCAAAGACTCCCTTTGTTAGGCATGGGAGTTAGTCAGGAACACCCTGAGGTGTCCTGCTTCTCTCTCAGCTCCCAAACTCAAGGTTTAAAAGTAACTAAAACTAGTCTCTTTGTCTCTGAGTCAGACTGTCCTCTCCCATTGAGGTAATGAATAGCCCTGGCACATCATTCAGTCAGCAAACTGCTTGACCATATCACCCAGGAGTTTCTCATCCATTCTGTCTCTACATGACTTCAAGCGTGCTGGGAAATGGTATGAGAGTTCCAGAAGCTTGCCAAAGCCAAGGGGAGGTTACAGAAACTAATTTTAAATGCATTGAGACACACAGATGTAATAGGAAGGCATTGCTAACAGTTCCATATTTAAGCCTTTGTTGACTTTATTCCCTAAAGAAGGGTTCAAATATACACCAGGATCTTGTCTTCATCTGGCAGTAACTTTTCCCCTGAAATACATGCAATGAATTGAGTTTTGTTTGTGCATCCTGGTGACTATCAATTAGGGTCCCATGAATGTGAGATGAGCATTTTCTGACTAACAATACAATTCAGGGTAAAAGAATTAACAGGACAAAATTTACTCTGCCCATAAATCAGAAGAACTTACCTTGATCCATAGGTGAAAGTTCTATGGCAGGAATGTAATGTGTAACCTGTCTTTTGTAATTTAAGGACCGTGATGGCATTGTGGATTCCACCCCTCCTTCTTTCTTTCCCCTCTCCTCATAAAAAAAAAAATCTTGTACCAAGATCAATGAAGTCTAGTCATTATGGAGTTCGGTTACCACAACCACATGCTATATACCTACATTTATGTCAGTTCCGATCTTTGTTGACGATGAGACTTTGCTGTTTCAGACCTCTGCAAAGGTTTGATTTGAAATGTCAAAACTAAATTGATTGTATGGTGTCTCCAGGGATGACTCAAAGAAACTGCAATCCCATTGCTAGGTTTTTTTGCTTTCTTCTTACATGTTCCCCCAAACCAACTAATCAATTTTTCCGTCCTTGCATGTTCCCTTCAAGACAAATAGAAATGGAGGAAAGCAGCATCTTAATGCCAGATGGCCATTGCAACTTTTTTCAGGGAAGCATCAAACAGTGCATGACTATTGTTTTAGATACCAGGATTTATGCTAGACTTCACAACCTTTCTCCAATGGTGTTTTTCTGTTCATGCATAGTACCAAAGAAGGAAATAGAGATCCATTGAACTCCTTGCTTAGGCTGGAACTGTTTCTTCTTGTTTATCTTTCTTATCTACACATCTAAACTAGAAGTTCCATTTCACGTTATTCAGTATTTAATATTCTCCTTTGTCATATGCTGAACATCATATGCTGAACAGGAATTCTGGATGTGCAAAGAAATGCATATAATGTTTATGTCCTTTCCATATCACTAACTAGAAGTAAAAAAATTAAACTTCTCCCTCTGCAAGCGACAGAGGGCTAATTTTAAAGCAGTATGCCAAGCACTGAAGTTTGTTTGTAGGTGTACCAGTAAATCTTACCCAGCAGCTATTCAAAACCACAGTGATTTAGAAATTATTCTGAACAAGTTACAGTTCTTTGAATGTTATCTCCTTGATTGATGTGCAGTAACTGAACTAACAGAAAGCTTTATTTGTTTTTAGTGAAATTGAACTTGACTTGGAGTGAGTTCTTGATCATAATTCCTAGTAGGTTAAAATCAATGGGGGAAACTAGTAAGCATCATGTCCTTTTCCCAAGGTTTTTGCAATGCAGACAGTTGCTGTACCCCTAGTGTACACACAGTCTATTTCATATCCATATAATGTTTGCTCCAAAAAGTGGCTTCATTCCAGTCTGACAAACAAAGGTACCACTGAATACTTCAGAGCTCTCCTCCAGATGCAGTACCTCTGAATGTAAATGTATTGCCAAGACATCAGCATGCTGAATACCTAGGAGTTTGGGAAATGGGGGGACAGGAAAAGAGGAAAATAATAATAAGAATCAACAGAATAAATGAAGGTTAAAGTGGTAAATGGGTTATGATTTTGTCATTTTCTGCTGGAGCCTAGTATTCAAATCCAGCTTTGGGCCCCATAATGACAAAGATTTTAAGGGTTTCATTTTGATTTCTAGTGGCAATATGTAGCTGTATTAAAGAGAACACAACGCAGTTAAGACTGATGGGCAGTTTTCTGCTCCAAAAAGGTCCAGAACAGGAATAATAGAGGGTGCTACAGGTCAGGATTGACCTACATTGTGTGATACCGGAGGGCCAGAGAGCACTGGGAGAGTGGTCGATGGGAGATATAAATAGTCCTAGGCTAATTAAGGCATGGCTCACTGTAGACCAGGGAGGGTTGCTACAGTTAATTGGAACACCTTTAGTCACTCAAGGCCCTGTCAGGAACCTATAAAACCCCCTGCTTCAGGCAGACAGGGTGTGCGAAGAAGGAGAGAGGACTGAAGTTTGGAGGTGTGTTGTTGAAGAATTGAAAGGCCAGAGAACTGGAGGAAGGGAGACCCTGCCCCAGCGGGACAGAGAATCTCCCTCCCCCCACATCAAGGACTGAGGGTAGCCGTACCCAAGGGGGAAGAGGGGAAGAAACTCACAGGAGTTGAGAGGGGCTGGGGCTCGGGTTCAGAGTGAGATGCAAACCCAGGCCCCTCTCCTGCTTCCCTTCTCTACCACCTTCCCAGACCACTAGGATGGCCCTCGGCATCCCAAGAGCAGGGGCAAAAGGTGGCATAGAAGAAAAGAAAAGCACAGGACCCACCATACCACATGCACATCATACCACACCACACGCCAAGAAAAGCACAGGACCCACCATACCAACATTGGCCATTTTGTCACAATTGGCAAAGCAAGTGTGTGGCGACTTCGGGCCTAGAATGCCAAGTGCTGCTTCAGGGCAAGAATGAGGTACGTTTCAAGGCTATATGGGGCCAAGGGCTGAAATAATGGAAGATGACAGGCTGGAACTGAGGTGCGTTGGCACAAGAATGTTGAGAACTTCACGCAATCTCTGTCTGCATTAATTCATGTTCGCCATCTTCAGCACCACAATTATAAACAATAATAAATGAATGTGTAATTGAACACAGTTAATAAAACAGCAAGAGTCTATGCTAGCTTAAAGACTAAGCAGCTCTGTGCTCTTAGTACATATTACAAAATAATTACAAACATTCCTTGATCGATCGGTCCATCAGCCCTCACAGAGAGAGCGCCGATCATGTCACACATGTTGTTCTAGTCAGTCCTTCAGCTACCCGCCGGCCAGCCTGTCAGTAGCACTACTTTTTAACCTCTCCTGAGCTAAGAAGCAAAAGTGTAATAAAAGTAAGATTAGGAACTATTTTAGAAGTATTGTAGCAATAACAATAAACTAACACAGTTGTAATACTTGCTCTCCCATGCACCGAAAGTTACGGAAGCTGTGCCAAAGCTGTGACTCAGGAACATGAGAACAGCTTCATTTATCAGATGCCATATTAAAATCTCTTAGAGAAGAGGTTTTGGTTATTACACTATGTACATCACACAGCTTTCTTATAACACTTTTTTTTCTGTTCCATCTTAGCATTCAGTTCAAGTTTACCTCCCCTGTTGCGTCTCTTGTTACCTTGGGTGACTTCTATTGTTCTTCAGATTGTCTTATCCCCACCGTTCTTCTGTGCATCTCTCTATCTTGACTCTACATAAACATCTGCTTTGCACCTGGGATTTTATTAATGGCAGAGAAATAGCTCAATTACGCATTTAGCTGTCAAAATACCCAGTGTCTAAAAGGTGTCCTTCTAAAGACAGGGCAGGTGATAGTATTACCACCTGCTTTCTGCTAGGGGCTCCATAAAGGCATTGTTGGTGGAGGATGAAGCAGGGATGCACTAAATAAGTGCCTCCTTCAATTCCCTGTGCCCTAAATGAGCAAGTGCCACATGATCTTTGGGCTGCACTGTCTGCCTGTGAAATCCCACAGGTATAGGAAAGTTGTAGCCACTCTTCACTACTCCAGTTTCCTCCTTCTGGTATATCCACTACCAACAGCCAGGCATGGGGTTAAGCCTGCATAAACCCAAACTTTGTATCTCCTGTAAGGAATGATGTATCCTGTGTGACAAATTCCACTGAATAGCCCCACTTTTGTATTACAAAAAATGTGCCAGGATACTGGGATTATCACTCCTACTCTTGCAATAAATGCCATAGGATCTTTAATAATGACATGTCAGAAATTCAGGGTGAATCTTAACCCCACTGAAATCAATAGGAGTTTGGACATTCACTTCAATGCGGGAAGGATTTCAAACATAATTTTGAATGTTGGAGCCCAGTGAATCCAGGTGTTGGAGTGTTAGACTGAGGTTCATTTAGAGGGCAGAATACTTTTAGTGAATCACCCACACTACTTTCTGCAACACCTCTAGATTTTTCCTAGGAGGATGCCCATCCAAGAAGGGGCCAAGCCAGAACCTTCTCGGTTTCTGACAGTAAATAAGATGAAAGCCCAAGGAGGCATGATATTCCAGTAGAAGGTTTGTAATAATTATTGTAAATGTTTCATTTTTCTACCATTTTAAATGGTATTTGGAAGTGCTATAGTAATAAAATTATTATACAATGAATTACTTTCAAATTCTGCATGTGCTGATATTTACCGAGTTTTGTGGCCAGCTACAGAAGCTGATATTTTCCATGTTCTTTAACTCTTACGTCCAACAAGTTCTCTTTTATATACATGATCTTGTGAAAGGAAAGATTTTTTTTAAAAGGTATTCTGAGTGAGGAGAGAGAATTGGATGGTTGTATTAAAGGTATTGATTTTTCCGCCCTCACTGAAAAACAGCATTATAAACTTTAAATTCTCATGCACTCTAAAACAAACTCCTGATAAAAAGGGAATGTCTGTTAAAATGAAACATTTTCTTTTACAACAAGGTTATGTACTGAGCATGTTTCTGTTGAAACCCAAATAGCGAAAAGTTTTGTATGAAGTTCAGAGGAAGCCTTAATCTTCCAGATATTGGGATTTTGCTTATGCATTCAGCATTTGTTGGTCTTGTTGCTATTGTTATTGGAGAGCATGGCTTAGAAATTAGCTTTGCCTTTGTTCAATGACAATGGAAATGTGCAATTATTGTTCAAAAATATATTTTCATATCTTTTATTGGATATCTTCATACAATGAGATACTTTAAATGGTATTTGGAAGAGCTATAGTAAAAACATTATTATACAATGTACTTTTTATATTCTGTTTCCTTTCTAGACAAAGCTTTTCAAAATGCTCATAATGTAACCTTAGGCTCACATGGATTTATGTTTTGTACCAAGCTCAAAATTCAGCCAAGGTTCACCAGGGGTCACAAACCTGGGCCCTGTTTTGAGTAAATCTGAGCTGATCTATGGGTTTATGTCAAAACTATGTGCAACTTATGGACTTGACATAAAACCTGGGCAAACTTTGTGGTTTTAACTGTTTCCCTTTGAGCTTTGGATTCATTCCATCTTGAAACTCAAAGTACAGCTGGTCTCAGCTTGACTTGTAGGGCTAAATTCATCCCTGGTGTAGGTCCAGTGAAGCCCGTGGTTTCATGGGGAATTTATTTGACCACTATGATCTGATGTTCAAAGTACAGAGCAGCCAGGTCTCCCGCTAAAGTCAGTCAATTTGATGAGAGCTTTTGAGTGCTCAGCACTTTTCACAACCATGCCGCTGAAGTGCTCTACGTCCCCTTCCTGTTGACAAGTGAGAATCCAAAGGGTTTTCCATACAGACTAATTCTGTAACCCTATTTAGTGGTATGAGTGCGAAAATGTATTCGGAGCATCAGAAATGTCAAAAACAAACACGCAAAACAAACAAAAAAACATGTATGGATGCTTGCTGCTCTACTATATTGCAAAACTGTGCCAGAAGGCTATTGTCTAGTGCTTGAAATTGGAATCAAAGCCAATTTGTTATGTTGCTCACAGAGGTGAGCAAGAACACGTTTGGATACTACTGTTGTTAGTATATTTCTAGGTGAGTGAAGTAACATCTTTTATTGGACCAACCTCTGTTGATGAGAGAGACAAGCTTTTGAGTTACACAGAGCTTCAGGTCTGGGAAATGAAATTGCAGCATCACAGCAAAATGAGAAGTGGAACAGGTTGTTTACCATATGTAGTTAGTACATATCATAAGAGACTATTTAAGGGGAAGTGGCCTGTTAACATGTCTGCAGTCATAGGATAAAAATAGGAGGTTAAAGATTGTTGTAAAAACCGTAAATCCATTTTCTCTATTCGATCCTTGATTACTGATGTCCAGCAGAGTAACAAATTTAAACTCTAAGGCTTGTCTTTTGAAAGTGTTGTGTAGGTTTCCTTTGAGGATGAGGACTGATAGGTCAGATACAGAGTGATCGCTTTGTGAAAGTGTTCACCCATACGTGGTGCGTTAAACAATCTGTTCCACCTTGTATTTTGCTGTGAGTTCCTTTCCCAGAACTTTGTGGCTCAAAAGCTTGTCTCTCTGTTCCCCAACAGAAGTTAGTCCACTAAAAACTATTACCTCACCCACCTCGTCTCTCTGATATCCTGGGACTGACGCAACTATAACCACACTGCATTTTTCTAGCATGACCAGATATCTCACCAGGAAGCCTGTTCTTACAAGATCTCGACACTCTTTGGCAGGCTTTGGATAGTTACAGATACAGTCCAGTTAAATAGCTAAATATATCAGTGCTTTTGGAGACTGCTGCTAACCTATTGAAATTTGTCCAGCGTTACTGCATTTGAAGTGTTACCGAGGTCAGACATCTACAGGTATTGGCGGTGGTATATATTAAGCTGATAAATTAGCTTCTCCTGCCATGGAGAATTTTAAAAATATATAATTACCCCTATCAAGTAAATATTGAATTAACAAAGGGAAAAGAAATATCATAAAAAAGAGAATGAAATCTATAATCTCTTTCTTTTGCCATATGTGTCTCTATTCAAGAGCAAAATACTTCCGTTTAAATGTTTGTTTTTAATTTCTCTCATTCATCCAGAAGAGCATAACACCTATGCATTTTTTAGCTACCTGTGATGTGAGCCCCCCAAAACCTGGCAAAATCCTGCTGTTATGGAGTGGCTGGATCCTAAGACCACCTCATTCACAGCTACAAATGCTTTCTTCAGGGAGCTGATTGTTTGGTGAGGAGGGCTGAGGGAGTTCATAGGTAGCTATGCCCAACTCTCACTGCGTCTGGATGAAGAAAAGGAACAGAAACCTGTTTAAAGCAAGGCATGTCCTATTATTTCCGTAATTTACAGTACAGGTCGGCATCTTTCTATAGGAGGTGTACTAACTGTACACCCAATTGTATCATTGACAACCAAGCTGTGTCTAAATCATACAGGGCTGTCTTCTCTCTCCACATATGCCCTGCGCAATCACACTGGAGTCAAGATGCATTAAATCTCATTCAAGGTAGAATTAGGCCTACAGTCAAATAACTTTCTTTGGTATAATTTCCTCCCTGTGTATTGTGTGTGTTTTCTCTCTGGAGTCTTTCAAAATGTACTATCTTTTTCTTCAAATTGTTGCCAATGTATTGTAGCTGGAATACCATGTATTGACTCCCACCTCACATCAGTGTTTGTACCATTTGTAAGACATTTTCTGTCTCTTTTATGCATTAAATGTATAAAATGTAATAGATGTTCCATTCATGGGGGAAGACAAACTTTAAAAAGAATATCTGAGTAGATGGCTGTGTGCATTGCCAACAAAAACAAAGAAAATTATAGCACTAAAGAAAAAAATCATATCTGTCCAAGGACAACAATATATCAAAGGAGAATAATTCTCTTTGTCCTACCTTGGGGTTAAATGCTCACTACAGCCTGGGAAAGCTTGCCTTTCTTTTATGCTGTCTATGTCTGTGAATGTTTTATGACTCTTATTGAGCTTAGGAATCAAGTTTCTTAGACACACACAGTTTATTCCAAAGAATAAAGATACAGCAGAAAGTTATTGATTTTTGAGGAATCTACGCCTTGTGAAAAATTAACCAGACATTCCTTCCAAATCAATATGATTATCTTTGCTGTTTCAGGACTGCTTAATCTGATCCATAGAGTCTCTCCAGTGCAATAGTCTGCACTGTGATTCCTTTTTTTAAAAAATGGCTTCTGATGTCTCCTTTGTGCATGATTATGGGACCCACTAATTTTTTTGTGTGTGGGGCTGGCAGGGAGGGGAGAGCAATTCATCCATTTTAATAGTGTGACAGGTGCTGTGAATCACAGTCCTCGAGAGTGATCCCCTCTTAATTGTCAGAAGTGACAATGCAAGTTTCCCACTCTTCCAAAGTGCCTTAACTCTGACATGGAAGGACCATCTTTCAGTCTTCATTCCCATTCATTCTTAGTCTTCTAAGACTATCAACAAGGGTTAATTATGGGGTTTGTGATGTCCACTTTAAATAAGACAGTGGCTACTAACACATTCCAGAAATGACATTAAATAACTAAAAGGTTATTTCAGCCACTATTGGCCTTTGCTGGGTTTGAATTGGTGAGCTACTTTTGAGGTGAATTACTTCCTATTTCTTAATCATTCACTCCCCTACTTTTATTAACCTTAAACAAATATTATTATGTAACTGACCTCCTACTTAGAATTGACAACATTTTACAAAATATTTCTTTCCTTTCAGGTAATCTATATTAGCTTACATAAACTAAAAATAATCCTGTTTTTTCTTGTAATGCTTGTTTGTAATATTGTATATGTTTCTTTATAAAGCATCAGCAGTATTCTTAGTGTTTGTATATGGCACTAAATGAAGATGGTCCTTGCACAAAGTTGAACCTGGTTAGCACTTGGATGACAAACCTCCAAGAGAAACGAGGATGCTGCATGAATGATTTATGGAAACTTTGTTGAGGCAGATTCTGATCTCACTTACATTAGTGGGAATCCAGAATAAAGTTCAAAGGAGCCAACAGTATTATTTTTGGATGGACACTGGTTTAATCTAGAACAGCAAGAGGCACACTTCCCCTTGATTTGGGGAGTTTCTTTGTTCATTGTAGATTCCACCTTTGGGGCAATACAACATTTCAGTCACTTGAAATCACTGCAGCACTATTGACAAGAGTTATGAAGAGCACCATGGTGTCCTAGCCAAATTCCTCTATAGTTAATTATCCACTTATCTAAGTTAATTTACCTAAATTCACCCTACATTTTCTGTTGGATCAATTATCCAAGAAAAATAATATGTTGTTGTTCTGGTGGATGTGTTTCACTGACTGGTGGCTCCAGCATATGTCTGCACAGCAAAGAAAAATCTGTGGCTGACCAGGTGACTTGGGCTTGGACTGCAGGGGCTGTTTCATTGAGGTGTAAACTTCCAGGTTCAGGCTGGAACCTGAGCCCTAGGATCCTCCCATCCCACAAGATCCTAGAGACTGGGTTCCAAGTTGAGGCTGGAGGTCTACACAGCAATGAAACAGCTCTGCAGCTTTAGCCCTGTGAGCCAGAGTCATCTGGCACCAGCCAACTGTGGATTTTTCTTTGCTGTACAGACATACCCGCAACGTTTCCTCTAGATATAACTTCTACAGTAATTTGTAGTCTTTCCTGAAAAGCCCTAGAAAAATTGAAGACACAATTTTAAATAACATAATATTGGATTGAAGAATATTCCTTGGTACATGTGGTATGTTTATGGAACCTAAACCATTATAGAAAATAAATCCTTTAATAATATAGAATCTGACTCCTACTCAGGGATCCAGCAGCAAAGAAACAAAACTATAGAGCATAGACTTTGATAGACTGGTCAGCATGCATTTCAGCATCAGACAATCTTGCAGCATTCTGCCTGAAGCACTTTTAAAACCTTTTTGTAAAAAAATAAAAATAAAAAAGGGATATTTCCCTAATACACAGAGGGATTTTTTTTGGAAGTAAGAAAAAAACAGTTGAATATTTCAGGATGTGACGTGTCATCCTTGATTGTGTGTGCCAGGACAGGAAACTTGAAAATGTCATAGTTCATGAACACTTTATAGCCTTTTCAGTTATTAAAAAGGGGGGAAAAAAAAAGATTTAGCTTACAACAGGTCTTCTCGTCTGATCTAAAATGAATCAGATATTTCATGTAAGGAAAACAAATGTTCTAATATGAACTAATCTGAGATACAGCTGTTCTTTTACTAGCTTGATTTTTCCTGCGCAGATGGAGGAGGATCCAGTGTCTGCTTGTAGACAATTTGGTTTTTATTGACTTTTATTGTTCCTTGAAATATGCCAGGGCCCACAGTATTTTGACTGTTTAGCTCAGACAAGAGAACTCAGTCCAGTCTCAGCTACCCGAATTTTCCCAATGCAACACACACACATATATAGATTTGGAACTGGGGAGGACCCTGGTTAATGATCTGTGGCCTCACAAATGTTGTTATTGATACCAGAATAAAAAATTCCATACTTTCAGCTCTGAAAACAAAGGACCCTACCACTGAAGCTAAAAGGACCTCTTATTTAGCAGCAATAATATTAAGGCTATTACTATCTTTGTATGGCAGCTAACAAAGAGTAGCAATCCTGTACATCCAACATTTCATTAGGTAGGAGGCAGTTGTACACAAAGAGCACAGATCAGCCAGCACATATACAATGCTGCTGTAAAGAGTGGATGAGAAAATCTGGAAGGCTAAATTTAGAGTGCAAGGGCCTGGTCCGACTGAAGTCATAGGGAGTTTTGTAATTGACTTCAGCGGAAGCAGGATTTCACCCATAATCTTTGGAATATCACAGATTCTCAAATTCCAAAAAGTGTTGAATTGTGTAGAGTTATGCCCCATGTAATAACAGAATGAAGAGCTTTTGGAGATCACGTTGAAAATAAACTCCTAAAATTACTGTACAAAGAGGGATTGTTTCTCTCTTTATTTGGACTACATGTTTTTATTTGGGGGCAAGCGTGATTTATTTTTTTTTACATGTGGCAAAAGCTGTTCTTCTATTAAACAGTTTACTCTGAATATATGATCAACACTACTTTGTTTTTCTACAACATCAGGCTCCCAGTCTTCCAAACTGGCTATACAGATTCATGCTAGAGGGGCTTGAGCTAGCACAACTAAAAATAGCAGTGAGGATGTTGCAGCTCTAGTGGAGACTCAGGCTAGCTACTCAAGCTCAGACCCAGAGGCTCAGGTAGGCTTGTGAGTGTGAGAAGCAATGTCCACAAGCTAACGTGAGACTGTCTACCCGGTCTTGGATGCTTGCTCCCAGCAGCAGTGTAGACACACCTTCAAAGACCAGGGACTCTTCATACTGGATGCTCTCATTCATGAATGAAGCCTCTCGAGGTAAGAAGTAGGATAACCATTTTATACAGAGAGATACAAAACCTCAGCGAGGATAAAGGCTAGATTCTGATATGCTTACATTGAATAGCACCTTATCTTGAAAATGGTATTGAATCAAAGGGACTACTCATGGAGTTAAAAGCTATTCAGTGTGAATAAAGTTAGCCAAACCCTACATGATTCTGCCCTAACTGGCCCAAATTGTCAATCTTTTACTCATATTAGAGAGCAGCTACTCACATAAATAGTCCTACTGACTTCAGTGGAACCATTCACATGCATAACTATTTGTCAGTGTGAGTAAGAGGAGAGGTCAGAATGTTGGTCCATGGTAGCTAAATAGAAGTTGAGAAAAGGACCCGGTGGTAATAGATTTAACCATTCACGTATATTGAAAGCAGAAAGAAATACAGGGAAAGTTACCTATATTTTATACCAGCAGGACACCAAATTATAGGTCTCAGGACCTAAACTTGAACAATGTACTCAAACACCTAGATTGTGAAGTTTTGAGTTACGTAGACACCCTAATCCAAATCACTCCTCGTGTTGGGCTTATAAAACCAAAACCTGACACAAAACATTTTGCAAAACCAATTCTGACTTTGTCTAGCTTTTATTTATAAGTATTAGGGGTTAATGGCTGTATTCTCACCCCTGTACAGTCAATGGCATACGTCCCATTGATTTCAACGGGTAGGATCTGACCCCAATTCATTGTGCATGAAAATGTCCCGAAGTTCATACGAACTGTGTCCTGTTGAATCTCTTCTTGGTTAGCCTTTCCAGTTCAGCTTCATCACTGAGCCCACCCTAGTTTGTTATGCAGCATACTGTGAAATTCATCCTCCCAGAGAACACACTTTACAAAAAAGAGGCTGTTCTTTTTTTCAACTGAGAGCAGGTTGTTGATGTCATGTTTTGCTGCTCATTTCCCATCTAAACTTGGGATTAGCAGATGTGACTCCTTCCGGCACAGTATGCAGGCGGGCACCAATATTGAACTTTCCATTTGTTTACAACTGAAACATATTTTCTATTAATCTGTAAATAAACACTCCTAAAAAGCAGGCTATAATATTTTCCTTCAGAAAAAACTACTTCTGAATATGCTCTTAGGGAATTTCATCTTAGAGCAAAGGGTTTATGCAAGCCACTAGGCAAATCTTATGTCCTACTTATATTTCCAAGGAGGATTCAAGTGGGAGATATATAATAGATAAGGGTTTTGCTGACCTTCTGCATAGAGGTGAATTTCACTCTTGATGCAGGGTCTAAGTGGGAATCTGCCATCACATGAATTTCATCACATACATCATGAGGAAGGGAATAAAGAAGACCCCAAATAGAAGAATATCTAGTTCAGATCTTGATTTTTCCATATTGAATATTGAGTGGGTTACTGTACTCAGTATCTTGGATGAAACATACTATGTGGGACCGTTTTTGGTGAAGTGCCTGGAATCTACATTAATACCCCACCCCCTTGTGTACATGCACACAATGACTGCCAGTATGAATGAAAGATCTGCAGTGCCCTTTCTCTTTCACCTCTGGTTGTGCTTTCCAGAAGGTAATAGGAGATTTCTTAGTCTTTATTCAAGCATCTATATCCGCCATCGTTCTCCCTATTGCGGCATGGATTTCAACACTCTTATCTACAAGAAGCATATCAACAAATTTCTCAGTCAATTATTTGCTTCTTAACCCCAGAACCATAAGTAACCAGGATTATCATGAGTCCAAATTCTTCTTTTTGCTCCCACGGAAATAGTTAAGCATTACAATTAATTTATGTATTTAATAAGGATGTAGCATTTTTTCTGTGTGTGTGGCTTCAGTAGTAACATAATCTTGTTCAATCAATATTCTATCTAACTATCTTAGGGTATATACTGCTGTGCATTATCACTGTAGCTGAGCAATTTCCACGTAAAATAGCAAAATCCATAGTTGACATCATGAAGTCTCTAGCATGTGTCACTTTTTTTGGAGGCCAAAACTATGCTTGGGGTGAGGTTTTTATTTGTTGTTTTTGGTTGGTAGGAGTGGAAGTGGTTATCAGTATTGGGAGTGTTCTTATAATGGATAGGCTTTTAAATCAGCATCATGTTCTACTTTTAAAATATTATTGTTAAGTTACACTTATCGTTCACATTTTTTCAGCAGTTCACTTGATTTGCAACTTGCATCGCTGTTTGGCTGAATAGCAATCTATGAGTTAAAGGAACAGAGGGAACAGCTGGGTCTATTTGAATAAAGGATCTTATTAGAGCTAATTGGGGTTGAGTAGTAGGAGGGTTAGTCCAGCTGTAAGTTGTTTGAGCTCTGTCTGTATTTATACAAGTGCTTCATTCTAAGGGTTCCCTTAACGGGCATTTCTTATGGGTTTTTCCAGCAAAGGTGTTGCCCTGGAGGTTGAAACTAGAGGAGGCTTTTCCTCTTGAGAATCTGCAGGAGGGGCCTGGGAATTGGGTGTGTGGGAGCTGAATGAAGTAATTTGGGTCCCCATGGGAGTTAGGTGCTTCTGTGGAGATCTCTCCAACTCCCACTTTTTTCTTTATATTTCAGAACCTGGATAAAGTGCACTGGAGGTAAAGGTGCTTATTTATATTATATTTTTTCTGCACTAATGAAACTTTATTTGTGAAAAAAATAAACTCTTGTGTAGAATTATTATAGTTGTGGAGCTACCTAATTCATCTCCAAACACCACACTGTTTAACTTGTTTATCAGTTGGGCCCAGAGATATCCATAGGATTTGCTGCTGTTAACACTATATCTGAATTTAACCTCATACGAGACGTCAGAGCTCTTGTTCTTTTATAGAGATCATAAGAATGGCCGTATGGTCCATCTAGTACAGTATCCTGTCTTCTCATAGTGGCCACTGACAGATGCTTCACAGTTAATGTATAGAACGCTGCAATTATCAAATGACCTGTAATTCAGTCTCATTTTCTGGCAGTCAGAGATTTAGGGACATCCTGAGCATCTGGTTGTGTCCCTGACCATCCTGGCTAATAGCCATTGATGGACTTATCCTCCATGAGTTTATCTAATTCTTTTTTGAACCCTGTAAGTCTTGGCCTTCACACCATCCCCTGGCAATGAGTTCCACAGGTTGACTGTGCGTTATATGAGGAAGTACTTCCTTATGTTAGCTTTAAACTTGCTGCCTATTAATTTCATTTTGTGATCCCTGGTTCTTGTGTTATTTGTCCCATCACTGTAGTAAAACCACCTCCGTGAGAGGCAGTAATTGGGTGCACAGAAGAATTCTTCTGTCAACCTAGAGCTGTCTACATCAGGATTTAGGTCATCTTAAATACATCACTTGGGGGATGGATTTTTCACACTCCTGAGCAACATAATTGGGTCAATCTAATTTTTTAGTGTAGAACAGCTCTAATTTTGTATTGTCTGCAAACTTTGCCACCTCAGTGTTTACTCCTTTTTCCAGCTCATTTATCAATATGTTGAGCAGCAGAGGACTCAGTACAGATGCATGGGGAGCCCTGCTATTTGCCACTTTCCATTTTGTAAACTACCCATTTATTTCTACCTTTTTGTTTCCTATCTTTTAACCATTTACTGATCCATGAGAGGATCAAAGAGATCAGTTCAATTTCAAAATCACTGAGTTTAATTAACCCCTTTTAATAAAACCTATAAGCTCATGACTCAGCCATGAAAGAATTTCTGATGACAAATATCCAAAATCTTTATAACACTATTATACAGTGCACTGCTGAGTGATGATGTCCATGTCAGACATAAAAGGAGACAGCCTGAGGCTCTGAAAAACATATGGATTGACTGTGGAGTAAAAGGCATCTTATTTTTCAAAGCTCAGGACTGATGTTTTTTTTCCTTCATTACAAATTATCTGTTGTATGAATATACCTCTGCCTGCACTTTACTTTATATAAATGAACCTTATTTAGGGGACTGACTATGCTTTCAAGGGCAAAATTTGCCTGATTTCAAGTGGAAGAGGAATGACTTCTAAATCACTGTATTTTGGGTGCAGGGGACAGTACAGGGAAGGATAGGAATTTGAATGTGCCTATAATGAGCCCAAGTTGTCTCCCTCCAATCAGGAGAGCAAGGGAGCCTTACATGTCTCTTGGAGGGTGGAGCCTAGACTGCCCCGCCCCCTGCGCCAGAAGTGCTGGGACGTAGCCAAAAGTATAAGAGGCCAGCCCTGCAGCACAGTTTAGGGGGGCCTCTGGAGAAGGAAGCTCTGCTGGTTTGTCTGCTTCCCCGAGGGGAACCCTTGCCCGACTGAGCCCACTCTCCAGGCACCGAGGAAGACTGGCCTGGAGTACCTGCAGCATCTACCCGGGGATCTGGAAAAGGCCTGGAAGCTAGAAGTACCAAACCCCAGGGTGGCAAGAAGTGGCCCAGGGACAGCCCCACAGCAGCCGTCTGCAGAGCCAGGGTGGCCTAGTTGTTGTGTTGTGGCTGGATCCCTGCTGACGCAGGGGCAGCCAGTCCTGCCCTTGCTAAGGCCCTGGGCTGGGACACGGCAGAGTAGGGTGGGCTCGCATCCCCCTGCCAACCCTGCCCCAGGGAAGCTAATCCCCTGCCTGGTACAGGAGGCTCTTGCTCTGAAGAGGAGCTTCCCTTACCATCATCCCTTGAAGACTGTCTGTCTTCTGGTGGAAGCCAGCCCTGAGACTGTTCTTTGCTGGCTGCCTGAGCCCCGCCCAGACTAGAGCCAGCCCTTAAAGACTGGTTTGCTTGCTGGCAGCCTGAGCCCACTCAAGCCCAGGCCCCAGCTCATTCAAAGACTTGCAGGCTGCCTGAGCCCTGCCCAGGCCAGAGCCAGACCTTAAAGACTGTGTGTTTGCAGAGGCTCAGGCAGCCAGTAAGCTCCGCCCAAGCCCCAGCCAGCTGAGAGAGACACAGCATAAGGATTGCCTATGTGAGCTACTCAAGCCCAGACTAAAACCTGACTGGGACTATTGACTGACTGGGGCTGTTGTGGGACTCTGGGCTGCCCTGCAGATTCCAGTCCAGGCCGTACCAGACTGGCCCGAGGGGTCTCCCTCCGAGCAGGAGAGTGAGGGAATCTTACAGTGCCCTAAAAAGGAAAAGAAAAAGAAAGGTCCAAAATATTATTGGATGGGATTTAACAAATTCATCTGGATGTTACAAAAAACAATACAAAAAGAAATATTTTGTCCCTACATTGGAACACTGATTTATTTTTTTAATGTAGCTTCTGTCAGGGGTATGCAAACGTACAGACTTTGTACCTCTGTTATCTAGTGGCTCCCAAGTGTAATGCCTGTTTGCCACCATCTATCTTTCAAGTGGCTGCATTTCAACTATATTCTTTCATATGTATATAGCTTGTGAAGCACTTGGAGAGCCTTCAAAATTAAATGTGCTAGATAAATGTAAAATATTACACATAGTACTAAACAATGTGCCTGTGTTTGGTGGTGGCCTACAAGCTCAGTGACACTCTTGTTCTAGTAAGAACAACAGATTGGTGAACAACGCTGCATTTCCATTTAGACTCAGTAGGCGTGTGGCTAGGGACACCCCTGTTCTAGGAGCATCTTGCCTCTCTCTAAAACTGTATGCAACAAAAAGGTCAGATGTAGGTAGGGGCGGGAGAGGAGGCGGGGAGCTGAAGATGCTGTGCCTAGGGACACGTAAGGTGTAAATTTGCCCTGTGGGCAAAGCTTATTACTGCCCATTACCTGATGAACATATTGGCCTATTAACATTTCTGAGTTTAGCTCCTGTCAGCTCTGCTAAAAAGCGGGAGAACATTATGGGCTTTGTGTGTCATAGAAGGAATGTTTGTAAAGCTAGGAAGGAAACCATAGGGATTGGAATGACTTTCTATCTATCTGTACACATTCACATAGAATAAAAAGAGGATGAGTGATTGGTAAGATTTAGATACAGAGATTGAAAAGCAAACCTCAGCTATGTGGAGCAAAGCTATATAGTATAAAATCAGCTATAATGAAATGTATAATGGTGGGTTTAAGTGTTATCAATACACTGCAAATAACATCTAAAGCAGGGATTGGCAATGTTTGGCACATGGCCCATCAGGGTAAGCCTCCTGGCGAGCTAGGGCAGTTTGGCTGAACCTGAAGATGCGGCAGGTAAACAATCGCAGCTCCCACTGGCTGTGGTTCGCTACTCCAAACCAATGGAGGCTGCGGGAAGCGGTGCAGACTGAGGGATGTGCTGATTGCTGCTTCCTGCAGCCCACATTGGCCTGGAGTGGCGAACTGCGACCAGTGGGAGCTGCAATCGGCCAAATTTGTGGGCACGGCAGGTAAACAAACCAGCCCAGTCCACCATGGGGCTTACCCTGGCGGGTTGTGTGCTAAACATTGATGATCATGGTCTAAAGTGAAGTAGTTATTGATTTCATTGAAATAAGAAAGCAAATAGAATTCTCAAGGGATTCTTCTATTATAGTAAAAATAACTACCTATGTAAAGTGTGTCATTTAAATGATATGTTCAGTTAATATCTAAAACAGTGTTTTTCATTCTATTATTTTGATTTTAAACCTCTGTTTGACTAAGGTAAACAAGGCAAAGTGCATTAAGAGTTAGGAGTTCTCATTTAATAGTAGTAAAGATCCTTTGCATCTTGTAGTGCTTTCCATCTCAGGGTCTCCATTTACTAACTGTGGACCCAATCCGGCAAGGCACTTTAGCTCGTGCATAACTTTGAGTAGTGAAGTACATGGGATTACTCACGTGCTTAGCTGCTTCACTAGACTGGGCCTCGTGTGCCCTGTCACCTTTCAGGATTGACCTCCAGTGACTCTAATTCTGATGTCACTCACTGAGTTTTACCTCTGGATAATTCTTATTACTTCAGTGCCGTTACTCCTGATTTAGACTGGAGTTAGAGAGTCCAGGCATAGTGAATTTACCCTCTCCACCCAGCTGTGAGGTATGGAAGTGTCATTTCAATTTGACAGATGGGGGAAATTGGTATAAAAAGAGGCTAAACGACTTGCCCAAAGTAATACAGAAAGTCAGTGGCTGATCCAACCACAGCTAGCAAAGCTTCCTCTATTTATTATAATTTATTTGTATTACTGTAGCACCTAGGAGATTAGTCAGTCATGCAGCAGATCAGTCTGCTGTGCTCTCAATTAGCTTGACCTCGGGGAAAGCTAATGAAGCTCTGACTCTAATGTGAAAAAACAGTTTTTGTCTTTTAACCTTTAGGGTTGGTTTAGATTCAGGTATTTTCAAACCATTCATGAAAAGGGGATGTTATAAAAACAGACATGTTTTTCACCCATATCTAAAAATAACAGGGGTTGTCAATCTTTGTGCTTCAGAGAATAAGCTAATTGCTGTGGTGAGGGGATAAAAAAGGCCTTGAGATATTTAATTGTGAAATGAGGCACATCATAGGGAAAATAAAGGGCATACCTTATGCTTTCCTCCAAAGCATCCATCATTGTCTGTTGCTGGAGACAGGGTATCCATTAATGGCTATGTTCCATTTTGTCAAGTCCTACATTCCCAGACTCACTAGCAAGCCCCATTGGTTTTCGGTGTCCAGCAGCAAACTCTTGGAATACTTCTGTTTAGTGCTGCCTAACTACCCATTGGGACTTTTATTTTTATGTATGCTGTAAAGCAAACTAAATGTATCCATTTGCATATTGTTACAAAAGTATAAATCCTTTATAGTGTTTTACACTATACGCATAAAGATTTACACAACATGATAAAATTGATGCATATCTGCTGCTTGTATAATTAAATGGTGGATGGCAAGCCACTAATGATATGAATTTCTGTTATGATTTATGGTTTTAAATAACACAGATAGTCACAAACATACAGCACTGTAAAAGGTTAGATAAATTTCTTCCTCCTCCACCCTTGAGTGTAAAAATCGATGGAAATCACCCTCATTTTACCTCTCATATCAGTGCTTGTCAGACTGAAGAGGCTGCTGCTACTGCAGCCCAAGAAATCACAGAGGATAAGGTAGTCCTTTAAACTGCCTTTAGTTTAGAGGAAATGGAGCCTTTCAAACCAGAGCCTACGCTGAGCTTCCTCAGGCAATTGTTATTACTTATTTATTTTTAGCATCACAGTTGTTTGCTATGGAAATGATCATGATGTCACAAAGAGAGGTTTACAAATTGAGTTGGGGAATATGCAGCAGGAGCAGATGAATTCTTAAAGAGTCAAAGTGAGATTTTAAAAACTCAATTGTTTTTGTTGTTTTTTTTAATTTATTCCTAAAAGCCTGTAGAACATATACCTAGATTCCATTTAAAAATGAAAACTGGAAGACTGTAAAGCCATTGATAGCAGTAAAGAACACTTTGTATTTTATCGGCAATGATCAAAGCTGAGCTTAATGGGAAGACAAGGAGAGAAAAAAGAAATGGTACAGGAAAAGACAATTGTACATAAATGAACAAGATGAAAGGCAGTAATAGTAACTAAAAGAAATAATTTTCTATGATGTTGTTAGGAAACATTTCCTTTTCTCATTTCAGAATTTGCCTGCATTTATGTACATGAGTTTTTAAAAATCTGCAAATTAGTAGAGGAGGTGGCATGTGGCTGTAGATTTAGTTTCACCTTTGAAATTTGGGTTAAGGTTAAACCACACCAGGTCTTTTGATCAAGGCGTTTAGCCTGGGATCCGAGTTCCATGCCTGATTGTACCAGACACTCTCCTTCATGTCTCTGTGCTTTGGTTTCCTCATTTGTAAGATGGTGATAATAATACTTCCCAATGGGATGCCAATTTGCTACATTGTATCAGGCACTCAGCTACTACGGTGATAAGTGACACATAAAAAACTATAAATAAGCAAAGGCCAGAATTCAAGGTCAGATCTGACTAAATTTGAATTGGATGGCACCAAAAGCTCACTCAATTTTTATTTATTTTTTTATTTTTATTTTATTTTATTTTTTGGCCTGAAGCAATAGTAATCTTCCACAAATACCTGATATGGCTGATGCATTTACAGAGTGGAAATCTCACAGGATCTGGTGTTCTCATATTTCCATCAGTTTGGGATACATCTTAATCATATCTGAAAAATAGGCCTATGTCCATAACCAAAACTGTAGGTGTGATTTCAAGTATAGGGATCCAATTTGGGGGCAATGAGAGTGTTCAGATTCAATGTTCTGGATATATTGTTTTTCTACAAAACCTAAATTGTGGATCTAAACTATTTAAGCTAAGTGTCTTTGGCAAAAATCATAACATTCCCCCTTCCCAATCTCTAGCTAAGTATTTCCAGTGCTTTGATTACTGTTCTTTATCCCCATTCTATTTGATGCTTTCTAAAGGAGAAAAACATTCTTAGAGGAAAAAAATTGATGAGGTCAGTAATGGCCCTTTCCAGATTAGTGGTGTTACCTCCTACTGAATTATTAGTATTCATAGAGTTACCTAAACTGCCCAAGTGTGGTTTCAATTACTTTGCATGGTATAAATGTCAAGTGAATACATTCTGTGCAGATAGCTCTCTCTCTCCTTACTAATATAATTTTTACATTCAGCCATTGAGTGCATTCAGCTGACCATTTTGAGTTTTTTGGGAAGATGATTCATTGGCTTTCAAGCTTCAGCTGTCCTCTGTAGCACGTTTACAATCTTCTATGATGCCCACCCCAGACATCCATAGATTCAGAAGAAAGAGGTTGCATGGACTATGGAATGAGTACCTCTTACTCAGTAAGTGACACGTGACTTGATGCAGTATGGCAGCTGATGCTGAATTGACCAGGTATACCACCTCTTCTCAGAAGCATAAACCATGTAGCTGTTTCTTGATGGTCATTTATCTGTTGTCTTGTGTGGAGTAGAGATGTGGAAGTTAAAAAATGCTCACTTTTTCCAAATGAGATGCCAATTAACCAGATTAAGATTCCCCCTGAATATGAGGAGGCTGTAACCAACAGATGAGTCACTTCATGAAATCTCCATAAGACAAGGAAAACAAGTAGCTGGTCAGCTGGATCATCACTATGTATTGTGATCTATGGACACCACTTCCTTAAGGTCTTCGGAGGTTCCAGCATGATCCCACATTCCTAAGCATTGTAGGGATTCACACAGACCTTAAGCTGAATTGGGGAAGTAGCCTAGTAGGAGGATTTTTGGCATATGACAGTGCACAGCACCTCCATGTCACCAGGGGGTGTTGCTACAGGAGAAGGAAGGGGGCAGTATGCTAAACCTGTAACACTGCTCTACAGCCTAAATGCTTCTGAAATAAATGTAGTCAAACTTTACTGATTCTGGGTCACTGAGAACGAAAATGATGTTTAAAATTGTTGATTGGCTCTAGTTTTCAAGATATGCTATTGGGTCAGTATATACAACCCTTGACATGGGAATGGCGGAGGATAAGTGAGTTATAAAGGGAAGGGATCTCAATTTAAACCAGAAATGACTAAAATACATCTTTGACTGGATCTATGAATAAATCTATGACTGGGTTTGGACAGTACTTGCTTTTTAGGCAAAACAATGAATGATGCAATCTGAAGCTGGTATTGCATCATACATGATATGAATTGCATCATGTTATTCCTAGAAGTCATGGATGATGCAATCATAATGAAGCTTACATCACTCTGCTGAACAAATTGCCCTATATCAGCTGTAGAAATCATACAGTGTCGTGCTCTCTTATTTGTCAGTGTTTGATTTTGCAAAGGGACACATTTCTGTTTAGCCAAAGTGAGCAGAGATGCCTCATACTTGTGTGAACAGTGCAGATAACTTCTGCTATGTTTGTGGTGAAGTGACTTTTGTATCACAAAAGGGCAGTATAACCACTATGGTTAAGAAAGCCTATCACCTTTATTTTGGCTGCAAAATTGGAGATCAGGACAAGAGGTGGGCCCCACACATATGCTGCAACACTTGTGCAGCAAATCTTTGCCAGTGGTTGAACAGGAAAAGGAAATCTATGCCTTTTGCAGTGCCAATGATTTGGAGAGAGCCAACAGATCAGATCAGCAATTGTTACTTCTGCATGGTGCCCCCAGTTGGGAAAGGTGTGTCAAAGAAGAAAAAGTAGACTGTGCATTATCCAAACATTTCATCAGCTATACGCCCAATACCCCACGGAGAAGGACTGCTGGTTCCTGATGCACCAGAATCATTCTCACTTGAGTCAGAAGAGGAAGAGGATGAAACTTCTGGTCCTGAACCATCAATGTCACAGGACCCACATTTTCTCCCATCCTCCTCCTCTGAACCACACCTCATAACACAAGCTGAACTGAATGACCTTGTCAGGGATTTGGAACTACCCAAGAGTAAGGCAGAGCTGTTGGGCTCCAGACTACAGCAGTGGAATCTCCTGGCAGGTGATGTTAGGGTCTCCATGTTCCGTGACCGTCAAAAGGATCTTGTCCCATTCTTCTTCATGGAAGGTGATCTTGTAGCCTGCAACAACATCGATGGTGTGATGGCAGCCCTCAACATCGTTCACGATCCAGATGAGTAGAGACTCTTCATTGATTCATCGAAGACAAGTCTTAAAGCTGTTTTGCTACGTAATGGCAATGTTTTGCCATCAATTCCAGTTGGTCATGCAGTCCATATGAAGGAAACCTATGACAACATGAAACAACTTTTGAGGTGCATAAACTATGACCAACATCAGTGGCAGCTTTGTGGCAATTTGAAGGTTGTTGCTCTCTTACTTGGTCTTCAGACTGGATACACAAAGTACTGCTGTTTTCTCTGCGAATGGGATAATCATGCAAGAGATTCCCACTACATCAAGAAAGACTGGCCACTCCGACAGTCACTGGAGCCTGGGAGGAAAAGTGTTCAGCATCCACCACTTGTTGAATCAAGGAAGATTTTGTTCCCACCCTTACACATCAAGCTGGGTCTGATGAAGAACTTTGTCAAGGCCATTGACAAAACACAAGCAGCTTTCAAGTACCTCTGTGGAAAACTTCCAAGGTTAAGTGAAGCTAAGATAAAGGAAGGTGTCTTTGTTGGTCCTCAGATTCGTGAACTTCTTCGAGATGATGCATTTGACTATGCACTGCGTGGCAAGGAAAAGACGGCATGGAAAGCCTTCCAGTCAGTGGCAATGCATTTTCTCGGAAACAACAAGGCAGACAACTACAGGTTGTTGGTGGAAAACCTCCTCAAGGCATACAAAAGCCTTGGTTGCAACATGTCACTAAAGATACATTTTTTGCACTCTCATCTAGATTTTTTTCCACTGAACTGCGGAGCAATGAGCGACGAGCACGGTGAGCGATTTCACCAGGACATTGCAACAATGGAGAAATGCTGTCAGGGGAAATGGAGCCCATCAATGCTTGCAGACTATTGCTGGACAGTGACAAGAGATGCTCCATTTAATGAATAGAAGAGACAAGCCAAGAAGCGCCGAGTAGACACTGAATAGGACTAAACTATGTACATAATAGTTTTTTGCCTTTTGTTTCATAATACATTTTATTTATATAACCCTTTTGCTGATTTTGAAAGTGTTACATAAACAGGACAGGTGAAATATTATCATGTAAAGCAACCATAAACACATGAAAAGACCTAGGTTTACAATTTATGATTAAAACTCTATCTACACAATATACATAGACATAAAATGTAAAAACTTAAATATCTTCGAAACAGTAGCCAATCAGTTGTTTTAATTGTCATATTTGAATTCAGCACATCAAAATACATAATAAATATCACATTTTATCTCTGAAGCAGACCACTTCTAAAAAATCGTAGGCCAGTGTAGTCAGTGGTTTGAGGACAGTGTTAAGTTTAATGACAAAATATGATTTTGCTAGTTTTATTCACATCCACACTGTACAGCCAGCAGAGCTATGGGAGAGCTAGTTGGATTCTTATCTAGTTTTTATATCAAAAGAATTGTTAACTAAGTTCCAATCTCAGAGCAAAATTGTGTCCTCACCTGCACTATTACAGCCAGATTGCAGAGAACAGGAATGCACCAGTGTAAGTGAGGCTTGTTAAGATTCATGATCCAGAAAAAGCACAGCTTGTCTTTCACAGACTGAGTTTGCACAGCTGCCATCTTTAGAAAACCATCTTTTTCCTTGCAGCATATTTGACATAAAAGTCTCCGAGAGACGAAAAACACACATTGTCCATAATCCAATTTTTTTTGCTGCCACTCTCCAGAGAAGAACACGCTTTAAAAATGGTTAGAAGGATTGATGCCCCAAGAGCCCTTCATTATGTTAAAGGTCAGAAGCAGTTGTGAATTTCTTGACAAGGCATTTTCCCATTGAAAAATGTTGATTTGACAAATTTAAATTGTTCATAAGAGTGAATTAATACAACAGGGTTCTATTTGCTGAGCACCCCACTCATGCCGAAGGTATCTGCAGAATCCTCACTCTGTTCCCCCTCTTCAGGTCCCCTTAGGAACTCATCACAGTGTTTCTCAGGACTACCACCAACATCTGCCCGAGCTAAGCTAATAGCTGAAAGCAGTTCATAAAGGCCATTACAGCAACACAAAATTCTATACTCCTCTCTGGCTCTTCTGCTGCACACAGCTCTTATTTATCCCTTGACTGTTCTTCACAGAGACACTGATCCTGTCCTCCCTAGCTGGAGCTCAGCACTCTGGCTTCCTTCTCCCTGTCAGCGCACTCTCTGTTTTGAGGGATAAACCAGCATATAAACTGCCATTTTTCCAATGGGTTGTGAGAGAGGAAAGCCCTGTGCCACCCTACACTACATGGTCCTGGGCCCTTAACGGCACAGTGTCCTGATTCTTCCCATCCACTATTAATTTCCCAGGGCCGTTTCCTATCTTTCTGCTAAAAGGTCATTTACAATGCTTTTGTTTGTTCCAACATTCATGGAACCCGGTCTTCTGGTCTCCTCTAGTCTTAAAGGTCTAGTGTACCATTACTGTTGGTTTTGATGAATTCTCAACTTGAAAAGATGTTAGAAAAATGTTTTGAAAATTCTGTTTTGACCTTTTTGAAAATGAAATTTTTGCAGTTTTCTAGCTCACGATGTTTTTTTTTGTTTAGAAATTTTAAGCTAATTATAGTAAAATACATTAAATAGTTGACATTGACACTGTAATATTTGGAAATTATTGAAAGAAAACATTTCTAATGATCCCAAACTGGATGCAGTTTTTGTTTGTTTGTTTTTTAATTTGCGTTGGGTTTAGTTCATTGGTTTAAGAAAATTTTCAAGAGTTTGATTTTTTTTTTGTCTTTTTATTTTCTGAATGGTAAAGTATTTTGAAATTTCACATATTTTCATGGGATGGAAAAACAGTTTGTTACCTAGCTATACATAGGTAGATAGCAGCATCATGACCTTTCCTGAGTACACTCAAATAATTTAAATTAACAGAATAGTGGTGGTTTACTGGCCAGAGATTGAAAGAAATGACAAAGTGCATGAATATGAATTTTCAGGGAACAATGTGGCAGAAGTTTTGCCTCTTGAAATTAAAATGAGCCTCTTTTTAATGAGCCTCAAGGTTTGCTTTGATTCTGAACAGTACCCTTAAAAATCAAGGATATGCTTTTGAAACAACATCCAGCTGGAAATATGAGAAGACTAAAGTAGCTGTTTTTCCAGGTGAAATTGTTAGGCTTTTGGCAGGTATTTTCCTTTGTAATTATGAATGGTTTAGGGAAATTGTTTCACTGCAAGGTACTTTCAGTTTACTAGTCTCAGCCTATCATCAGGAGAATTCATTCATTCGGGAAATTAAAAAGAAGTGATTTCCTGAAATCATAACAAAATTGACAGTAAAATGCTTTCTGAAGCCATTTACATATTTTTTTTCCCCAGTGCAGCCAGCCAGTTTCAGTCTCATTGCTGGGACTTTAATTTGTTCATGGCTGTCATGATCAATGAGGCAGATGATGGGCTTACGCTTATGTTGTCACCCCCTTGTTATAGATACCCCCTTAGCTTGGAGGAATCCACTTCAGTTACAATTTGTTCAATACATTCCCATCTGCTAACCCCAAGTGCCCATTGGAGAAGGTGTCCTTTTCTGTTGGCCTGCAAGAGATGGCAGTTCTGTTCCCAATGCCTGGAAACATTATGTTGTTAGATCCAAAACAACTGTGCTAAGAGAACAATATTTAGGTTGAAAAGTCAAACACTCAAATGTAAGCTTGCCAACTTTAATTCATACTCCTTGTGTATATGCATTATGACACAATCTTTAATTACATAATCATATACATTTTTTTCCACAGGACCACTGCTTACTTGGCCTGCATGGATCATCAACTTCTAGATCCACAGCCCAGATATATACTACTTGAGCTAATGGGTAAATGGTAGCAATAGTAAGCTGTTATCCTCGATGTGGATCACCACCTGAGGGGGATGCAGATATGCCCTTTATAAGTGGATTTCACAACTGTTTGCTGTTATGAAAAGCAGTGTTTAGATGCAGGACTCTTGATTTCTGTATAGGGTGTGAAAGTGAAAAGAGGAGTGTTTTCACAGACCCTTCTTTTCCTTCTTCCCCAGTGTGTCTTCTTTTGCTTCATCCCTGACTATGACACCCCCAACTGTCTGTCTCTCTCTCTTCTCCTCCCACGTGTTGTGCCTGTCTCCTCTACTCCCATCAAACTCAGTCTACCCACCTAAGCCTGGATCTACCTATATACCCCAGTCAGCACACCTCAGCCTGTCTCTATCCTCCTCTGCCCCTTCCTATTTCTCCTCTGCATCAGCAGTAGGTTCAATGAGTGCAGAGAACAGACACTCTCTCTGCTCTCAGTTTTGGTGCCCGGAACCACAGCAGCCTCAAGCATCAAAGAGAAGCAATTGCAGGAAAATTGCTACTCAACCACTCTGCAGGAAAGGAGTGACTGTATTCAAATGGCAGGTAGGAAGTAAATGGGTGTGGAGCATGCTCAGTACAGATGGACTCTTCAGAAAATAATGCTTTCTGATGCTAACAAACCTCTGTTGAACATGTGCAAATTGGGATTTTCAGAAGCACAGAAATTGGCCAAACTTAGGTATGTTTTTCACACAGATCAAAAAGCACATCCCTGACATCTGGATGATCCTTCTGCCAAATTTCAAGTTGCTGTTTCATAGTATGGAGATGCTAGAGTTTCTCAATGAAATTTTTCTAAGACTATTTGAACATAATATAGTGTATTTTTCCTTAATCTCATTTGCATAAATGTCTAAATCATTTCAGCTGCAACTTTCAAAAATATTTTAGCCTGAGGCAGACACCTGCCATGAAAAATTACAGCCCCCAAATTTGGCAAAGTTATAAGGAACTGAAAAAAGCAACTTATAACAGAAAGTGTTAGGCAACCTTAATTAAAGGTGGGCTGGCAGCCACATCTATAATATATTTATTTCCAATTCAGGGAATGAGAGTCCACTGATGTAAACAAAAGTCAGTTATTCTCCCTGAATATTAATGTTGTACATGCTCCTATACTCAATTGTCCATTTATATAGCTTAAAATAAAATAAATTATGAGAAACTTGGCCATTTGTCCCAGAGATCATCTAATTTTATCTGAATAACTTTGGTTGAAGTCTAGCTGGAACTCGAAAAAGAAAAAAGGTCTCCCTTGAGATTCTATTATTTCAGGGTTTCAGCTGAGTTGGCAACATGATGGAAGCAATTCTGCCCTCAGATATATAATTGCGGTTCTTGTTGAAGTGCATGAGTATAGAATATTTGTATCTGAAGGCAGAATTTGACCCTCATTTTCAAAGCTGTTCCACTTACAGGTCAGACCAGCACAAGAGCAGAGGAAAATTAAATAAATACGTATCTTTATAGTTTGTGGTTAATGTAATCCAAACATATTCAAACTTCAAATCAAGCTGAAGTCCAGTTCAGCTTTTGGACAAACATTCCACTTAATTTCACTAGGTTACTTTTCCTAGCCTTAGTTTTACATTCAGATTTCCAGCTTCTGCACAGATATTGGAGAGCCAGTGCTCTTTTAAAAAATGTTTATTTGCTTAAAACAGTAAAGTTTTCCAAAGCAAAATAACACTTGAAGATTACATTACAATACAATTCTAACATGCTGGGCTTGATCATCCCTTCCAGTTATAAAATACCCAACAGAGAAAGCACAGGAGAAGGAAATCTCCATGAAGATCCTTTACAGATGTCCCCTATAGTGTCCCACCAAAAGAAAGGATTTTCTCCCCTGTAGACAAATAAATGCACTCTTACCCAAATCAAGGCAATGGCTTTGTTTTCAGTATGAATACAGAAAACCATTTTCCTGCTAGGGGATCTATATTAATATGTAGTTATCTTTGACACCAAAGTGCTGCAGCAAAAGAAACTATGTTTACCCCAGGCATGGGTAATAGTATATTTTTTAACTCTTACAGCATTTACTGCACTCAGTTAATATACATCAAACAAGGAGCAAAAGAAATTACTGTGGTGTGTACCCTGCAGACAATGTAATTTGATTTGATTAGTGCCATTAAAAATAGACCCTTTTATTATCCAATGAGATTTTAAATGCTGCACTGTGAGCCTGCAATATGTGGATATATTGTACTGAGCATCTTTATACCCATCTTAAACCATGAAAATGATGCAGCAGGAAGTCGACTCTATTCAGGAAAGGGCCTGCATTTTAATTAACATTTACCCCCTGGAAACAGACATAAAAAAACTAAACACTACTTTTCAAGTCATCTTTGTAATTAGAATTGTAGCAGGCTACAAAATTAGCAAATCAAAACCTGCTAAGTTAACTTTTCTCCTACTATGTAGCCAGTTAAATGTTTTCCTCTAAAATGTGTTCACTCTAATAAGCTATATTTTAAGCATCCACAGTATTGTAGTAAGTTATGTATTATTTCTAAGTGGATTGGCACTTAATCATTTGATTTTCCAATAAATAAACCATTCTCTCCATGTAAATGTAGCACTTCTCATCTTACGATGGAAAGAAAAGATATCTAAAATATTCATGCAACATTCAAGTGTCTCACATTCCAAACTTTCCAAAGCTTGTGAGCCACTTGAGGTCCAGGAAGAATACTTGAAAAGGGAGGTACTGTTCAAGTGATAGTTCTTTCATTTTCCCCTCTGCTAGCCAGAACATACTAGATGATCTGAATTTGTAAAGAGTGGTACCATAATATTCAGCACAGGAGCTTCATGTAGAATACAAAATTATGTTTCTGTTAATACAAGAGTAATGCTAACAATAATGAGATTAGACTTTTCAGAAGTGTCGACTATTGGCCTAATTCTGCCTCCACTGAAGTCAATGATGAAACTGACTTCAAATGATGCTGCGTTATGCCAGTGCTGAGTGCCCTGAGTATTTATTTTCTAAGCACTCAGATCCAGATAAGTACATCAACTAAAGAGGAAGAAGTATGAATAGGGCCATGTGAATAACAATGAAGCTTTAAACATTGGAAAGGATTAAAACCGAAAAACTACACAGTGAAGAAATGTTAAAACCAGAAAATCCAAAGAAAATAGGGAAGGTTTAAATGGGAAATAGGAAAATAGAAAAGGATCAAAACCAGCCACCTTCTGTCATTTGTAGAGTTAGAATGAATAATTCCACAAATTTCATCTATTTTGTTTTGTTTACGAATGCCATTTTCTTCATTTGATTGGATTACGGCCCAAATCATTTACTGGATAATTTCCCTGTATGATTCTTGCTGTACAGCATATTCTTGAGTAATTTATTTTAAATATTCAAAATTTGAGCAGTTTTCACTGGACATAGAGCACATGTTCTAACTCTGTCCCATGACTGGTGAGCTATGACTCTTAAACTCATGAAGCTACTGGGAATACATCTAACAATCTAACACTGGCATTCAAATCAATACTCTTAAACATTTGCTTTAAAATTGCTGTTTCCATAAACATTCCTGCCAGTAAAGTCACTGACTACAGGATATTTCTGAATAGTGAAAACAGCTGAATCAAATTCATTGATATATTTGAAAGAGTATTTTTCCCTTGTAGCTTCGTAAATAATAAATCTGTGAACTTTCCACATGTATAATGTTTATGAATAACCACATACATACACTATTTAGCAATTTTCATAGATTCTTTCCCAAAGTGGGCTTAACAGAAGTTTCTATTACAAAATGTCTCTCTCTTGCTATAGGTTTGAAGTGGTTTGTGAGACATGGATATGTACCTGATTATACCTTTACATATCAATCATGTGATTCCACTCATTAATATAACCAAACTACAGAAAGCCTCATGCATCGCAACTGCATTAAGCTAATAAGATACCACAGCATAGTTAAAACATTTAGAATAAATAAAGAGTTGAATATGACTTTAGTGGAGCACCTCAGAAGGTTGAGGAACCTGAGAGCACCTGAAAAATAGGGAAATGGTCTGGATTTTTATATTCTATTTTTATGTAACTTATCAAATAATCATATGTGACCAGTTTCCAGGCCCGTAACCTGGTTAATATCTGTTTGCTTTCCCTACATGTCATGCCAGGTCACCATGATCACACCTAGAAATTATCAATATTAATAACCTATGTTACTTATTTCTTAATAATCCCTATGCATTATTTCAGGCTAACTGCCTAGTTACTGCCTAGCAACCAGATAGCTAAAGCCCCCACAAGCACATTTCTTGGAGAATTCTGTAGTGTACTGTACCCTTTGTGGCTACTTGTGTATCTCTCAGAGTGACAGTGCAGAATTTATGACTTGGGGTTATCTTATTGGGCCTTCAATCCTTTAGCTAAAATCAAGCCTTTTTGCATGACTACTTTTATAAGGATTTATACTAATAAAACAGGCCTTTAATAATAGTAAAGCCTAATATCCTGATTACTTGTGCTCTTCCTCTTTACATGTTTTAGCCTCCTAAGGAATATTCATATCCAATGAGTAGTCTCATTCTACTTGTATTAAGCTAAAATAATGTCTGAGAAAGAGTCATAGGCCAACAACCTTCATTCTCTACCCTCCACATATACAGTTCTAGCCCTAAACTCTGAGGGCATGTCTACATTAGAAAAGAGGTTGAGGCTGGATTACTAATCATAGCTTTTTCCATGCTGTGGACTCTGCTCAAAGTCAAAGTTGGTCAAAGTCTAGCTCTAGTGGTTAACTCACAATTACACAAGAGAAAATGTCATGGCAAGGTCTTTATTAGTCCTTAGTTTATTTAGTCCTTAATTTAGGAGTCCTTAATTTAGGAGAACTGTTAGATCTTTTGCTGACACTAACTCGGGGATCGGTAACCTTTGGCAAGCAGCCCACCAGGGAAATCCACTGGCGGGCTGGGATAGTTTGTATTCTGTCAGCATCTGCAGGTTCAGCCAATCACAGATCCCACTGGCTGCAGTTTGCCATCACAGGCAAATAGGGGCTGTGGGAAATGGTGGTCAGCACATCCCTTGGCCCACGCCGCTTCCTGCAGCCCCCATTGGCCGGGAATGGTGAACTGCAGCCAATGGGAGCTGTGATCAGCTGAACCTGCAGATGCTGCAGGTAAACAAACCCTCCCAGCCCACCAGAGGATCTCCCTGATGGACTGCATGCCAAAGATTGCTGATCCTTGCACTATCTTCTCAGAAGCAACATCCATAATTAATGCTGTCTGTCATCTCCATTGGCTAGGTGACTCTGTTCCATCCTAGCAGAAAATGACCTAGAGTCAGTTACTCATGTCTTCATCACGTCATAGTATTTCATAGTACTTCTGAGCAATACAGGCTACCACAAGTACATCAGACCTGCCATCTACTCTCTACACTGGCTTCCCATAGAATTTCAAAAATAATTGAAGGTCTCAAGTTCTTATCTTGAAGGCATTTTGTGTCTAATAGACCACCTGAAGTACCACAATGAAAGATCATAGTTGGCAACTATGTGAGAGTCCTCTGGATCAATGGAGCGCTCTATAAGATGGGTAATGCTCATCTGTTCAGGACACACATCTTTCTCAGGGGCAGGTCCAAGGCTATGGAATGAACTCCCTGAGGAACTAAGGACCATCGCAAACCCCATCGTGTCTCTGATCTTGTCTTCTCTGATTTCAATATATAATATTGTGTATATTAAAAAGGGACAAAAACAAACAAAGAAAAACTCTACTGCACACACCAAAGGATGAGAGCACAAACAAGAGAGAAAAAACAGCATATGACAGATGTTAGGCATGTTGCTTAAAATACTGCTCAAAAGTGCTCAGATACTATAGTGATGACTGTGATATAAGAACTTATATAGCTTTTTGGACAGAGTGCTGCCTGGAAAAGGAGGAGGAATAGTGAGCAAAGAAACCACCTCTTGTTGTTTGATTCCTACTGTGGTCAGGGAAACAGAATTTTGTACATTCCTTGTAATTAAAAAAAAGCAAACAAAAAAACCCAGGAACGCAGCAAAGAAATATCTGACTCCTTCTTCAGTGTCTCCTCCTAACCCAAACAACCTGTAAGACCCCAAATTCTGGCTAGCCCCTAAGGTTAAATGGGAGTAACAATATATTACTGGCAAAAAGTCGTCCTGACACTTAGCCTAATCTGATTTCCTTTTTTAGTGTGCTGCTCAGTAATTAAACTAAAAACAGTATTTCTAAATGGAAAATAGTTTAATTTAAATAAAACATCTGAATAGAAAAAAAATCAAACAAACTATCCAATAACACTGTGGCAGAGCAGGGGTAAAAACCCCTAGAATGCCCTGCCTCTGCAAGTCAAACCCTGCTTGCTGGCAGGAGGCCCGGGGCAGGGGCTGGCCGTAGCCAGCAGGGGGCCCAGCTGCAAGCCCTAATGAGGCCTAGCTCGCAAGGCTAGGCTGTGCTAAAGGGCTACAGCTGAGGCTGGGAGCTGTGAGGACTATAAAACCCCCCCTGACTCGTGGTCAGAGGGGAGGCTAGGCAGGGAACAGGAGGCAGTGATACTGTCTCCTCACTGCTAGAGAGGGGCCTCAGAGGCCTGGAGACCCAGCATGCAAGACAGTGGGGTAACTGTCAGAGGATTGGGGAGAGCACTGTTTGTTCCACTTATGCCACATATATAAGCACTGTAAATAAAGGACACTTGGGTGAAGCACCAAAACAGGGTGTTAAGACCTTTACTGGAAGCAGAGAGAACACAGGGCGGCCCAGTCCTTGTGACAACACTTAACAGATCTCTGCATCCTCAGCAAGAAAGGAAACAAAACAAGCAACAGTTCAGCCCTGACCAGAAAGTTGCCACTAAAGCACTCTGGCATACATTCAGGAGTAGAGCAATAGAGCATCAAGTCATTTGCTTACCGCTCCCATGTCAATTTATTTTATAATTCATGCAAAGAGAATGGTAAATCTTCAGAGGATCTAAAAAAAGAAGTGAGAATACTGTGTACCTTGCAGGGAGATGAAAGGATCTAACTATAACAAGTCTCTATGTTGCCTATTAAATCTGCATAATCAACTACAAGCGTGTTACCCAAGAGAGTGGGGACCAGATATCCAGATATTTAAAAGTCAGTCAGATTCCATTCCTTAACAAATCATTCATGGCATATACTTGGACATGTTAAAGAAATTATAGGAACCCATGTCTCAAGCTAACCCATAGGGCCTGCTTCCATGGGAGTTAATGAGATCAGGATTGGGCCCAGCTACAGTAAGTCTTATTTAAATCACTGTTACCACTGTGGTTTCTTAGAGTGCTTCATGACACTGTAATTCCCCTCCATTGTGATTGATGGAATAAGTGGTCGAACAGTAGCATTCCTGGTCACCAAGGTTCTGAGGCTTGCAATTGATGACTTGATGGAAGCACCTTCCTTCTGCCGTGAGAAGTTCTGTGGGGGTTGGAGTAAGGAGTGAGCAATGGAAGTGGGTTTACTGACTGTACTCCTGGAAAGAGACCAATCTGGGGTGAAGGATATGCCTGAGATCCATTCAGTTATTGAGGTCTGATGCTAACATAGGGTTTTAGAGTCAAAATATTTTGTTGTCTTATGGCAAAGCCCATCAGAAAAAGCAAATATACGAGATAGAAAGATCCATTATATTGTTTGTGACTAAGCGCTGGAGATTAGGGTTCCAAATAAAACGGGTGATGCACATGGATCCCTGGAACTAAAGTCCATCAAATTTAACACAGTTTTAAGGTGAAGTGATTGCTCTATAGATGTGCTGCCAAATGTTTAGCACAAATATTTGATCAATTTTCAGCTTTTTTATTCCAGTAAATCAGGCTGTGCTACATTTCAGTGCATAGAGGAGTTACCACAAATACCGAGAACGCTTCTGAATGGCTGGAGGGTCAGTTCACTACACACTCAAAAGCTTTGTAGGTGTATCCAAAAGATCCTTTTGGCTGGGATTTTCAAAAGAGCCTAATGGAGTTTGATGCCTAGGTCCCACTGAAATTAATGAGAGTCTTAGACTTTGAAAATCATAGGCTCAAGATATGACAGGACTTCCAGTCCTGGATAGAACCACTCATTTCCTATGTGTACCTGTGTGTGAAATGACTAGTGAAAGTTATGCAAGCAGTTTTCAAAACGGTAAAAAAAAGTTTCTTTTCAGGTTCAGTAAATGATTTGAGCAAAGGTTCAGAGGCTAGTAGTTTTTTTGTTTGTTTGATTGTTTTCACAAACCAGTTTACTTAGTTATTTTGAGTTAGTATTCTGGGTCCCTTCAGCAGTGATTAAGAGATTCTGAAATGCCTTCTTGCTCTTTTCTGACTGGCCACTTTTGGAAAACACTAGGGGGAAAATGAGCCTTTGGTAGCTGTGTGAGTTTTTGTCTTGTCACAGTGAGCCTACATTATTTACTACATAATTATTTTTTTCTATTCTGATTTTATTGCTTTGTATAATGATAGGTTAACTTGACACAAAATGACATTAGTTGTCAGACTGTAAGGATTAAAAAGTCCTCCAACAAGAAAGCAAGTGAGATGGAAACCCTGTGAACTCTCTCTATGTGAATGTTGGCTATTTTGTTTTATATTTCTCCCTCTTTTATGCTTCCCATATAAAAATGTCTAGTTTTGCTTTGTAGAGCCTACCAGGGGATGAGGTGTTTTTATATTAGTTTGCTTTTGTGTGCAAGTGCCAAGTGAGGAGGATGGATTTTTGAGAAGGTGCTTAACATGACACTAGCGCTTCCTGTGATAAAGAAGCTATTTATTTAGACGTTGGCTGTTGTAACATCTGTCTTTCTCTCTGTTCCATATAAATTAAAGATAAAAAGGATATCTCAAGTGGGATTGGAAACTGACTTGAAAGGTCCAGTTACAGTCCGAGATACTTAGCAACTAATATCCTGCTGTCTGGCACTTCCTTTTCTCCAGTCATAATTTTTCTTTTATTTTTTTCACCTTCAACAAGAACGCCAAAGGGGATTTACTGGATTTGGGATGCTGTATCCACTTTGCAGTTAGACAATGGGTTGCAAGCTGCTATTTTATTCCCCAGAACGGGCATCTCAAAAGCTTTGGATCTGGCAAGTCAGGAAGAAATGTGTGATCACTTGAAACTGATCCTACAACCTACAGCAGCCCTTAAAGTGCCAAAGCCTAGATAGAGAAATAGATTTGCCTCCTGAATCCTCCTTTTTGATGATCTCTTCTCTCTTACACTCCCCTGCAGAGGGAGAGAGGTCCCTGATGAGTAGATGATGGATGAGAGTCCAGACTTTCATGACAACCAATTTTAGAAAAACTGTTCATAGCAGTCAGGACTCAGTCACAACAGTACATGTAACTCCCATTTCTTCTTTGTCTCTTGCAATGTGGGTGGGGTGCGTGTGACATTCCCCTGATATTATCTGGACCAGTGATCTTCTAGGAGGTCACTCAAGGCCGTGACTCTGGGAGCCCATGTTACCCTGCTCTGCTATGAAAACCCCCACTCCTGGGCTGTTCACGCACTGCCTCTAGCATGTAAGCTGCTCCCAGCTACGTGAGTGAACACTTTTGGCCAGTTGCTGCTTAGATTGTGCAACCAAATGACACCATCTTACATCTCTGGTTCCAGACCCTGGGAACCTCCGTCTTGTAGTGTCCAGTTATGCCCGCTGGATAGGGTGACTAGATGTCCCGATTTTATGGGGACAGACCTGATTTTGGGTCCTTTTTCTTATATAGGTTCCTATTATCCCCTACCCCCATCCCAATTTTTCACATTTGCTGTCTGGTCACCCTACCGCTGGATGCTGCAAGCTTATATGAGCTCGTGAACAGATTTTAAATGATTAAAAGTCAAATCACAAGAAGTCAGATTTGGTCAAATGAAATAAAAGCAAAACATGTTCTAAACTGATCTTAACACTTCCAGTGATCTTACAAATTTAGATGCTTCTCTCAACATGCTGGCTGGTTGCCCTTCCTTTTGGTCAGGCTCTCCTCTCTGATCACCACTTCAATTGCTTGGTGGTGGTGGTGTGTAGATGGAGGTGGAAGAGAGAAAGAACATGGCAAATGTCTCTCCCTTTTATCATATTCTTTCTTCCCTCTTGGCTTTGCCCCACCCTTCAGAGTCAGGTGAGCATTACTTCACTGTAGTCCTAAGCTGAGTAAGGGAAGGGAGTGTTTCTCTTGAGAGTCCAGCAGATCCTTTGTTCCTGCCTAGGCCAGTGTCCTTTGTTTCTGTAAGGCTGGGCTGGGTTTGTCCCATACATGCCTTGATGAGGTGTGAACTGCCCCTCTGCTCCTGGAGAGTTTTGCCTGGGTTTGTTTTAAACCATGAGGACACATTTTAGCTTCATAACTACATACATGAAATTACAGCCTATAACATTACTATAACAACAATGCTCAGTGCATCATGAGCCTTCCAAAGACACCCAACATGACAAACTTTGCATTGGATACCACACATTCATATTATCAGAATGAACATGGGGGTGCAGGGTGTTCCCCAGAGGTACAGAGCATCTCAGTATGTTTTACAATTGTCATCCAAAAATTCTCAGGCCTCTTGGGGCTCGCTCTCTCTCTTTAGAAAGGAAATTTGTATTAGTTGTTAGAACATGGAATTAGGAGTGCCAGGACTCCTTGCGCCCTTGTAGACTTCAATTCATGAGCAATTTTCAGAAATATGTTGGCAGAGGACAGTAACTTAACCTCTCTGTGCCTCATCTTACCTAGTGTTTAAGTCTCACTATGGATCACAGTGACTACAGTATAATTACAACTAGCTAATTTAATGAGTACATAAAATAGCTTGAAATCCAGAAATGAAAGTTTCATTCTATTCTTTCTGGCTATGGAGCCCTTTTCAAAGATGAAGCCTAAGAGAGGGTCAACTCCTTTAAAAACACAGAACAACCCCACCAAACAGGAAACCCAAGGTTCTTTGCTACTTGACCCTAAGTGGTAGATATTTATCATAGAATAATAGAGTATCAGGGTTGGAAGGGACTTCAGGAGGTCATCTACTCCAAAGCAAGGCCAATCCCCAACTAAATCATCCCAGCCAGGGCTTTGTCAAGCCTGACCTTAAAAACCTCTCAGGAAGGAGATTCCACCACCTCCTAGGTAACCCATTCCAGTGCTTCACCATCCTCCCGGTGAAAAAGTTTTTGCTAATATCCAACTTAAACCTCCCCCACTGCAACTTGAGACCACTACTTCTTGTTCTGTCATCTGGTACCACTGAGAACAGTCTAAATCCATCCTGTTTGGAACTCCCTTTGAGGTAGTTGTAAATAGCTATCAAATCCCCCCTCATTCTTCTCTTCTGCAGACTAAACAGAAATCCCAATTCCCTCAGCCTCTCCTCATAAGTCATGTGCTCCTCCCCCTAATCATTTTTGTTGGCATCCACTGGACTCTCTCCAATTTTTCCACATCCTTCGTGTAGTGTGTGGCCCAAAACTGGACACAGTACTCCAGATGAGCCTCACCAATGCCAAATAGAGGGAAATGATCACATCCCTCAATCTGCTGGCAATGTTCCTACTTATACAACCCAAAATGTCTTTAGCTTTCTTGGTAACAAGGGTACACTGTTGACTCATATCCAGCTTCTTGTCCACTGTATCCCCTTTTTTGCAGAACTACTGCCTAGATATTCAGTCTCTGGTCTGTAGCTGTGCATGGGATTCATCTGTCCTAAGTGCAGGACTTTGCACTTGTCCTTGTTGAACCTCATCAGATTTCTTTTGGCCCAATCTTCTAATTTGTCTAGGTCCCTCTATAACCTACCACTACCACTTCTCCCAATTTAGTTTCATTGGCAAACTTGCTGAAGGTGCAGTCCACACCATCCTCCAAATCGTTAATGAGGATATTGAACAAAACCAGCCCCAGGACCGACACTTGGGGCATGCCACTTGATACTTGCTGCCACCTAGACAAGGAGCCATTGATCGCTACCCATTGAGTCTGATGATCTAGCCAGCTTTCTATCCACCTTATAGTCCATTCATCCAGTCCAAACTTCTTTAACTTGCTGGCAAGAATACTGTGGGAGATCGTATCAAAATCTTTGCTAAAGTCAAGAAATAACATGTCCACTCCTTTCCTCTCATCCACAGAGCCAGTGAGCTCATCATAGAAGGCAATTAGGTCAGTCAGGCATGACTTGCCCTTGGTGAATCCATGTGGACTGTTCCTGATCACTTTCCTCTCTTTTAGGTTCTTCAGAATTGATTTTTTATTTATTTATTAGTCTGATGAAATATGACCATAAGTATCTATATTAATTGTATATTTCGGTACTATACAAAATGTGCTTTGTGTGTTTGACCTCTAAAGTTGTATGTTAGATTAATTTAGGAGGGTGAGGTGCTGCTATATTCAGACAGGTTCAGCACCTTCATCTACACGGGAGACATGGTCAATGATTGTAATCTTGTAAATTGTAATCTAAATTGGCTTAACCACTTAAAACAATGGAGCAGTTATCATGGAGGCATCTGTTTTTAGGCCCTGTTGGATGTGATAGCTGAGCAGAAGAAACCAGGGCTTGTCTGCACATGAAGTTATTCAGGAATAGCTATCCATTTTGTATTAAGCTAAATGAGAACAAGAAACTTTTATTCTGGAATGAGTGTGTACAACATAGAGTTATTTAGGAATAGCCATTGGGTTTTAAATTCACATCCTATCTTAATCCCACTTAACTTTCAAGCGTACACAAGACTTGACACCAGGAGAATTCACAACTAGGCCTGGAACAAAGAAAATGATTGAGCAATATTACCACGGATTCCTTTTGCAATGTGAGGGCCTCCCTATTACATCAAACAGACTCTTCCAGTAGAGAAGGCTGGAGCCAGAAGAAGACAAAAAAGAGGCCACACTGCCTGTTGTGACTAGGAAGGGTCATTTGATGATTTTGTTTTTTAAAGAGAATGTGGGTTAGGCTTTCTCCTGAAGTTACAGGAAAATAACTATCTAACTTAGCCTGTAGAGAAGTGTAAACGCAGACTAGACTAAATGTACAGGTAATATGTTTGTGGTTTTACCATCCTTTTTATTCCAGTGCTTTGTTTCAACTACTTAACAACAAAGTTTTGGTTTTAAGAAACCTATTGAGCAATATGATTGATTTAAGGTTTCAGAAGGGAGGAAACATCGGTGCTTGAAACTCAGTCAGACCTACTGGGTAATAAATGGTTAGTATGCACATGATAGTGTATTGAGGTCCCCGTCTAATAGTGAGAGAATTGCAAGATTCCCCTCCAAGACAGGTAAAGGCTTAAGACCTGAGGTGGTGCTCTTAGAGACCAGAAAGTTGCAGCTAGCCTTATAATCAAGACAATTAGTCACAGATCTCTCCCTCTCCTCATTTGTCATGAAAATGCAAGGTGCTTCATGGGTTATGGCAGCATAAAAGAGAATCTTTCTCTGAGCAAAGTGAGATTTTGCTTATTAATCATTATAATTTATGCACTATCTTTAGTGCACATAGTGTTAGACTAGTGAAACTCTGTCTTCAATAGATCAGGAGCCAAATTTGTGATCAACATTACCAAAAGACCCATGATAGTGAGAATTCATTGTTTCATTTAGTATTATATTCTCACAGCAAAATGACTGACCAAGTATTATTATTTTATTGATTTCAATTGGTTAATACAGGAATCGGCAACCTTTGGCACATGGCCCATCAGGGAAATCTGCTGGCAGGCCAGGATGGTTTGTTTACCTGCAGCATCCGCAGGTTTGGCTGATCGCAGTTTCCTCTGGTCACGGTTTCCCATTCCAGGCAAATGAGGGCTGCAGGAAGCAGCCCAGGCTGATGGATGTGCTGGCCATTGGAGGAGCTGCTGGCGTTCTGCTCTTTTCCCCACTGCCCCTCCCAGCCCTGTCCTCTGGCATGGCTGTACCGCCTCCAGCCCTACCCCCACAGCCCTATCCTCCAGCAGAGTAGATGCAGCTCTGTGGAAGGGCAGGGGATGTGGATGGGGCGGCAGAGCTGTACCAGAGGAGCTGCCAGCATGGCGCTGTCCTGCAGCCCCATGTTCTGCTCCTTTCCCTGCTGCAGTTCCAAAGTCTCCAGCACAGCAGGAGGAGGACAGAGCCTCTCCTGCCCCCCATCCCCGGTATCATGGGATGGATCATGGGGAGGAGCTGGGAAAGCATCAGGGTGGGGTGGGGAGGAGTAACATGGAGGGTCACATGGGAAGGTCAAGAATCAGAGGGGTAGCTGTGTTAGTCTGGAATTGCAGAAGTGACAAAGAGTCCTGTGGCACCTTAAAGACTAACTAAAGTTTTAGAGCATAAGCTTTCGTGGGCTAGTACCCACTTCGTCGGATGCATGCAGTGGAAGTATCCAGGGGCAGGTATAAATAGGTAGGCAAGAACCAGGTGGGACACCACGGTGCAAATTAATGACGGCCACATCAACACCACCCTATACCGAAAACCTACCGACAGCTATGCCTACCTTCATGCCACCAGCTTCCATCCCGGGCACACCACACGATCCATTGTCTACAGCCAAGCACTGAGGTACAATCATATTTGCTCCAACCCCTCAGTCAGAGACCAACACCTACAAGATCTCCACCAAGCTTTCTCAAAACTACAATACCCGCACAAGGAAATAAGGACACAGATCAACAGAGCCAGACGTGTACCCAGAAGTCTGCTGCTGCAAGACAAGCCCAAGAAAGAAAACAACAGAACACCACTGGCCATCACCTACAGTTCTCAGTTAAAGCCTCTCCAATGCATCATCAGGGATCTACAACCCATCCTGGACAACAATCCCTCACTTTCACAGGCCTTGGGAGGCAGACCAGTCCTGGCCTACAGACAACCTGCCAACCTCAAGCATATTCTCACCATCAACAGCACACTGCGCCATAATAACTCAAACTCAGGAACCAATCCATGCAACAAACCTCGATGCCAACTCTGCCCACACATCTACACCAGCAACACTATCACAGGGCCAAACCAGATCAGCCACACCATCACTGGTTCATTCACCTGCACATCTACCAATGTAATATACGCCATTATGTGCCAGCAATGTCCCTCTGCTATGTACATCGGCCAAACTGGACAGTCCCTACGAAAAAGGATAAATGGACACAAATCAGATATCAGGAATGGCAATATACAAAAACCTGTAGAACACTTCAACCTCACTGGACACACTATAGAAGATTTAAAGGTCAGCGTTTTGCAGCAAAAAAACTTCAAGTCCAGACTACAAAGAGAGACTGCAGAGCTGCAATTCATTTGCAAATTTGATACTATCAATCAAGGATTGAACAAAGATTACGAGTGGCTAGCTAACTACAAAAGCAGCTTCTCTTCTCTCGCTATTCACACCTCCAGTTCAGCTGCTAGAGTAACATCTCACCCTCCCTGATTAGAGATAACAAGCTGGTTCAGCCTCATTGGACTAACCCTGTTATCTCCCACCTGGTTCTTGCCTACCTATTTATACCTGTCCCTGGATCCTTCCACTGCTTGCATCCGACGAAGTGGGTACTAGCCCACAAAAGCTTATGCTCTAAAACTTTAGTTAGTCTTTAAGGTGCCACAGGACTCTCTGTCACCTATGGGAAGGTCAGGTGCCCACCCTTAGCTGATGCCCCACCCCCATATCAATAAGGAATGGATTCTACTTTCACCACTGGATATAGTGCAGAGGAAAGGTCTCAGACTGTTTCAGAATCTGACATTCTTTATGCATAGAGCAGGAACAGCTTGGGCACTGGCAGTGCAAACTTTGCTGCCCTCTCTTTCCAATGTGTCTCAGATCTGACCAACGGCATACCAATTTCTGAGGGGGAGAATGTAGTTTTATTTTCAGGTGCATTCAGCACTTGACCTCTCTGCTGAGATTTCCAATAAGAGTATTAATTATAGCAGAGGTTTCTGTGATGTGAATACCTTCACACTAGGAACCTATTTTACATAGGCCACTGAACAGCTTTCAAAATGGTAATGTTTGTTCCTTGCTGCTGTTAGCAAGCAATATGCTGGACTTCAACCAGCAACTTAAAGATGAAAAGCTCTTCATCCTACAACCATTCCCATGAACCATACCCTCCGGATCTTAAAGGAGGGAGCTGATGAGGATGTAGCAAAGCTGGAAGGAACCATTGTCTAACTGAATCATATCAGTGCTGTCTTTCTTGACAAATTTTAAAGAAAAAAAAATCATGTTTACAGTTCAGAGCAGGTGATGGTGAAAAGAGAATAAAAAAGGCTTATTTTGAGCTTGACTCTTTTTGCCTGGGGCTGGGAGCATCATAGAGAAATACTGGATTGAGTATGCAATTCATATGATTAAACAGCAATGACGAAGATGTGAAGAGTGTATGAGATGATCTGGTCTAATCCTCCTCTGCCAGAATGATAGTCACCACTTCGCGGGATTGTGAGGTCAAAAGAACTAAATATGGAAAAGGGTCTTATGAAATTATATTTGGATATACCTGTTGAACATATCAATAGAAAAGTTGTGTCTGAAGAGCTATCACAATTTGACTTGATGAAAATTTGGTTTGCCCCAAAATTTCTTACCAAAATTCTTACCAAAATTGTGAGTCCCATTTTACAACCGTATGGAATATGAAAATAAAAATATTACTATGGAGAAGGTTATCAGAACTAAAACACATAATATGATGATGAATCTCCTCAATTCTCTACACCAAGGAGTTTGACAAGATGGCGTTTGAATTTACATAGGGTGGCTGAGCAAGCAGCACTGATCTAGAGTAACAAAGGAAATCAACATAACAGAACCAATATGTTATGAAAACCTGAGTTATCTGAGACCTCACTGTCTTCCAGGAATGAAAATGCAAATGACTAAAGTTTACACTGGGCTCAATAAATGGAGAACAAAAGTAGTAAATGATGACACCATTTGAGTTTGACAAATTTTTGTAATCAGCACTGCCTGGATGAGATGGGAACACCTGCCCATTAGCAACCCATTCCGCAGAGGCCACTGACACCTATCGTAGTGGTATAGTTCTCCGGAGGAGGTGATCCTAAATCCTGATTAACAATGTAAGCTAAAGATAATGGTAATGGAAAAGAAGAAAAGCCAGAATTTCTTAAGAGTTACATTTACTTTGCATTCCAGACACCATGCAATTGAGGACTGAAGCCTTTTACTTTATGTGTAGAACTTTGGTTCCAAGCCTAAGGGAACTATTCCAACTTGCTGAGGATCATCCACTTCCTTAATGGTCACCTTATTCAACTGAATGCACCACAAAAAAGGTGCACGGTAGACTGTAGAAGTTTTCAGACTGTTGCTTGCATTATTCTTCAGCCTTTTAAGTGTAGAAATAACCCTGAAAACATGGTAACCCACCTCTCAGATGCTTGGGTATTGTAAGCTTAGGAAATAAACACATTTCTCCTTATTAGTTCATTATTCTCTTAGTCACTGTTCTAGCACGCTGTATTGTTATAGCTGTGTTGGATATTGGAGAGACAAAATGGGTGATGTAATGTCTTTTATTGGACTACCTTCTGTTGGTGATAGAGACAAACTTTGAACTATACAGAGCTCTTCTTCAAGTCTGGGAAAGGTATTCAGTGTCACAGCTAAATACAAGATGGAACAGACAGTTTAGCATAAGTAGTTAACATATATTCTAAGGGACCATTCAAGGTGAAGTGGCCCATTAACTTAAACTCATAACTTTGCTGGACAATAAAAATCATGGTCTGTATTTATGGTTTATTACAACAATCTGTAATCTATGAACCCTCCTTTTTGTCCTATGACTACAGGGGTGTTAACAGGCCACTTCTCCTTAAATGGTCCCTTAGAATATGTGCTGACTACTTATGCCTGACTAGCTGTCGGATCTTACATTTTGCTGTAACACTCTGAGTACCCAGGGCTGGCCCACAACATTTTGGCACCTCAGGCGGGGAGCTCAAATGATGCCTCCATGCCCCCTCACTCGGGCTAAAACTTTGAAAAGTCTCTTGTGCCCTCCTCCCTCCGGCACAGCACTCCACCATCTCTGCATCTAGAGCAGAGGGAATACATATACACCAGCAGCAGACACAATTTTCTACACTCTGGGTCCTACTGGTGCATCCCCACAGTCTGGCACCTGAGGCAGCTACCTCAGTTCACCTCATGGTAAGGCCAGCCCTGTGAGTACCTTTTTCAGACTTGCTGTTTGTAGCTCCAAAGAGCTGTTTGTAGCTCCAAAGCTTGTCTTTCTCACCAAGAGAAGATGGCCAATAAAAGATATTACCTCACTCACTCATCTCTCTGTTGTTCTTTTAAGGCCAGAGAGAACTGTACCCCCTGCACTATATCAGCTTGTGAGCCACGTTTCTAATCTACATGTGCATACCGAGGGCCTGATTCTCCAGTGTAACAAAAAAAACCAGAATAAATTCAGCCCTGTGGCCTGAAGGACAGAGCCCTGGAATGGGACATTGAAAACCATTGTTCTAGTTCCAACTCTGCCACTAATCTGCAGGGTGACCTTGGGAAAGTCTTGTCCTGCTGTGTGCCTCAGTTTCCCCATCTGTAAAATAGAGATAATGATACTGACTGCCTTTGAAAAATGCATTGGGATTTACATTTACTGTAAAAGTGAAAGGAGAATCAGGACCCCAGAGTGCATTTTCAGACAGCTGTAGTAAAATTGCCCTGTCTGACAGCAGTAAATTAGGTCTGCTACCCTCTATTCTCCATCCCTTGCCAGCAAATGAGAGGATATCCCACTGCACCACAATACACATTTGCTGCATGTTAATTCACTAGGATTCTAGGAACATGAGGTTTTTTCTCTCTGTATGGGGATGTACAAGTTCTGATTTATCTGGAATTACACTGTAAAAACAGGTTCCCTTGGTAGAGAAACACATGTTATTTATCAGCTCTGAGGCCATTTGTTGACATTCCATGGGTCTTGCAATCAAAATGGAAAAGTTACAGACTTTCTACACATCTCTAAGATTTAGGGGATTTGTCTAAATACAGAGCTAATGACCTTGAACTACCATGATTCCTTCACAGTTAGATCAGTATACCTGATAAAGGGATTGCTGTGGAATTTTGATGATACAACACTAAAAGTTTGTTATGCTGTATGTGAATGTATTATACCATTGATCAGATATATTCCATACAGGAAGATCATGTGATGCACTTGGTGTTTTCTTTGTCAGTCTTTCTGTCTGTGTATGTGTACACACACACACACACACACACACACACACACACCCCTTTCCATTGACTTCAATGGGCTTTGGACCAGGCCTAGTGAGAGAGAGAAGCAGATAGATATTATATATATGGAGAGCTGACAATATTTGTGTGTATATTATGTATCATACTTTAAGAGCTGATTACACTTGGCAATAACTTGATACTTTTGAAGTCAATAGAAATTTTGTTATTTTCTTCAGTGGAGCTAGGATTTCATCCCATGTATTTTTCTCCCTGGATTTGTGTTAAACGGTAAGATCAATCAGAATGCTCTAGGTGTGTATTAGACACTGGGTTTTTTCTCTATTAAGATAGAGTCCTATTCATAGTTTCAGGGTCATAATAGCACTCTCTCAGAAGTGGTGTTTTTTGAGCTGTGCATGGAAGGGGACATAAGAACAGCCATATTGGGTTAGACTAAAGGTTAGACTAAAGTTAGAGGGCTAGCCCAGTATCCTGTCATTCAACAGCGGCCAATGCCAGGTGCCCCAGAGGGAATGAACAAAACAGGTAAACATCAAGTGATCTATTCCTTGTTACCCATTCCCAGCTCCTGGCAAACAGAGGTTAGAGACACTATCCCTACCCTTCCTGGCTAATAGCCCTTGATGGATCTATCCTCCGTGAATTTATCTAGTTCTTTTTATAACCCTGTTATAGACTTGGTCTTCACAACATCCTCTGGCAAGGAGTTCCACAGGTTGTGTATTGTATGAAAAGATAGATTCTTTTGTTTGTTTTAAGCTGCTTTAAAATTAAATGCTGCCTATTAATTTCATTTGGAGACCCCTAGTTCTTGTGTTAGGAGAAGGAGTAAATAACACTTCCTTATTTACTTTCTCCACACCAGTCATGATTTTATAGACCTCAATCATATCCTCTCTCCCACCTTAGTTGTCTCTTTTCCAAGTCCCAGTCTTAATCTCTCCTCAGATGGTAGCCGTTCTATATCCCTAATCATTATTGTTGCCCTTTTCTGAACCTTTTCCAATATATCTTTTATGAAATGGGATGACCACATCTGCATACAGTGTTCAAGATGTGGGTGTACCATGGATTTATAGAACGGCAATATGATATTTTCTCTCTTATTATCTGTCCCTTTCTTAATGATTCCCAACATTCTGTTACTTTTTCTGATTGCCACTGCACATTGAATGGATGTTCTCAGAGAACTATCCACAATGATTCCAAGATCTCTTTCTTGAGTGGAAAAGGCTAAGTTAGACTCCAACATTTTATATGTATAGTTGGGATTATGTTTCCAATTTACTTTACTTTTCATTTATCGATATTGAATTTTATTTGCCATTTTGTTGCCCAGCAACCCAATTTTGAGAGATCCTTTTGTAGCTCTTCACAGTCTGCCTGGGACTTAACTATCTTGAGTACAGGCGATGAATATTGAAAACAACTGGTGGGAATTTTTCCCTGCACATTTGCTTAATGCAGTTCATTGACTTTTCTGTGGACAATGATGCAGAATGCTTTTTTGTTTTTAATAAAGAATTCTGAAAGTGAAAGTTACCATGACCTCATAAGTTAATCAGGTCAGGCCAAATCTGTATTTGAATGGGAGACATGCAGGTTATGAAGGAAGCTGCATTGGTGATTCAGTAGGTGGTATTTCTCCTTCGGAGTCTATACTTAACCAAAGCTTCATGAGTACAGTATTTTTGCCTGCAAAATGAGTGTCCTATTTATAATGTAGTTTTGCTAATTACATTTGTTCTACCTAATTTCTCCAGCTATTTCAAATGGAGATCATGTCCTTCACTTCCTGTCCTAAACTGCTATGTAATTGTGATAAAACAGGTTTAGTGAGCATGCAAAATCATGTCTCCCACTAGTGGCTGTCTTCAGAGAGAGTGAGTGATCTGTAAATAGTAGACAGTAAACTGAGTTGTTCCTTTACTTTAAGTGGAAGGCAGTTGAGATTTGGAGGTCTGATCCATACCTGGTGAAGTCAGTGGGAGTTGGGAGTCTTTCCTTTAACTTCAGTGAGCTTTGGATCAGGCCTTAAGTGTTGACAGTCCTGAGTTTGAGCCTCACTGTTTGTCTATATATTACAACTGATTGGAACATAAATTTGTGAGGGAAATAACTGTTTATCAGCACACAACTGGAGATATCTGCACTGCAGTAGAGGATGAAGTGATACCTGTATATCAATTGTATTTCTATCTGCATTTGCAAAGATTGAGAAATCCTTCAGGATGCAACATAGTATATATATGACAAATTATTTCTTTTTTATTTTAAGTGGGTTTTTGTAAGGTCTAACTTGTGTTGGCTTCCAACCAAGGTTCTTCATTTTTTATATACAATATTTTGAATGTGCATAAACATAATTGATGTGCTTTTATACACACAGTTTTCAGCAATAGAATGAGATTAATTGAAGGACTGTTGTTTGAAATATCTTGTACAAGGCAGAAATATCAAATACTATGTAGCCAATAAGATGTATAATCTCAGTGGAGCAATTAGAATAGATATATTGGTCCATCTAGTCTGGTATCCTTTATATCCGTGACCAAGTGACAGATGCTTCAGAGGATGTTGTAAGGAATCTCTTAATGGGCAGTTATGAATTAACCCATCCATATTTATTTATTTATTCTCTGAAGCGTGAAGATGTATGTCCCTCATAACTTTTTAGCCTATCTATATAGTACTAGGTGTTGTAATTGTCATATGCATTTCTACCTATTACAATCCTACTGAACTCTTGATTTCAGTATCTTCCAGAAGTGAATTGCACAGGTTAATTATGCACTGGGTAAAACAAATATTTGTTTTTGTCAATTTTTTATATTTGTTCCCCTTCAATTTAACTGCATGTCCCCTGGTATTAAGAGAGTGGGTAAATAAGAGGTCTTGAATGATGGTTTCTATGCCTTTCATCAAATAACAATATCATCAGTGGTTGCTGGTGGGAATAGCTCCATCAGATAAGTGAGAAAATGGTAGGAAAAATTGAAATACAAATCCCTGAATACTTGAGACCTGAATGCCAAACTTTCCACTGAAATGTATTTGATGATAGTGTAAACATCCATGACTGCTCACAAACAGGAGGAATAATTCTAGAACACTAGGAGTGATCACAGGAAGTCTGTAATAAGATATATAAGCATTTACTAACTTCTGTGCCAGACAGGACAATAACAGGCTCCTTTTCTAGGACACTCTGTGTCTCACATAACTGAATAAACATCTTCATATATAACAGCTTATAATGACTTACATTGCATCCCTTTTTCACTATAAGAAAAGTGTTAGCTAACTCAAAGCCCATGATGATCAAATTCTACATTTATCTCTAGTGATGTTTCTCCCAGTAATCTCCATGTAATTTATAGCAATCATTTTTTGTTTAGTTTTACAGAAGCATATCTTTATTTTTCAGTTTTAAGGAAATATCTTCTACAAATGAGTGGACTTATATAGCTTATTTAAAAACAATATTAAAAGGCAGATTCCATGAACTTACTCTCATTGATTAGCCATTCCCACCTCAGGTAGTCTCATTGATTTAAGTGGAACTACTTGAGAAGTAAGGCACTATTCAATGGGATTAAAGCAGACAAAATATTGCCCATAATTAGTTGTCGAATGTAAATCTAAATCTACTGTAGACTCTGAATAGCACAAACAACAGTTAAACAGAGAATACATTGATTGAATCTACCTTCAGTAAAATGTAGGTAGACTGTGAGCCTCTCACCAAGCTAGATCACAATTTGGCAAAGCGCTTAAACACATGTGAAACATAAAGCATATCAGTAGTCCCACTGAAGTCAAATCAGGATTCTGCAAATGGATTCGTCTGGGTGCAGCCGCATCCATCTTTCTGATTTTGGAACCGTACTGAAGGATTTAGTAGAGAGTTGTCCTATCTTTCCCTTTAGAATTCCACAGTATGTCTCAAAAATGATAGAAAGGAACTTATTTTTTTTTAATTGGATTTTATATAATTTTAGAATAGTTTCTATAGATTCCTACTGGTTCCTTTTTTAAATGATATCAAGCTTTCCCATAAGGGATCTTTTCAGATACCATATCTAGGGTGCAGCATTGTTAGGCACCTCTCTGTAGATACTGTACTTCCCACCCAACAGCTATGTGCAGGACACTAAACTTTTCTGCTTGTGCAGAAAGTTCTTACGTGCTTTCTACGTCAGACACAAACCTTTTACTGTGCTGTTGACCCAAAGCATAAACATTGATTTATCATTGTATAAGAAAGAATTGAACTAACTAAAATTCAAGGTAAGCTCCTTTATTCATTCAGGGCATTACCAGCTTTACTGTTCCAGTTGCCTTATAGGCAGGAGTGTCTTTGAGCTCTCTTCTTTTATTCTGCTAAAACTCCATTTCCTTAACCTAATCTTATAGATGCCTGCATTCAGCTGTGACAAGAGTGGATAAGGATTGCAAGGTCAGGTTATTGGCAGTTAAAGTATAAGCAGCCACTGTGAAAAATCAGAAAAGTGTCACTAGTATCTAAACTGATGTGTAATTAACTCTTCAATTGCTGATGGACATGGAAGGACTAAGTATAATAGGTACATTCAATAATGAAGACAGCATTAAGGTCAAAAGTTTTGAAAAAGGTTTGTTTTATTACAGCTGTTCCTAAAGTTACAAAATTTGTGACCAGGTTTCTTTCTCTGTTCCTCTCCATTCCTCCAGGACTGGCCTTCTCCTCTGCCTCTTCTGCCAATCTAGCCACTGCTTCTTCTAGAGCCTTCTGCTTCAGAGCTCTTGCCAAATTCCCATTAATTTCAAAGGGGATGGGATTTCACACTATATCTTTTTTCAAATTTGATCACCAAACATAACTTCTTTTTCCTCTTAATGTCTCTCCCCCTCTGCTATAATTGTATTGTTTAACTTTTCCACGGTCTTATTTAACACTCTAAAATTTTGCATGATACAGTTATATAGAAGACAATATCCAAAATGATGAAGGGTCTGAGACAGAGGCCGCTGAAGGCATATCTCACAAGGAGCAGGATTTCTCTTGAGATTTCAGTCACTTCCACTTCTTTACATGCTTGAACCAGCAATGGAGTGGAGGGATGGTTAACCAAAAATTTTTCAGATTTCATAAAATATTCAATTTAGTTTGGGCCTTGGGGATGTCAAAGATTTTGATCAGTTTTTATTTTATCTCAACTGCTTTCTCTATCTCTCTCTAAATCCAAGAGTCTGTGAAACCAGACCTGTGAGTGTTAGCTGGACAGGCTTACAACAATCTCTCTCATTCATTTTTAAAAGGACAAAATAAAAATCTTATAATTAAAATAAATCAGTCTTCTTCCCTTAGATCATTAAATCCTAAATGATGAGCCAGATCCTCAGCTGGTGTAATTTAAGATAGATCCACTGAAGTGGATGGATCTATGGCCATTTACAATCTTGGCGGCTCTTGCCAAAGTTAGACACAGCCAAACTAGACTGGAATATGTGCTTTTGTTGAAACTGAGATGCTTTATGAAATATGGTCAATCTTCTATAATTTCATTGCAGAACAAACTGGAAAAAAAAGTTTTAAAAATGTCAAAACATCCCATTTTTACATTATTGGAATTCAATGTTTTATCTTTTTGTTTTAAAATGACTCTTCATATAGAATTTTTTTAAAACAAATAATTTTATTTTTAATTTAAAGTCAAAATTGAAAAATAATAAAATAAAAACAAGACATCCAAAGTTTTGATTTTCTTGAAACAAAGCATTTTGATTTAATCCCAAAGATTTTTTTTCAAGAATTGTCTTTTGCAGAGAACTTTAGAATGTTTGATTTTTGTTCTGATTCAGAAGGAAGCCAAATTTAAAAATCTTTTGTGAAACAGAACTTCTGTCCTCCTCACAATTCCACTGATTTATCCATCTCCTTATGTTTACTTTCACTTTATAGTGTTGTGAACTTTCCCAGTGCTCTTATAGCTGAGTTTCCAATATTCCAGATGAACATTTGAATTTGAAAAGTTATTGATTTGTTATATGAAAACATTATTCATATTATGTTTTGTGAGTGACCACCACTCTTTTTTGATGGGTTTTTACAGAACTGAAATCGGGGGCATAAAATATTTGACAGAATCCATTATATTTCATGTTTTGCTACTGACTCTAAATTTGTGCAGTTTTGGAGGAGAGTTAAGCATACTCCATCACTGCTAACGCGAGAGAGGGGAAGGGTGTGAATAAACACCGGAAGAAGAACCCTCTTGAAGGTTTGAATTTGAATGATTTGTAGTATCATGATGCCACTCTTGCATCAAAGTTGTCATCTCTCTCCTAAAACAATTTCATTGATTGAAATATTTTTAAGGGCTTCTGCATAAAACAGACCACAGAATTTCACCACTGCTTCCTACAGTTCTTCAGTTATCTTTTGGCTAGCATTTCTGTACAAAGCCAAAGTAGATTAGAGCCTTGATTTGTTAGGTTTTCTTTGTTTGTTTACTAAGAATTTCTTAAAGCAATTCTATAATTTAAAAATACAGCATTACCTATTCACACAAGATCTTGGGGACGGTTAATGACTGAGATAAGAAGAAGACATGTATATTAACCTGGAAAATGTGAAATTCTAAATAAGATTTCAGAGGCTGGGGAATTATAAACAATAAACTGTAATGACTCTAGCTTCCTAATAGTTTAATAACAGACTGCTGCAAGGTAATGTCATTTAATTTGCTCTGGTTATCTCATGCACTTTCGGGTTATGAATGTTTTGACATACACGTTACAGTGGTACCATATCATTTTGTACCCAAAGATTATGCAAAACATTTCAGAAGTGGAATGAAAACAGCAGATAAATGCTGCTGTGGTCTAACTACCTCTTCGCTTTATATACCTCTGAAGCTCATATCAGATTCAGATGCTGCTTACCAGCTTTCCAAGAGTTCATTTATCATTTGGTAGAAAATATTTATAAATGGAATTAAATCAAATATTCTCACAAACCCTAATCATTATGGGTGATTAATTTTCTATTCTCAACTCCATTAAGTGCCTTTACAGATATTCTTTCCACAGGCTCAGGTCTCTAATTTATTTCCCTCCTCCTCCCTCTTCCCCTAACAGTGAAGGGTCATGCTGGGATACTCATTAGTTTTATGCTAGCAATTCTGCCAGGCAGCCTCAGAGGCATCAGCATCACCTCAGAAATCATTAACGTAACTGGTGCTGCAATCTAAAACTGCCAAGCGTAGAATAATCATTTAGGGACTGAAACATGTTCCTCCATAAATGAGCATTTTGGAGGGGAAAATCGTGCATGTGTTTCAGTCATTCTCTAGAGACAAAAGAGATCTCAATAAATTAGATCTGAAGTCATTTTTCTGCAAAGATCCTTACCATGTCTGAGAAATAGCAGCAAGTTTTCTGGCTGTGATTTACCATTTTCTGACAAAGAACAGAAGCACTCTAGCAACAAGGTGTTTTATCGTATTTGTAACCTACCGTTGCATCAGCTATGACCTACCATTGTATCAGTAAACATGCTGTTTACGTACTTTGCTACAGGGAAGCCTTGCTTCAGATGTCCACTGTCTCACCCTTGTTGCCCATGTCTGAGGCTGGCAACATGTAAAGTTTGCAGAGTCTGAATCTTTCATGTTCATGTTTGATCAGAGACACATGTCAAATATGCTGCTGCAGTGGACTTCTACGCAGTGGCAGATTAATGATTTTGCCGCCTCACGCCCTGAAATGATTGCCGCCGCTGCACCCACAGCTCACTTCCACTCCGCCTCCTCCCACAAGCATGCTGCCACTCCGTTTCTTCCTCCCTCCCAGATTTGCCGGAAACAGCAGTTTCCCGTGGCAAGCCTGCAAGGAAGGGAGAAGAAGTGGAGTGGCAGCATGCTTGGGGGAGGAGGCAAGGCTGGGGATTTGGGGAAGGGGTTGGAATGGAATGGAGGCAGGGAAGGGGTGGAGTTGGGGTGGGGCTGGAGGGTAGGGGAGTGCGAGCACCCATCAGTGCCTATGACTGTTATAAATTTGCCACCCTAGGCCTAGGCTTTGTCAGCCTAGGTGATAATACACCGCTGCTTCTATGCCTTAGGGTTCTTACCCACCAGTGACTGTTTGAATCCATAGATTGATGATATTGGATAGTGTGGTGTATTAGTTGTTGTGTCATGCTAATATTATGCAATGGAGATATCTTGGGAAGTCAGCCTTTATTGGCCGTGGCACATGTCAGTTTTTTTAACCCTTTCCTGGCTAACAGGAAATCCCCATCCACTCTTCCTTTATTACCCTCCACAAGCATATGCACCCTTTCTAAATACACTTTCTATTGCTCATGCTTTCTCCTTTCAACTCCATCCCCATAGAATAGACACTCCACTGCTGATTCCCTACCTTGGCACAGCAGTGAAGTTTGGAACAGAGGGGAACAGAAGGTCTCCATGGGATAAAAACCCTTGTGGTCCCCAGCCTATTTTCTATGGCATAAACTTTGGCTTACCAATGGATGAGTATGTAAAGCAGAAAGGGACACAAGTCTGAGATGTCATCAGTGACTTCCTTTGCTCACTATGTGTGGTGTCCATGTGTTTACTGACAGTTAATCTATCAGTACATATTTCAATTGATCAGGGCTTGGGTTTCACTTGTCATTGGAAAGATGACCCTTCTTAACCATCTTTAGTTGGAAATACTAAAATGGGCTGATCAAAATCTGGCTGAAGTCAGTGTCAGTTTTCCCATTGACTTCAATGGGCTTGGATCAGGCTATGTGTAAAGAGTATAGAAAATAGTACAAATACAAAAAGGAGCTAATAAGCCCAAAACACCAGACTGAAAGAATTCCTTGCTCTTCCATAGACTTCTTGTGTGACCTTGGGCAAGTCACTGTGTCTCTCTGGGCCTCAGTTCCTCATTTGTAAAGTGGGGATGACAGCACTTCCCTACCTCCAGGGGTGTTGTGAGGATACACACTTTAACACTGGTGAAATGCTCAGATACTGTAGTGATGGGGCCATATAAGTACCTAACATAGATAAAATCCCACTCCCACTTACCTGATGGTTTAGTGTTAATATATTGCACTGGAGGATAATACAATACATGGAGGAATGCTGGGAGATGCAAAACCAGCTGGTATGTATCTGGTCTTTAACTCTGTTTCCTTTTATAATAACTACAATAAGTATTTTTCCTTATTTTCCTTGTTTCTGGGGACCAAATTCTGACACGTTGATTTAAATGGCACTACTTCTAGAGTGAGGTATTCTTCAGTATTGCTAAGGGTGGCAGAATCTAGCTCTAAGTAAAGCTTATTTAAAAAAAAAAGATTGTGGTTTTCCAAAGCTAGTGTTGAAGCTGAGGCTCATTAAATGAAGAAGAAAACCATTCAAGTAAATGTCTTAAATGTTTCTCCAAACCAAATATAAATTCTGAACCTAGAAATTCATCACCAGCGTATAGTAAATGGGGCAGCACTCAATATACATTTTGCCCCACCAACTTGGAACACATGAGAGTGCTCAAGTAGTTTAGCACTGTTGGCTTCCACTGACTTCAGTGGAATTTGGATCTGGACCATAGATACTGTAGTGATAGGAGCAATAGAAAAGCCTACAGTTAAAATGACTAGTTTTATCAGGTTCATTCCAGTTTACCATAAAATGTCCAGATGACTCAGGAATGTTTTTCAGGACTCCTTAAACATCTCAATCTTTCCATTGCATCAGTTTATTTCTCCCTGTCCCCCTACCCCCGCCAACTTCACCATCAGTTTCAAGACATATTCGAGGCAGAATTTGCTCTTTGTTTACCAGGAACAACAAACAAACCAAAACAATCCAATGGAAAGAGTGTGATGAGTCCTGTTTGAAGTCCATGAGAAAAGCCAAATGAACATAGACATTCTTAAAGCTACTCTTGCTCAAAGTGAATCATAACAGCACTTGTTCAGTGTGATAAAGTCATTCAGAACACAATGCCACACAATAAATGCTCTGCTCTGAGAAATATGCATGTGTCATTGCTGAGGCAGAATTAGTGGTAGCAAAGCCAGCACACATTTTTTAAAAAGGTCCAAGGGTTGAGGGGGGGAGGAAGTTGTATAACTATTTTCCAACACTAAAAACCTGCCACCAGAAAGTTGCCCTGTTTCTTTTTAATTTGAAACTATGGGCACCTTATGTAAAATAGGTAAGGAGACAGCTGGTTAAGCTCTACAAAGATAGCTACTTGGGGAGTTCTTTAAAAAAAATGAAGAGATGCCAAGTAGATATTTTTTTTTCAGAAAAATAGCTCTTTATAAGTCGCATCCCCCAAAAGGGACTCAGAAGTTTCTCCTGTGGTAGAGAAATATGTCCCTTTTTAATAGCTGTTTTCTTTTCTTGTGCTTTGTCACTAGCTGCCTCTCTTTTTTGACACAGACCTGGCATGCACACAAGAAATTCAAACTCCATGTTCTGGAAATTGCATATGCAGCACTATCTATATATTTTTAAATCTGGATTGTGATTTACTCTTCCAAAATACATATTGTATAATTATTCCCATATAATGTTATCCAAGAGTATAAAAGGATAAAAATCTTTGTTCCCAACCCAATCCAAATTTGCTTATAATTAATCAGTAGTGTCAGTTGTACCTTAGGACATTTGGGTCCTAAGTACAGTAGTACTTTAGGACTACTAAATTGTGTCAGTTGTACCTTAGGACATTTGAGTTCCACTTGGATTAAACATTTGGAGGCCTGGCTGAACTTCTTGAGTCCACATTAGTAGGGTGAAAAAACTCAAAAGAACTTTTTTTCTGCTTCTTGCTTGTAATGCTGGGAGTAAGTTTTGTGGAAGTTTGGTACGTTCACTTCTAGTCCTGGCATGAAAAAAATAATTTCTTAAAAATTAAACTTTTCAGCAACTGCTCTAAGTTTTGGTTCAGGCTTTCAGTGAAAATGGGCTATTTTACTTAGTCCTTTGTCTGCCTATATTATTCATCTAAATATCAGATAAACCTTCTGTCACAGTTGCAGAGGTAACTACAGCTCTGTCCCCCTCTGGTCTCTCTGAGTGCACCCTCTCAGGTGTCAGGCCTCATGCTTTTACCTCTCCTGGGATGGAATCACCTGAGTCTCCAATTCTAAAACTGGTTTGTTGGAACCACTGTGCTCACCCAGCAGGTCTGACTGGGTTGGATACCTGTGTTTCTTCCCTTCAGTCTGTGACTAGTGGTAACTATAGTGACTAGGTAATCTCTTAAACCAAAGTATTGTTTAATTTCTACAGTAGGAATAAAGCATTTAGAAAAAATGATTTTAAAACAATAAACAGTCTACTTGCATATCCATTTTGCCTGTAGACTTATCAACCCTGGATATTAGCCCAGGCAGGCCTAACTTCTTCAAATGCCCCAGCAGATGCTTGTGTCAAACAGATTCCCAACAACCACTGCCCTCGCTGGACAGGGAGAGTCCTTTTAACTGCTACAGTGCTTTAGATCTGCTGGTTCCTACCATTGGTCCTATGTGGCAAAACAAGGTTTGCAACTTGTCTGGAGCAAGGAGGTTAGAATCTTCACAAGTTCTGCTTCATTAAACTTAACCAACATATTCATACAGTAAACATCCCTATAACCAGGTCCCATATAATAATAAATTATTATAGAACAGAGAGATACAAGATAAGGTTGAAAACTGTGTATCTATCATTATTTAATGAATAGGCAGTAGTGATTGCATTACATATGTTTTGTTGACTGTGGGTAGAATCTACCTACAGTCTGCACCTTCTTCCCCAAAGAAGTATAGTATTCTTATAATATTCATCTTAATGAGAATATACATTTTGCAGACTCCATGTAAATCTTTCAAAGGGTCAGTTTCTCATAAAAGACAAAATAGGTTCAAACAATTCATTTGCCTTGGTAAAGAAATGTACACACTGCCACATAAGTTGAGACTAGGACAAAACTCAGACTGTCAGCTCAATAGCAAACCCAGACAGGCATCAGAGTTCAAAATCTTTAGCTTTGCCACACCTTGAATATTTTGTAGAGGAACTAAGCGGAAATCAGGAAGCTGAAGAGAATCCTTTTGAGCCCTTCTGCATTACAAGAAAATAATTTCACAGCAGGATTTACAGCCCTTGAACTCCCACACAAAACTTCATTTTACATTTCACTTAACACTGTCCTTCTAGCGCAATAAAGAAATGTGCTAACTTAGCCACATGGCATCTCTATGTTCACATTAGAAAATGTGATTATGTTTCTGAGTATCAAATTGAGAAGAACCTCATAAGAATCAATGATTTTTATAAGAGCCTGGAAGAAGTGCATTCCAAGTGCCTCCTAGAGAGAACATAGGGAGAGCTTAGGAGTGGAGCCAGATGACAAAAGTTTTCCTCTCAATGGATAACTCACCTGTCAGAAAGTTTCTGCCAAAGAATATCATGAGCACAAGTTTTGACAATATTATTGCCTGCAAGTTTTAAATAGGAACAGAACTTACAAGCCAAAGATGAGAAAACCAGCAATCTTAGAGCACCAGCAATTGGATAAGAAAATATAAACATGTCTAGGTTCATGAAGAAGAAAACTGAGTAAAGGTGAACAGGCTGGTTATCCCTGAGAGATCCAAAGACAAACTTTTACCCTTTATGGAATAAGTGAATTTAAGGATAGGACCAATTGGCGTTACACTGATTCTCGTAATCAATGTTTGGGATTTTCAGGGGAAAAGACTGCATAGAATGGAGAAGAATCAGTTTTAAACACATCCCAGATTTTTTCCACCTGGGGTGAAATCCTGACCCCACCGAAATCAATGGGAGGGTTGCTACAGACTGCAACAGAATTTCATGCCTTGTCAGTAATAAGACCTTACTGGTCTGCAAAAACAATTCTGTTTAGTGAGACGTTGCTGATTATTTTTCAGCTCAGCCATGGTCCTGATTTCTGTTTCTTGCATTGGCACTGTTCTTAACATCTCAGACATGATGTACAAGCTAATGAAGACTGAAAATATATATGTATTGAAAGAAGAGTCAATGGCATTGATTCCATTTAGAGAGTATGGCCTGCTTACTTGATTTAGCCCAGACACTTAGACATTTGATGATGGCCCTCTAGTTGTAAGAGTGTTCAACAAGGTTAAAAGAAAAGGTATGTGTTGCTGAGCCTTATAGGTACTGGCAGGCAGCAAGCTTGTGATAAGTACCTGTGTGATGCCTGCATCCATGGCAATGTATCCAAATATATATATATTTATACACACACCATCTGTGCGGCAGTGCTATTTAGGCAATGAATTGTATTATGCATTTCTCTGACCACTTGTACTTTAACTACTCCATCTCCCCAGGACTTACTCCCCCATTCCAACCTTCTGAACAGATTCCAACAGCTGCCATTTTTATTTAAAATCAACATGCCAGGGAAATTATTTTTGTTTTGGTTTGTTTCCTCCCTCACAGATGTGAAGCCCAGGAAGACCAATATTTAATCCTGGACTAGGGTCCGGCTATCTTGAGACCCACCTGAGTTAGAATTAGTGGTTTCATCCCATTGGAATGGGGAGATTCCCAGATTTTTAGCGGGATTCACATGCCACAAAAGTGATGAATTATCAGACTTTTAAACAGAGACATTTTTCTTTAATGTCTTTAAGAACTATTTTAGGTCACTTTTAGTGGTTTTAAATGTGTTCCTCCTCCCCCTCAGTCTCTCAGGGGAACTCCTGTTAACTAAGGAATATGGCCTTTACATGTGGAGAGAAACAATTACTACTCCATCATATATTTTATCTCTCATACACACACACATGCATTTCCTCCCTCAAGTTAACATGGTAATCACTTCTCTGACATTTAAAAAGAGACCAAAAGGACTAGAAACAGTCCCCTTTTCCTTCCCATCCATGGAAATCTTGCTGGTTCAGCATGTAACATTTACAAAACCAGGAACAGTCTGAATAACTCATCCATATATTTCCTTTTTTCCTCTTTGCTTTACCATTCCCCCTTTAATCTCAGCATTAGTCTGCAATATGCTGAATTGCCAGGAGATGTTCTCTCCAACTCACCTGTAGTGCTCTGTTGTAAGAGAAATGCAGTGCTGGATCATGAGTCTGTGTGAAGAAATCCATGATTTCTCACAAGTTCTATGAGAATACCTGCATGGAGCTTGGATGGAGAAAAACAAGTTGGCTTTTGAGAGAGTGTGATTTAATCTCCAATCTCTGTGCTCATAGAGTTCAATTCTCACCTGTAAGACTCTCTTCTACCTCCCTTGATCCTGGGACTTGTTGGGGTTTCAACTGGCCTCACCGGACAGCTTTCTTATTTACATTATTTTCCACAACCCCAGAAACCCAGTGGACAGCCTGCCTTTCACCCATTCTCCCTCTGACTCCCTTCTGCTCTCTGCCCATCCCCAACATTCCTCCTATAAGGAGTTGGGTATCGGTGGCATAGAGTCAAGCACACACTGGTTTTATGCTGTGGAGGGATCCCTTGTGAGAGAGGTGTCAGCCATCTTCAAAGCAGCTTTGACTCTCTTTTGTGCAGCTGGAGTAGCACAAAGAGGGCTTTAATTTGAGCTGTGGATCTAGCCCTTGGACTTCAGAATAGTAGTAACATATTCAAACAAAGAAAAATCTTTTCAATGGAATTTCTTTTCTGTTTGCTCACAATCACATAACCTCTCTTTTTTTCCCTCTTCTCCATTTTCTCAGAGAGATTCCAGCTGTTTTTCTGTAGAGCACTATGACCTTTTTAATTGCAGATGAGAGGATAAGATGCAACATAATTTTTTTGTCTTCCAGTCTTCTGATTTGGATGAAAAGGATAATTTACAAAACAGGTGATTAATGAGTCAACCAGCTACAGAAGCTAGAAACAGGGAGACCAGACACTTCAGAAAGGTGACAACAAACCTTGGTGACCAATGGTAGAAATATATACAGAAAAATGACTGATACATATGTAGATAATTATTTAACGATGTGTTAATGAGATTTATAAAACATACAGTAAATCTGAGTACTGTTAAACAGGCTGATTGCCACAGGATCCTATCTCAAATTCACAGTTTAGGGTTTTAAATGTCCATGTCTCTCCTTATAATTAAGAAAGAAAGAGCAAGAAAGAAAGAAAGAAAGAAAGAAAGATTTGGAGCTTTCAGATGCCAAAGAAAGTAACAGCAAAGTTATTGGAAACATACTTTCACGACAAGAACAGATCTAATTACAGCTCTGAGCTGGGGATGCTTGTTTCTACCTTTAGTTTTTGATTGTTAGATTGCTGTTCGCTTTCATCTGTTTTTTGTTTGAAAAATCCCATATGTGCAGAGGCAGAAAGAATTGTAAAATATACTAAAAGTTACAACCATTTAAATAAGATGAACATAATTTTCTAGGTTTACTTTGCTAAAATGATGTTTAAATATGATCTTTGCTTTGTATACTAGGGGGCAGCTCTAATATACCTGCTAAAGTTAATTATGATGTTCAGACTAGATGAAAAGCAGAGCTCATACCGAATTGGAAAAAACAGCAGTACGCACTGGTGTTTTTAAAAATGTACATACTTAAATAAGTATGTAAAACTTTAGATAATAACATGTTTCCATCTCTCATTCAGAGCAGTGATCAAAACACATTTTCCTAAATGCATAAAACATTGTTGCCAGTGAAAATGCTCTTATATTTTGAAACACAAGAAGAAAACAATACCATTTATTTTTTGTTTAGTGTCATTCATGTAAAATGTGTTTCCAAATGAATCACACAATGTGCAATTAGCTGCAAGCAAACTGAGTACAGTGGATATCATGGAAGTGGCATCTGTAGAAGTGGTAGGATAAAGGGTTATAACAGGCATCATTATAACCAGTCAGAGAGAATTATTGAACAGAAAGAAACTGGGAAGCTATTGGGTGAGATTTAATGTTTTATTGGACTAAATGGGCCATGTTTCCAAAACAATCATGAAAACTGCACCTTTGTAATTTGGGGACACAAAACCATATTTGCATAGACACAAATGTTCACATTTATATTTTGTCAGCACAATGTAAAGGGTGAATGTAAATGATAATTCTCTGTACCCAATAATATACCTTTAAACAAAAACAAAAATATTAGTGTATAAGGGACCAATAGTGTAAGAAAGGAAGTGTGTATGACCAGAGAGAAAGCTGGCAGACCAAGAGGCAATAAGTAATTTATTCTGTGTATTTAACCCTCTTCCCTGTTCACAATTTATTCACACACACAAGTGTGAACTCCATGAAATTGTTTGCATTTTGCTATTGTTGGACAAGTCATATGTACCAACACATTTTAACCCAGGAATTGTTCATGAACTGGTCAGTGAGAGTATTTGTGATTTGCTATTTGCTTTGTGATGATATCTGAATCCACATAGTATTTGCCTTTTATTCTCTTCGTGGAGCTGTCAGGAGTAACAGAAGAAATCAGTGGGTCTTTTATTCTTTCAGGGAGAAGTAGTGTTTTAGGAAGAGGTTGAAAGCAGGAGATAATCAGGCCTATGAATTTAAGAACATTTAAAATCCTGAAAGAACATCGTATTTATTTGGCTACACACATGGACCCCAGATTTTACAATAGCCATTTTCCTTTGTGACTCAGGGAGAGAGGAAGATATAAGCCAGATGTATTGGCTGTCTGGAAGGCTTTATGATCCTGTTTTTCTTGACACATTCACACCAAGTAATTGTGTGTGCATGAACGTGTGCAGTCCTAGTTTGTGAAGGCTATGGTCAGATTCTAGCTCATTTTAATTGTGTTTGTGCCAGGGCTCTGGTTAGAGGGTTCAGGGAACTTCTGCTGTCTGCATCTCACATGCGCACACACACTTTCATGTACCTTCCAAGTGCATGGATTGAACTGACTGGTTTTCATTTTATGTAGTGCTGTTGATAACTACTTATCACAGAATCACATGGACACATGTAGTGCAGTTTACACAGTCTGTGGTGCCCTAAGTTTGTATGTGTAATCCACTGCATCACTTCAGTTCAAGAACCCTGGTCAGGGAGGTTTGGGAAAGATTTGAGTTAAACATCCAGATTAGAGCAGGTCAGAAAAATTCAGACAATAATATTTTTCCTCAGAATTTACCAGTTTGTTGAAATCAAAATGTATCACTTAAACACTTTGATTTTGACTAAATTCTGCTGGCAACCAAGCCGGGCGCCATTAGAAATCTGCCAGGTTTCTTGCCAGCTTGCTCACATGGCTCCTTAGCCACCCACCTGCTGGACAGCTCCAGAGTTTGCAATCCCAGGGCTTCCAAGGTCTGCAGCTCCAGATGGCTCCATTTCCTTTCACAGAGAATTTCAGAATTTTTAGGTTTTCTCTCAAATCAGAATGAAATTGATTTTCAAAATAGAATGATCTCTCTTCCCCACAGCTCTAGTGCCAGTCCCGTTACTATACATCATTTCTTATATCCGCCAAGCGCATTAATTCAATGTGCTAGTTTCCATTGCCTGTCATTGACTCTACAGACATCTGTTACCACAAACAATTTAGAGAATTTGTACTTGGTCCCATCTACAAAGGGTGTGGTCAGATCTTCGCTTGCAATGCGCCTAGGGCACGTATCCATTCTCTTGCTGGGCTAATAACTTCAAGCCATGTCCCATCAGCACCTGCTTGTAATGATCATCAGCACACACGATGAGCATGCAAGTCAGTCATGGCGGAACTGAAAGTAAGGGTATGTCTGCACAGGGACCAAAGACCTGCAGCTGCCCCAGGTCAGCTGCCTCAGGCTTGTGGGAATCAAGCTAGGGAGCTAAAAATCGCTCGGGCTCAGGCTGGATCCCAGAGCTCAGGTGCTAGCCTGAGCCCAAATGTCTGCACAGTGATTTTTCAGCCCTGGGCATTAGTCAGCTGATCTAGACCATCCAGAAGTTGTATTTTTTTTATCCCTGTGTAGATATACCTCAAAGGCCTTCAGTTTAAGCACAAAAGTAACATGTAATCATGTAACATTGTGTGCTGTCCTCATCCTCTCTGTCCCTTCCACCCTGCTGCTTGTTACACTCAAACTTGTTTCTTCTTGTCTGACATTAGATTGTAATGTTTTTCAAAGTAGAGGACTATGGGAAAAATTTTCATAAATGCCTAAGTGAGTTAGGCATTTATGCCTAAGTGACTCCAAGTGATGTCAGAGGGAATTAGGTACCTAAATATCTTTGAGGATCTAGGCCTTAGGACATAGGCACTCTTGGGACTTAGGCTTCTAAATTACTTTTTAAAATAGGGCTTAGACTTCTAAGTCACCTTTTGAAAATGTTACCCTGTGTCTTTTTGTGTGTTTGTATATAGCCTAACCCAATGAGGCACCAATGCTGACTTAGATCTATCTGAGCTATAGCCATATAAATAAATACTAATAATATTTTGATCATGTGCATCCCCGACTCTGAAGTGCCATCAAACTGCCACTGTTTGTAGTGGCTTTACACCAGCCTACACATGTTGATAGCTATTCTTTTTTAAAAATAGTGCTTCTTTTATGTTGTCTCCAGTTTTAGAAGAAGGCATGTAAATTACAGAGAGAAAGAAGTGAGCAAACTGTTTGGAAGCTGTGTCAGTTTGAAAATTGAAAAGATCAGGGTTTTTTTATCTGATCTTTATAGTTGATTTTTACAGTCCAAATTGATAGCAGCTATCTCATCTAAATTCACAGATTTTTATTGCAAAACTATTTTTATATGTTGTAGTGCGGCTGAGTATACTCTCAAGTAACTGACACGATGCACAAAGCATACAAGAGAGAAATAAAGCACTCAGCAATAGATAAAATGACAAATAAATATACTTCACACCATCATTACATTCACTATAGCAAAAGAAGTCCGCAACACACATTATAGTAGCAGTCTGGATTACAATCTCAACCAAATGTTAAAATGAATAAGAAATGGAATAGATGAACAGAAATAGCACATCTGCATGTAATTTCTGGAACTGCAACCCTCCCCACCCCATGAGGGTCTCCATGAGTGAAATCTTTGCTTTACTGAAGTCAATGGCAAAACTATCATTTATTCCAGTGGAGTTATGACAGTTTACACCAGCCACGGATCTACACCCCATATCTCTAAATGCTTCTGAAGTATTTGATTCCTTACCCCACGGTTCTCATGTGATTCCCCAAATGGAGACTTTATGAGTCAATGGAAGATTTACTTGGTCTCGCTGAATAGTATCTTCCAGTCTTTGAACACTCATTTTCTCATTCAATTTTTGGTGCATCCTGCACAGTAGGCTATTTCTGAGGTTTTGCTAAGTACCACTGCCTCTTTGAAAAGTACATTGGAACCTACAGATTGGCAAGTCATTTCTGTTGTTGGGCTGGCATCAGCTGGAACTATGGTGAGTAAAACTGGAACTCTCCCAGTCCTAAGGGAGGAAAAGAATTCCAATTTATCTTCAGCCTTTCACTAGTTCTTTTTTACTCTCCTGTGAGCCCAATAGATGTGGTTGCATATTTTGTGTGTTCTAGATCCAGCCAGAATCATATGTACCAAAGGACCTAGGCTGTTCACAGTAGTTACAGAGTGCTGTTTCCATCTTCTCCCCTATAATAATTATTCTCTCGCTGATTTTTATTTTTATTTCCAAAGTTTACTACAGGCTTTGCTATGCTGGACTTGCTCTTTCCCTTTTAAAAAACATTTGAAAGGGAAAAAGCAAAGCAGGTTTAAGGAAAGCCAATGTTTCTTTACAGTGGCTTCCAAAACTATTCAGCATTGGGACCCCCAGAAATAGCATGTGGAATACATTGATACATGAGGAAAGTGTATAATTTAATTTCTTCATGCTCAGAGCTTAAGTTAGCATTTGTTTTGTGAATGCTTTTTCCAATGCCAGCCCTAATCTTTCAGCAGTTCCATTTAAGGTAGAATAGTCAGCTCTACCTATATTTCATCCTGTTGAACTTTGTAAGCTGCTGGTATTCTACTGTAGCGAACTGTGGCCTGTTCACTTTGGTAAACCATAAGAAGCAACCATAAGAAAGCCCTGCAGTGTTTCTGTGGGTTTTGGACCAGTTGCGGACAATGCAATTACTTCCAATCAATTCAAATAACTTGATTGTTAGCACGAAAAAGTACTTATCTCTTTTAGTATAATGGTGTATTACACTGCAGTATTCAAAGTGGCTTTTACTGTCATATGGACTCCTGACCATTGTATTTACAGCTCAATCTCTTTATCAAGTTATTTCCATGAGAAATAGCTGCTTAATAAGATCTTCATTTGACACATTCCAAGGTATTCTATGTGCAAGTCTTCTAGCAAGAGTTATTAGCCCAATGTCCTGTAGTTAGTAACCTTATTTATTCAAGAACAGGCACTTGATTGTGGGCATGCAGCAGGCAGCAGCTCTGTAACTAAGCTTTGGTTTGGCAGCTTTCTTAATTAATAATTAAGGTTGGGTTCAGTTGTTTACTTAAAACAAGGATTCAACCTCTTTGTTTTGTATGAATAATAAATCTCCTCTTGCTACGTTTACAGCACCTCATCTCTGAGTGAAAATCAAATCCTCTGAGCATTTTCAACTATATCTGTCACTTAGTTTGAGTAAAAATTAATTAAAATGGGACTTTGAAAAAGCATTTTCTCGTATCTCACTTTTCCTCCAGATCCCTTTTAATTGCAAATGGGTGGTTTGTTCTGTGTTAAAGATCCAGCATAATTAATACTCATTGAAACCTTTTGCATTTGAAGAAATAAGGTAATACCTACGAAAAGTAACTCATGAATGATGTTGTATGCTGTTCTTACTATTACATTTAAGTTTTCCCTTACTCAAAGGGATGGCAGTTTCCAAGAACTCACAATAGGACTGGTTCCTGGTAAGCTGCCAATGCATCCCTCAGCTGAGCAGATTGGAGGCCTGATTTAAACCCATGTCTTTTGAGGCTACTGCATGATAATAACATATCTTTATTTGTGTTCAGTTCTCTCAGCTTCCTGAAATTGATAGAATTTTGCCTGTTAGAGTGGTCTGAGTGCATTACATAATTTCTTCTGGCTTATAAAAGGATAGATTGTCATTAGCCATTCATTCTTACCAGGACTTGTGGAGTCTGTGGTTTTCTTCCTTCTGTCAATTGTACACTCCATTCTCCAGAGAAGCATATTTTTTTATTTACACAAATACGGGTATTCCTCAAAGAGAATCTACAAAGGATTTTTAAGGGGAAAAGTTGCATTCTCACCTAATATTGCTGTCAAAAATGGTCTTAAGACATGTATACTGCAAGAACTTGCTTTTAAATAGTGCAGAACATATGTACATGCCATTAAGAAATAGACACACTTTCCAGTAAATAACCAAAACCTTTATTATACCATATACATACATATATTATATGGCTTTATTTTTTAAAAAAAATATAAATCATGTTTTTAATCAAAGACTCCCCAATGCCCCTATATTTACAGAAATATCCAACTGTGCATTTTCTGCAATATGTACTCTATCATTTTGAGATCTTTGTGTGACAGCAACACCACTAACCATGGCACTCATGTGACTACTGTTGACAGTGTTGAATGTGGGGTACAAGAGGGAATTGACTTGCATGTGGAGCAGACGGAAGGACTCTGAAGTTTCTGTTCTGCTACATATACTTGATCTCCATTTGGGCTGATATTCTGAAGAAGTGGGTTTACAATTATTCATTGCCATCTGCTTTTTGTTCTTTGTGCTCCCAATTTTACTTGATAGAAATAGAGGGCAGGGGCACAGATATCACCTGACACCATTGAGAAGCAGTTATACATTTTTAAAATGTCTTCTCTTTACCAAGAAGAAAACCCATCAATGGTAAATAATCATATTTGTAAAAGAGCAGCTTTTTTTATTTGGAATTTTTTTTCTAATTCATGCAATGGTGCCTGCCATGCTTCTGACTTAGGTCCCTAAGTACTTTCAGATCATTTGGACAGAGACCACAGAGAGATTTTTTTGTTTGTGTCAATTGTGTTTTGTTTTCCTTTCATGGCTGGAAATTCAAAAGGGATAAATGTGGAGGAAAAGAGATGTGCTGTGAATTCTCCAGCAGTTTATTATGGAAATCATATGTGCAACTGACATTAGGAGTGATCACTTGCTACCTTGGCAAAAATCTGTTCTTAATTTTTAGGTTTCTGAGAACTAGAAATAATATTGTAATCATTTAACTGAAAAATATGTGAAAGTCACAATGCTGGCTTGTGTCACTTAACTCATCTGTAAAATGATTCAGTTTATCTTGGGATAATCAAATTACATACCCACTGTAGTGGGAATTTGGTCTAGTGGTTAGATCAGAGTATCTGGGTGCCTGTGTGGGAGGATATAGGCATATGAGTCCAGCTGCAGAGATAGAAATGTATAGCCACTAAAATATTAACCTCAACATGATTTTTCCATACACAACAATATCACAGTTGTTAAGGGTACTGTTGGGAAGCTGGAAATTGTACTTTCCAAAGACACACAACTTCCATTTCTAACTATGCAGGGTTCCTAGATGCCACAGATCAAATCTGTCACTGAACATTGTCCATCTTGTACCTGCAGCAGTGGCAGATTTAACACTCATGAAGATCAGCAAATGCTGACCTGGCCCCACCTTGTCCAGGACTCTCCCCCTCCTGCTATCTTCTTCTACTATCTGCCAGTGACAGAGGAACAAAAAAGATGGGCTGTGGTGCATGATTTTATTGTAGTTTCCCACATGCCATCACATGGCCCACTTAGTTCACCCTTGCAACTCATCCCTGCCTCTGTACCCCTGCCTGTTTCCCCCACCCTCACTGCGTCCTGTGCTGCGTGCTCCCTATGGCCCAGGCCTGGCACCAGTGCGGCTTCTTCTAGAGTCCCCAAAGCCAGAATTATTTTTGCGTGAGCCAGAGGTGTGAACCGCTGTTCCTGCTCCTACCACTGCTAGAGACAGAGCCTCTGGGAAGAGAGAAGCATAGAATATTAGGGTTGGAAGGGACCTCAGGAGGTTATCTAATCCAATTCCCTGCTCAAAGCAGGACCAATCCCCAATTAAATCATCCTATCCAGGGCTTTGTCAAGCCTGACCTTAAACACCTCTAAAGAAGAAGATTCCACCACCTCCCTAGGTAACCCATTCCAGTGCTTCACCACCTTCGTAGTATAAAAGTTTGCAGACTATACTAAACTGCTCAAGATAGTGCATAAATAAATAAATAAATGTGGATAAATGTAAAGTAATGCATATTGGAAAAAAATTACTCCAGCTATATATACAATATGAGGAGGGCTAATTTAGCTACAACTAATCAGAAAAGAGATCTAAGTGTCATCATGGATAGTTCTCCGAAGACTTCCATGCAGTGTGTATCAGCTGTCAAAAAAGCAAACAGAATGTTAGGAATCATTAAAAAAGGCTTAGAGAATAAGATGGAGAATATCTTATTGCCCTTATATAAATCAATGGCATGTCCATATCTTGAATACTGCATACCGATCTGGTCTTCTCATCTCAGAAAAGATATACTGGCATTAGAAAAGGTTCAGAGAAGGGCAAATAGAATGATTAGGGATTTGGAACTGGTCCCATATGAGGAGAGATTAAAGAGAGTAGGACTTTTCATCTTGGAAAAGAGAAGACAAGGGGGGGGATATGATAGAGGTATATAAATTTATGACTGATTTGGAGAAAGTGAATAAGGAAAAGTTATTTAATTGTTCCCATAATATAAGAATTAGGGGCCACCAAATGAAATTAATGGGCAGCAGGTTTAAAACAAATAAAAGGAAGTTCTTCTTCACACAGCGCACAGTCAATCTGTGGAACTCCTTGCCTGAGGAGGTTGTGAAGGCTAGGACTATAACAGGGTTTAAAAGAGAACTAGATAAATTCATGGAGGTTAAGTCCATTAATGGGTATTAGCCAGGATGGGTAAGGAATAGTGTCCCTAGCCTCTGTTTGTCAGAGGATGGAGATGGATGGCAGGAGAGAGATCACTTGATACAGTTTTTTACTGTCATTGCAGATGCAACCGTATATATTAGCTATGTTGACCAAATAGCCATTTCACTTGCTTTGATAATAAAGATCATATAAAAGGCAAAGTGGTCGTAAAAGAGCATTTTGTAAGCTTTGTGACAGTAAGTAAGGCAGATGCGGCATCCTTGTGTGACAGTTAACTAGTATTTTATTCTGCAAGAATGGATTAGACCTAAACACATATTTGTACAGGGATATGATGGGACCAGTATTATAGCTAGAGCTCATGGAGGATCAAAAGCAAAAATGAGTGAATATCTTTCAGACAAAGAAGATAAAGTGTATGCACCATACATCCATTGCTCAGCACATCCAATTAATCTAGTTTTGATGCATGCTGCTGAAGATAAGACCTTTCCAGACCTGAAGGGTTTCTTTACAACTTTGCAGGAAAGATATGAATATTTCTCAGATTCTGTCCTTGATGGGAAATGTGACGGTGCATCCCATAAGGCTTTATGGAAATATGTCATATATACATTCATAAGCATAACTGGAATATGTTTTATGCTAAATATGCCATGTAACATATCTCTGTCAAGAGTATGATCTACTGGATATATTTATCATATTTGTATGCATGTGTTAGTCAATATTCATAACTTTGAGTACAAAAATATGTACTTGTTTAATTTTAAATAGCCTCAATGAAGCAGTTGGTGAGCTTCCTGAGAAAAGACTATTCTCAGTAAGTGCCCAGTCAAGAACCACATAAGCCAACAATGAACTTGGAGATGCCAATCCACATCTGAGCTTTCCCAAGAATGTGGCTTAGCTGGTAAGGACCTCAGTCTGCATGGACGTGCGACTTGCCCATGTGACTCCAGAACTCCATCTTGGAGCTTCTACATGGGAGGAGGAAGGGGTGTCCACCCACAAGAGAAAGTCTATTTAAATCTATGGGAGACCCCTCCATTTTCTCTTCAGCTGGCTCAAGAGATAGCCTCTCCATCCCCATGGATACCTGAAAGAAACTGGGACAAAGGACAGTAACTACAGGGGGTGTGAATGATTGCTGGACCCAGATTAGAAAGAGGCTAGTATGTAAAAGGAAGCTTAAACTCTTCTGAGGGTGTGGTTTTATCTGTATTCAGTTTTATTACTGATTTAGACATAGACTTGTGTATTCTATTTTAAATGGCTTGGTAATTCACTTTGTTCTGTCTGCTATTATTTGGAACCACTTACAACCTACCTTCAGTATCTAATAGAATCACTTTTTACTTATTAATTAACCCAGAATATGTATTAGTACCTGGAGGGCAGGAGGGGGCAAACACCTGTACATATCTCCCTATCAGTGTTATAGAGGGTGAACAATTTCTGAGTTTACCCTGTATAAGCTTTATACAGGGTAAAATGGATTTATTTGGGGTTTGGACTCCATTGGGATTTGAGCATCTGAGTGTTAAAGACAGAAACATTTCTTAAGCTGCTACCAATTGACCCTACAGCTCTCGGGGTACATGGTTCAGATGGGTCTGGGTTTGCAGCAGGCTAGCGGTTCTAGCTCAAACCAGGCAGGGCACTGAAGTCCCAAGCTGCCAGGGCAAGAAATCTAGGGCAGAAGTAGTCTTGGCACATCAGTTGGCAACCCCCGGGGGATTTTTGTGATCCAACGTGACAAAAGAAAAACTAATGATTAAGTCTTAAAATAATCTTGATCATCAAATTCTTGCTCAAGAGAATACAGTTTTTAAAGAGAAGAGAAACTTTAAAATGTATTTTAGGCCCCTGAGGAAGTTAATAGAATTGATGCAGCAGATGGCAATGAAAAGGCTTCTGAAGAATGAAAAAGACCTTTACATCTAAAGGCATTCTGCAGCACTAAAAGGGTAGCTCAAATGAAAGCCATTGAGGCAATAATAGTAAATTTTCAGAATATAATTGAATGCTTAGAAAATGAAATTGTTGCTCAATGCAGGAGTAAGGAGGACATGCATCGAGCAAACAGCAACCTGTCTTTGATGGCTTGGATATTCTACCTCAATCTGTATGGTGGCATAGGATCTTCGTTATCATGGTTGCAGCTTCTGGAATCCTTCAGGCAAAGAAAATTGACCTGTTCTGAATTGTCTGGACAATTGACAGCACAATGAATGAGCTCAGCAAACTCACATCTGAAGAAAAATATGAGGAAATTATAGAAGAACTTCAGAATGGATGAGAAGCAATGGGTTTTGAAAATGCAAATTGTCCAAGTCACAGGAAGAATTTGCATACAATAAAGGATAACAATCAAAGGAAATAGTTCCAGGACATAGACAAATCAGGGAACTAAAATCTTGATGTGAAGAATTTCAAGAGGTAGCTATTCTGTTTGGTGTCCTCCATCCCAGGAGATTTCAAGATATAAGTTTAGAAGAATCAAAAGGAAGAAAATTTTAAACTCCAAGAAATAATCATATTTTTCTTTAGACTTGATTCATGAGATTGTAAAAAAAAAACATCTTCAAAGACAAAGGTCACAGACGTGTTCATTTTGTCACTTGGAGTCCAGAGGTACTTGAATTTCACAGTGTTAAGTTCTCTCAGTGTGGTAAAACATCCTCAAATGACCTTGCTCTCCATGCAGCTGAGAAAGACGAGACAGCAAGGTTGAAGCTGGATAGCATTATAGAATTTATTGCCAAAGAAAAGTGTGGCTGGACTGCAGGGTTCCTATTATTGGAAATACAAAAGTGGGCCAGTACATCCCTCAGTCTACTCCACTTCCCGCAGCCCCAGTTGATCTGGAATAGAGAATCACCGCCAGTGGGAGCTGCAATTGGCCAAACCTGCAGATGTGGCACATAAACAATTCGGCCCAGCCCGTCAAGGGAATTACCCTGGTACGCCGCGTGCCAAACATTGCTGATCCCTGTTGTAGACATAACTATCATGCATATGTGCTGGTTATCTAAGCGTGTAGAGATAGTGTTTGAACTTTATTTCAAAATTTCTTGTTCAGATTATTTTAAAGATCTTATTTTCCCTGTTAATTCCACTATTACCACTATATTTTGTGAGATACTTTAGCTTTCTCTAAGTAAGTGAAAAGGTCATGGAAGTTTTCAACAACTGTAGAAAGGAAATGATCATTCCACATGAAAGTACAGTTCTTCTGCAGTGGAATAAAGAATAACAGTATCAACTAACCCATTTTGATGTGTCTCATTCCAATTTTACTTTCCCTATCTTCAGAATCATTTAGGGGAGAGAAGGGGGGAGGGAAAGAGAAGGAAACTAAGAACAGATTTAGATGGGAGTTTGTTGTCATAAACCAGGGTAATAAAAACATCCTTAATGGCTGATGGTTTTATTTATGTGGAAATTATTAATTTAGAGAACACTATTCTCCTAAATCATGGTCATTTACATTAATTGGATGGATTTTTTAAAAGCTTAAAAGAAAACAGATGCATGTAGTATTAAAAAGAAAAGTGTGAATCAGTATGCTGCTACTACATGAAATATATCTAGGATATGGCAGAGAAATCAGTAGGTTTGTCTCCTATGTACATTTCTCTTTATTCTTTCTCTTCTTTTATTGGTCTCCTAGACATAATAGGATAGATTCTGATCTAAGTACACGAGTGTAGATTTGGAGAAACTTCTTGGACTCTAAAGGGTGAAGACTCTCTCCTCTGAAAAGTGACCTCAAAACTGAGGTAGCTGGCTATATGAGGATCACCAGTAGCTGCACCAACTCTCCCTGTGACAGGCATAGGGAGCATTTATGGGTCATCCCTGTGTACTGGAGATCAAAAGGATTTAAAAATAGAGCTAGATAATTTCCTGGGGAATATCTCCATCAATGGCTACTAACCAGGATAGGCAGGGATGCAACAGCACGTTCTGAGGGTATCCCGCCTCTCTTTTGGAGGGACCACAAGGGATGGATCACTGAATGATTTCCTGTTCTGCTCATTCTCTCTGAAGTACCACTGTTGGAAGGTAGGATTCTGGGCTAGATATGACCATTAGTCTGACCCTGTATGGCCATTCTTATGTTCTCTGTTCTTATTTAGATCTTAGCTGCCAGGATGGCCCCTTAAGACTGCTCTGATTTGCATCAGAGGCCTAGGACATTGTCCAGCTGACCCTGTATTGGAGGGGACTGCAAGAGTGGCTTAAATCCTCCTTTGCAAACACACACATCAGCTGTGCTGTCTATTCCTTGGCAGATACTAAAGATAGAAGCTATACATTTGTATACCACAGTACAACTGAGGTTAGGCTCCCTTGGCACAGTTAGTGGGAAATTCTTAATACTGTGTTGAAGTTGCAGGTAGCAGAAAACTATACTTGCCATTATTTTATTATACATTTTCTTTCTGCTTTTATCTACATATTCTCATCTAGATTTTAAAAAAGAGCTAAACGAAAACAGCTATATCGGAATGCTGTTTCTTTGTTAATTTCAGTGCATGCATTTGCTCGATGCTATGCGCTTCCATGGTAAGACTGATTCATTTTACCCCTGCTACTGTACTTCTGACATCTGTAGCAGCTATTTGATTTTCATGTTTATCACTCTGCGGCGAAGTTTATTCACTATGACATGGCAGGGAGGAGACATGCTCCTTCTCCCATCGATTTTTGTGCAGTTCTACTTGAGACTCCACACGCAGCCATTGTCTCTGTGGGACACGAGAGCTCACACTGCTGATGATTCCTTCTCCTTCAAGGTCAGTGTGGGTTGAGGACAAATTGCCCATTTTGAAACTGTATGATATAACAAATTGAAGTGTCCCATTTCAGCAAGGCGGCATGAAGTTTATTTCTGTCATTGGTATAGTCAAATCAAGTTGTTCACCACATAACTATCAAAGTCTCACTTGTTTCCTTGCTTATAATTCAGGAATTATGGAGCCATCTACTGGTGCTGTTTCCTACCTAGATAAATGTATTTATTAACACAGTAATAAAACATGAATTAAGACTTGGAAATGGAGGAGTGGGAGACTTTTACCTAAAATGAGATTGGTGACTTCTAGCTTTTTGATTGAGATTTCAGGGGAAAAGTGAGGTGTGAGGTTATAAAAATCACATTTCACCTGTGAAAATCATAAAAAAGTTAAGGGAAAACTCATAAAATGAGGCATTTTTGCAAAATGATGGCAGATGGATGACATCCGATGAACCAAAAGCTAATTCTGCTCTGAAATTTAAGTGGATGGTGAAAAGAAATGTGCAAAATCCACAGGTATTTTGTATCTGATGGATTATTAATAACAATTTTTTATGGTAAATAGTTGCCTGAGAATTTTTGTCAATCAATCCAGCTTTACCAGCTAGTTTCTGAGCCCACAAAAATTACAAGTCAAATCCCAAGGTTTTTAGATGGTGTTAGAATGTGCCTCTTAGGCACACCCCAGAGCAAAAGTGACAAAGAGTCCTGTGGCACCTTAAAGACTAACTAACATTTTTTTAGAGCATAAGCTTTCGTGGGCTAATACCCACTTCATCGGATGCATCCGATGAAGTGGGTATT
>ML677332.1:66227155-66240024 GCA_007922305.1 Dermatemys mawii
ATGCTCTAAAAAAATGTTAGTTAGTCTTTAAGGTGCCACAGGACTCTTTGTCACTTCTGCAATTCCAGACTAACACGGCTACCCCTCTGATTCTTGACCCCAGAGCAAAAGATGATGAAGAGTTGCACTGAAGGCATTCTGCTTACCTGAATTTGCCAGTGAAACAGATAATTTCCTCTAGTGTTAAACACAAGTAGAAAGCAACTATTGATGCTAATATGTGCATCATATACGATCTACTCTTCTTGGCTGTAACTGGAGCAGAGCTGTACTGCTGTAGTGCTCACAAACTTGTTTTCTCTGGTAGTTAAGAATGCTATGTCAAGCAAAAGTTATGATTTTAGAGGCTATTTAGAAAGGGGTGTGGCTAGGTGCTTGCCACACCCCATTGATTCCTGGCTGCCATTATGGTTCCTTGGGGGTTGTTATCTCCCACTCAACTTTAAGCAGTCCTGGATGCTCTAAGTTGCACCTCAGTACACTCTTTCTGCTCAGCAGCCTCTGGATTTCAGCTTAGTGCCACTCTCATGTCTCCTACCCTGGCTACGAGCTATGCCAAGTACAGGACTGCTACCACAGGTCTCTCCCAGCTGCTGTTTTCAATTTGTGTGCTCCAGGTCCTGAGCCCCATATTGCATCTTGCATAAAATGTTGAATTTAAAGTAAATTCTGCACAATCCGCTGAGACCCCATCACAATGCAAGAGGAGAACTGTTCAGAGCAGAGCAGACTTTAGATCACAAGGAGGTGGAGGAATAAAGAAAATAGTTGTGTCATAAAATGGAAGTAACTGGGTGACAGTTGGGGGAATTAACCAAAGCTCTGATAGCATCTGGAAATTGAGAGTAAAGGAGATAGGATAGAGAGGAGCAAGGTTACTTATCAAGTCAAGGGAGTCAAATTAGAGGGGAAGGAAAGAATAAGGCTGGGGCCAACACATGGACTATGTTGGGTTAGAATGAGAAAGGGAGAAGGCAAGAACATGGAACAGGAGAAAAAGAAATTGAGAAGATAGAAAACTCAATTAAGAACTAATTGAACTGAACAGTTAATCTTTGAGGGTCAAATATCACCAGTATTGCTGATAGCTCCATGCAGTTTACTATTTTCCATTATCATTCACTGTGATTTTCTTTCCACTAGAACTAGCACTATTTTTTCCTTTAGCAGCAGAACTAAATAGTTTGTACCCTTCTAGTAGTGTGTGAATGAAAAGCAAGTAGTGGAGTATTACAGAATGGGTAGATAAATGATTCCTTCCCTCCATGTTACTAAGTATTCTGAAGATCAAAGCAATTAGGCCCCAATTTAGCAACCCATCCCTACTCAACAAAGTCCATAATCTCTTGTTTAATATTATGCAGATACTAAGCTCCCACTTAACTCAAAGGGAGGTAAGCATGTGCCTAAATTTAAGCACATGCTGAAGTGCTTTGCTGAACTGAAGTGTTAAGTAATAGAAATGATCACATGAAATGACTTGGTTCTAACTCCTATTTCATGAATCTACATCCCCTCACACATTCAAAACAAGAGAGTTTAGGGACAATTCCCCTTCACTGTGCAAGGCTGACCCTGTGAAGTACTGCTGAGCTCCTTCAGCTCCCACTGAATTGAGGACACCAAGTCCCTCAGACATTTCTGCAGTCATTCCAACCTTAACTGAAGTTCAAAAGAAAAATATCTTCTGAAAAAATATTTTTAATATTTAATATAGACATATAATGTCAATATATAAATCCATGGAATGCCTGCTTCTTGAGTTCTGGTCTCCTCATCTCTAAAAAGATATATTAGAATTGAAAAAATGACAGAGAAGGGCTAATGAAGTGTATGGAATGGCTTCCATAGGGGGAGAGAGTTGAAAGACTGGGACTCTTCAGCTTTGAAAAGAGACTATGAAGAGGGGACATTAGAGAGGTCTATAAATCATGGCTGGTGTGGAGACGGTGATTAGGGAAGTGTTTGTTTACGCCTTCACATAACAATTGAACCAGGGATCACCCAAAGAAATTAATAGGCGGTTGGTTTAAAACTGACATAAAGGAGTACTTCTTCAAACAATGCATAGTCAGCCTGTGGAGCTCATCAGGGGGTGTTGTGAAGGCCAAAAATGTTACTGGGTTTAAAAAAAAATAATTAGATAAATTCATGGAGGATAGGTTCATCAATGGCTATTAGCCAAGATGGTTAGGGACATAACCCCATGCTCTTGATTTCCCTAAACCTCTGACAGCCAAATGCTGGGACTAGATGAAAGGGGATGGATCATTCAATAATTGCCCTGTTCTGTTCATTCCCTCTGCAGCACTTGGCATTGCCCACTGTGAGAAAACAGGATACTGGGCTAGATGAACCATTGGTCTGATCCAGTATGGCCATTCGTATGTTCTAATTATAAAGGAACTAACTAAAAATGACCCTGGATTCTTCACCCTTGAACACTTTACTAGTGTTAGTCTACGACTTATTGATTGGATTTCATTAGACAAATTGATTTGCAAAATGCAAGGAGCATGCTGCCTGCTACTGTCAGTGACTCTGCTGTGCTGTACTACACAAGAGAAACAAGGCTCTCTAAGGGGTTTCATCTTCACACATTTATACATTTTAAAATGTTCTAAGAATTAGCAGTAAAGTGTTATTGGATTTGCTAAATATATGCTGTATGCTGATATCTGCAGCACAGCTAAAAACACAGCCATGTACTTTGCCGCTGTCTGAACTCAATTTATAATTAAAAGCAAAAGAAAAGACACAGAAGATTAAAACCCCATCCAAAGACATTTTGTACTATGGCCTTTATGTGCCTTGTAGATACATTTATCCAAGAACAGTTTACTAACTCTTTACATCACAACCCACAATGAATGTCATCTATTGACTTATATGGAATTTCAGCACATAATGATGATCATTTATTTGTATTATAGTAGCACCTGGACTGTCCAACTACAACCAGGACTCTATTGTACCTGGCATATTACAAACACATAAGTGACAGCGACAAAGAGTCTTGTAGCATCTTATAGACTAACAGATCTTAGGGATTAGTCTATAAGGTGCTACAAGACTCTTTGTCACTTTTGTAGATCCAGACTAACACAACTACCCCTCTGACACTAGACATAAGTGACAGTCCATCCCTGGAGACCTCACAATCTAAACAGACAAGACATTGGGTGGATGAGAGATGAGGGAGAGAGTATTAATATTCCCATTTTACAGATGGAAAATTGAGGCACAGAGGAGAGACACAGTAAGCTGGCAAACATTACACAGGAAGTCTATGGCAGAGCTGGAAATTGGGCTCATGCTTTCTGAGTCCCAGTCTGGCACGTTAATCACAAGACCGCTCTTTCTTTATCTTGCAGGATTTAGCACTATATCTACCAGCTGAAAGAAAATTGGGGTTAATAAAAGAAAGAGAAAATAGTTTTTCCCATTATGAACTGTGTTTCTTTTTGCTAGACAAATGGCTTAATGCAGACATATATCAGTTGCATCATTTCTTCTTATATTTGCAATCATGTACTGGTGTTGTATAATGCTGTGCATGGATACTATGTCAGATCTCAAAGCTTTCTGCATACAACAATTAATTAATCCATACAGCCTGCCTGAGCAATAGCTACATTTTGTTATCCCCATTTTACCAAACAATAGACAGAGCTACCTAGTAATTAACTCCCACATGTTTAGTGTTCTTTCAGTGCTGTCTTCATGTCCCTCTCTGTGCACAGACACCATGTTTGCACACATAAATAGGAATTTGCAAAAGCAAATCAAGCAGGCAGGCATGAAATCTCTCCCTTTCTCGACAGAAACACAAGTATTTGCCAGAGAAAATGTTCATAAGCATGCTGAAATTAGGAGTCTTACTGATTTAGAGTTTCACTGTCACAACTAAGAATAGAACCAAGACTGCTTGACTCCTACACCAACACTAACCAAGAAAGGTGCACTCTCTAGATATAAAGTACTTACAAATGTACAATTGTCACACTATCCTTAAATAAAGATATGCCAATTTATAGGCTATTCTACTGTGAAGAATCCACTAGGAACACTGGAGTAAGAATCTTGGGTTCCTGTTTTCTCCCTGTAGGATAAGAGAAGAAGCAGATCCCAGGTGTTATAACAATCCCTCTCTAAATACCTAACATCACAGATAAATTATGTAGATGGCAAACATTTCAAGTCAATGGGAGTTTTTCTTTCTGATAGTCGAACAACCAGGGCTCAATGTACAGATATCTAACTGTGCAATACATTAGGAGAGCCTGACCTATTTGGAAAGTAAAGTTTTCTTTACACACAAGTCCTCCAAGTTTGCATACACCAAGGGACAGCTTAAATAAAATCAGTTAAGAAATCACTAAAAAGCAATTAAACAACTGTTTTTCTTTTGGAATCTTCTCTTTCTTCTCTCTCTCCTCCCTAAATGTTTTGGGCATTTTTTTCTTTGAGCAGGGCAAAAAAGATATAGCGGATTGAAATTATGGAGGCTGTAGCTGGTCATGGGATTGGAACAAACTCTAGTTCTGCACATCTGATGAAGTGGGTTTTAGCTCACAAAATCTTATGCCCAAATACATTTGTTAGTCTCTAAGGTGCCACAAGTACTGCTTGTTCTTTTTGAAAGAGCTGTATTACTACTGCTGTGAAGGAACTTCTCTCTCCTCCAAACCTCACTTCTCTCAGTGGCAGGCATAGAAACCAGGGACTTTAGCACTAAAAACACAGTCCCCTGCTATTTGGGCTGGAGAAATAACTGTCAGGCTCAAAGTAAGAAGCAGACACTTATCCTCTATAGGCCAGCCACTAGTGAGAGACACCTCTGAACACGCATAGTCACCTTTGCCATACAGCTCATTATTTCCATCTTCTACACCAGGGATCGGCAACCTTTGGCATGCAGCCCGTCAGGAAAATCCACTGCCCGTCCAGTACGGTTTATTTAACTACAGCATCTGCAGGTTTGGCTGATAGCAGCTCCCACTGGCCGCAGTTCACAATTTCAGGCCAATGGGGTCTGTGGGAATTGGCATGGGCTGAGGGATATGCTGATCACTGCTACAATGGGGTGAGAACGTATCTTTTAATTTTTCTCGCATAAGCTAAGAAGAAATAAGAAGTAATGCTCATATGGATAGAAAAGAAAAACACAGTTGGGAAATGCACATAACAGAATGAAGCTCTGAAGGGACCACTTAAGGAGCTAGGCTGCACTAGAGCCAAAAGAGATACCTCAGGGCCATGAGATGGTTGGAAATCAGATTTAAACTCAACAGACATGAGGAGATGCTCCAGAAGCTGCTGTGCCACCTGGCTGATAGGATCCAGTATCTTAAAAGGCATGTTCATGCATGTGAAAGCTTCTGGACTGACAGCCCTGAGGGCCAAAATCTTCTGTTAATCTTAAAAACTAAGGAGCAGCAGTGGAACATTCCTCTGAGAGTCACCACAGGGAGGAACCAACTGCAAGGAAGAAAGAGGTAAGATATTTTTCTTAGTGATGCTAAAGACTTAATATATTCACGACCTGGTAGGATTTAGCCCTTTAATACATAGAGGCTCCAGGAAAACTTTGATAAACATTCTGATTACACATTATATCAACAATCTACTGTCCATTCTGTATTTCCTTTCTTGGTGTTTTATTGCTAGGCATGTGGCATAACATCTTTTTATTTTAAGATTCTAGGCCAGCTCCTCAGCTGGTGTAAATTGTTTTAGATTTTTTGACTACACTGGAGCTAGGTCAGTTTACACCAGCCAGGGTGCTAGTCCAAAGCTTCTCTTTAGAACTGAAATTTGGAGATGCTGATGAGAAACTGGGTAGGCAAATAACTAACCAGATCAGCAGAAAATCAGTGTCATGGTTAAGAGGGATTCTGGGTACAGAAGATTATTGTTTGGTAATTGCTGTATAACATAGTTCCAAGAAAGAGATCTGGTCTCAGTTTAAATATTCCAAGTGAAGATGAATTTTACCACTTCCCTTACTAAACTGTTTCAAAGGCCAATTGCCTATACTGTTAAAAATATAGCACTAAATCAAATTAGAAAACAAATAAATAAAAGTCAGGCCCATATTTTTTAAACAGGCTTGGTATCATAAACAGTCCATATTCATTTATTTATTTCAATTGTTTTATTTGTAGGATTTGTTGGTTTAGGGTTTTTTTATTAAAAAAGATTCTTAGCTCCACTTTAAACCACAATTCGGGGCGAGGGGGGTGGGGTGCCAGGAGAAGAGAAAAGCAAGGCACTGTGAGGGTGCGTGGCCTGGGAAAAATGCAATGGAAGTCAACTAAGGCAGAGTTATTACTGAGAAATCACTGGTTAGTCCTTGTCTGAAGTACGCCAACCAATACTAGGTACTATACCTTGGAAACAGTATTACTGCTGTTCAGTAGGTATGTTCCACTGAATCCAAAATGGTATAAAGTGTCTAAGACATGTATTCTCAGAAAGATTGAAAAAGCTGAACATATTCTCGCTGTATGAGAGGAGACTTCAAAGTGATACATGTGAGGTTTATAACGTTACCTTGGAGATTTAATCAAATCCAAGAAGAACCCTATATTTAAAAAAGAACAAACAGACATAAAAGGACATTGTTGTTTGAAAAATTAGGGAAACGGAGAGTAAAATGGCAGTTTATGGATTAAAAAAATCTTGTTTCACAAAAGACTCATAAATCTGTGAAATATTTAACTCCAAAGGGGCACAGAAGCACCTAGACACACAACTGATGTTGAAATAGAGGTTGGAGCAAAAGGACTAGAGAGCAGATTGGAAGTATAAATAAAATTTGACAGGAACTGGGGGGAAATATGAAAATAATCATGAGTTATTTTTGTTATATCAGACAGATTCTAATAAGAAGTGAAAAGCAGAAGTTAAGATGAGCAACAATCAGGATGAAAATGACAAGGGGATAGCTAATTAATGTACACAGAAATAGGCTGTTAATACCCTAAAAACAAACAAAAAACCTTTATGAATATTAGCTACAATAAAATATTGAATTATTGATATTTATGCCGTTATCAATTTCATTTCCTGTGCACGTTCTAGCTCTGAATTAACTGGTAGGAATGCTCATGTAAATAGAAAATGTTAATCATGTACTGAAGAATATTTGAAGTCATAATACGAGTGGTCATGTTGCAAAGCTGATCTAATTTCCCTTGGTACAGTTTTATGACAGCTCCCCAAAATTTCTCCATACTGTTCTCTCTCCCTGATGCTCTGACCTTCTTTGTTCTCCTTCCCCATAGACCTTTATGTGGTACCTTCTACATCATATATTTCTAATGAGGGCACGTTCACAGCTTTATTGTACTATTATTATTTACTAACTAAAGTACTGGACACTTTACAGGTCCCGAACTGGATTGTTTAAAATTTAAATACATGTAAGTGATCCTTCTTTGCGTTCCTTAGGTTTTCATTTACCTAAATATTTAAGTATCTCCAGAACTAATAATAAAACAATAATTTAAAACACAAATAACTCTCAGAAGGATGTATTACTGATAGATAAATAATGTGAGCTTGTCACATTTACCCAAAAACATATAGACATGCATTGCAAGTTGTATGACAAAAAGAGACTTGTAGAAGCGACAAAGCATCCTGTGGTACCTTAAAGACTAACAAAAATATTGAAAGCATAAGCTTTTGTGGGCTAATACCCACTTTGTCGAATGGATGCATGCACTGCATGCATCCGACGAAGTGGGTATTAGCCCACAAAAGCTTATGCTTTCAGTATTTTTGTTAGTCTTTAAGGTGCCACAGGACGCTTTGTCACTTCTACAGATCCAGACTAATATGGCTACCTCTCTAAAAAGAGACTTGGAGATGTAGGTTTCCAATATAATTTAGAATTCTCTTCCAATAAAACAGGGAATTCCCACTTTTAATATGCACACATTCTACTTTAAATTGGAATTTGTTTTGAAATAGGTGTGACAAACAGAATCTACTGAAAAGGCAAAGCGCTTTCATAAACTTTAGATGAATAGAAACCTGGTGTATGAAACCCTCTAGATTTTGTTTTCAGAGGCAGAGAAGAGTGAAGCCTCTGATTTATGAGACGAGGAGAAGGTGTAAGTGTAGGGACAATGATAGGCTTGCTAATTCCACCACTTGAAATGAGTTGTCTTGAAGCGTTGTTGGCATGAAAACTGAAAGGACGTTTTCCAGGATGATTACAGCTATCACAACTATAGTTGAAGCATCTACAGTTTTTTCATTTTCTAGACAGAGTGCTTGTTCCTGTAACCATTGAAGTCAACGGGAGCTCAGCCATTGGCTTCATTATAAGCATGATCAGGAGTATAAAGTCTACAATATTCTAATTTTAATTTGGGGCTGACTCTGAATCACATGACACTGGATAAATGTATATATGAAAGAGCAAGGAAACCTTTCACTGTAGTTGACAGAAATCTGCAGGTGGTACAAGAGAATCTGTTTTGAATATAGGGAAAATAACATGAAAAGTCCCAAGCAAAAATTCAATGAAATATTTTTTTTCTTTGAAAAAATGAAAGAATGTTTTAATACTCGGCCTTTTCCCTGCTTTATTTTCCCATTTGTCTTAACAGACATCAAGTATGTTGGTAAGGCAAATACCATAAAAAAATCTAGTTAAATCAATTAATTTTGAGTCAACTGTGTATTTCCCAAGAAGTGTTTGCCTGGAAATAGATTCTGAGCCACAAATGAAGGAAACCCTTCCAGTAAAACCTTACTGAAACTATAATTCATGGCTTTAAAAAAATGCTAAATTGGGAGCAGATGGGGAAGGGTACTGAGCGCTCCCACTGGCTTTAAGAGCTTGGTAATACGGTATTATGAAGAATACAGGATTAAGGAGAACAATTCCAAATTCCTTTATCTCTGCAAGTTATTTTACTGGAGTACTTGAATGATAAAATGCATACTTCTGTTTGGGAGGAAAATAAGCCCACCAATAACATCAAGTGCAGAACATGCATGTTCTGTGAGTGATATTTACACAATCTGATTCATCTTATCGGTGGTGGATCAATGGAGACATAGCAGTAGTCCACGACCAATGTTTACATAATGCTAGATGGAGGTATACACAGTGAACAACACTGTCACTTTTTGATCTTAATAGCTCCCTTACACAAGCCAAGGATGTTTCTTTCCATCAGAAACCAGAGAGATTTAATTTCTGTGTAATGCTGATATTATGCAGCCTGCAAATACATATGACTGATGAGCTAGTTTGGAGTAGATCCAACACAAAGTGAAAAGGAACAGGGTGTAACACAGAAATTTTGTGATCTTGTAAAACATTTGCATCACTGCTGATGCTAGTGAAGGGACAAAGAGTCCTGTGGCACCTTAAAGACTAACTGAAATTTTTTCAGAGCATGAGCTTTCGTGGGCTAATACCCACTTTGTCGGATGCTAGTGAAGAGGACACTTCAGAAGTGTGGTGATCCTGATTCTCTTCTCTTTTATACCAGTATAATGCAGGAGCAATTCTGTTGACGTCAGTGGTGTCACATCCATATTAGAGAAGAACCAAGCCTCAGAAATCGGACCCACAACATAAAGGAATCTAAAAGTTCAGATGATCTCCAAAGCTTATCTTGAGCCTGCAAACCTGGGCTGGAAATTTGATGCTGCAGAAATGTCATATATATTATGGCATTGGAGAACAAACAATCTTGTGATATTTTGGAACCTCCACTTCCAGTCCTAGCTGAAATTGCCCCAAGAATATACTTTCTCATGTTTTGGTCAATCTAGTTCTTGCCTCAGCAAGAAATAAAAATTAGAGGGAATCAGGAGGGAACCTCTTAGGATACTTCAGAGCCTCAGATGCAGTTGAATTTGAGTTTGGTTCAAATAAAGGGCAAAGGTTGTTGGGAGATTGCATCCTTCCTTTTATGTGGCCCGTTAGCCTTTCCCTACCAGATCCTATGCCAGACGACACCTCAGAACACATATGTTTGTGATGGGGTGTACAAGCCCTGCACTGGAGAGGAAAGGATTAAGGAGCCGTTCTGAGCCCAGGCACACCTACAATGCATGCACAGATGGGAGAAGGAGCTGAAACAGGGAGCAGAGTATCTCACTTGCAGGCAGTTAGTGACAGTAAACAGACTTATGTGCTGAAACTTTGCAAAAGGAGAACTAGGAGAGTCCCAGCTGCTGGGGCCCCTGACTATTGATGGTCCACCAGACCTGCTAAGGGAAGAGGACTCTGGACATTTGCAAGATAATCTAGAGAGGCAGCTGCATGGGACTCCAGGGTGCAGGACTTAGTTGCCTAGCTTTGAGCCTTGGATGAAAATCCAGTGGAGAGATAGTGTGCTTGTCCCATACCATAGCCTAATGGGGCTGGAGGTAAAAAGCCTGTTCCCGCTGCCACAGGCTCAGGACTTGGAAGACCCTATATCCTGGAGGGTCCTGACTCTGGGACTTTGGCCTGGTGAGGCCTTTAGGCCTTTGTCAGACAGTGGAACTAGCCTTTGTTGGACTATTTATAGACAAAGCTTCTTTATATACTACTCCTTTGGGTATATCTACACTGCAATAAAAAACCCAGGTCACTGAGTCTCAGAACCTCAGTCCGCTGGCTCAGGTTTGCAGGGCTTAGGCTGCAGGTCCAAAAATTGCAGTGTAGATGATTAGATTCAGACTGGAGCCCTGGTTCTGCGAGCCATCACCATTGTGGGGTCTTAGAGACCAAGACCTGAGTCAGCTGACCTGGGCCAGTGATGCCAATGACACAGCTCTTTTATTACAGTGTACACATAATCTTTATACAGACACAACTTGCAGCTCAGCTGGAGGGCTGAGCCACAGAAGGTGACAGACCACCGCAGGGCAGGAATGACTTTGAATAGAGGATGCCAAGATAGAAGAGTGCCTGCCACTCCCTTGTCTGACCATTAGGCAGTGCCTGTGGGAAGCAGACACCTTCACAGTGCTATACATGTTTATTCATATCAGTCAAAGTGGTTAAGAAAAGTCTAGATGAGCTCACCCAGCTGACTTTTCAGACCTTGTAGGTTTTCTGATCATAAGATGGCTTTGTCACAGCAAAATTACATCTTCACTAATGTAATGTCTGCATTTCCAACATTTTCAGTTACTAATATTAATTGTAAAGGGATGTTTTCTAAAAACAGGACTACATTCATTCCCTGTGTGATTTAACTGAAGTTTACGGAGAAACACCGGGATAGATTTAACCCAGAGCTTTTGGTTGCATTTTGTCCTGGAGATGAATATTTTTCTTGTCTGTGTTGGTTAATTTAACAAAATATCTTATGAAAGGGGAATTGAATTGCCTGAGAACTTTATTCTGACTTAGGTATAATATATTTGTAATGTAAGAATCTGGGAGAAAAGAATTGGGAGTCTCTATAGAATATAATAATCCAGATGTGCTGAACCACCCATGGAGATGCAGGGATCTCTAAACCTCAAACCTGCAGGCAGTGCAGGCATTGTATACTTCCTGCTATCTGCCAAATTCTCTATTTCAGTTATTAGATCTGTTATGTTACAAAAATCATAATTATTAAAATAAAACTTTTTTCAGCCTATGTGGGCTTCGTGGCTGATGATATGGACATGGGACAACAATGAAGAAGACCTCAAAATTGTGGATATGTTTAAGTTTACCATTTCCTCGTTCAAATTTCTTCTTAACAATAACCACTTCTGCAAAGCCTATTAACTCTAATTCTACTTCTTGTACATTATTTTGCCCCTTTATTAAATATATACATATAAACACCACTATAGTAAACAACACCAGAGAAGAAATCTACAAAGAAGTCAAACATTTATCTTATGAAGTTCATGGGAAAATTCCATCTTGAGCTAGTATCTTTTTCCTGTTTTTAACCATTGTCCTTCCCACATATTCCATGTCTTTTGTTCTGTTTGGTCTCTTGCTCAACTTTATAACATATACCTCTCTGAGAATCTTTTCATTTATATATAAAACACCATGCATCTTCTGAAACTGTGAACATAATAGACAATGATCATAAGCAACCAGACTGTGAGGTTTTCTAACTTTTCCATCTGAGAATGTCAAAGTGCTTTACAAATGATAATTAAGTCTTTCAGTAACTTTATCATGGCAAGATATGGGAGGGTCTTATCCAACTGTTTGATCAACATTTTAGCTTATCCATACTAGTCAGAATAAAATATTAGCTTTGTGGTCAAGCCCATTTACGCCGGTACTATGCCCTTCTTTGTATGTGAACTGCTGATATACATTCTTGGGCTCTAAACTGATTGAACCCAATCAAGAAAAAGATCTATGCATCAATGCAAACAGGTCAACTGAACTATCTGCATGAGGAAAATGTTTTCTGTTTTGAAAATTAATGTTAGGCTGAGATAGAAAACACTGCTGATAATATTATAATGTCATTATATTAATTGATGGTGCCTTCATTGCAATACTGTGTTCAGTTTTAATCACCCCATGTAAAAAAAAAAATAGCAATATGTTCATTGTTTAAAATAGACCACAAAAACCTACAGTCCCAATTGCAGTGTTTCTCTTCCATTGTATATTGTGGTTTATCCCCACTTCTCTACCTATACCCATCAAAGTGCAAATACTAATGACAAAAGAATATCTGAGCAGTTTACAGTGCTGAAAGCAATGATCTTGTTCTCTTTAGTCTAAAGACAGCAACATATATTATCTAAGGGACAGATTCCGCCACACTTACTTCTATTGAATAGAATCAGAGGGGTAGCCGTGTTAGTCTGGAATTGCAGAAGTGACAAAGAGTCCTGTGGCACCTTAAAGACTAACTAAAGTTTTAGAGCATAAG
>ML677332.1:66240424-66450672 GCA_007922305.1 Dermatemys mawii
ATGCATCCAATGAAGTGGGTATTAGCCCACGAAAACTTATGCTCTAAAACTTTAGTTAGTCTTTAAGGTGCCACAGGACTCTTTGTCACTTCTATTGACTAGTATCTTATTTCTCAAACAATCACTTTGATTTCAATGGTTCTACTTTCTGGGGTCACGTGCCACTCAATGTGAATAAGAACAGCAAAATGTGGCTCTTTATTATTGATAATAAAATGGTAGTGTCAAACTGGAACTTCATATCCAAATTCTGGTTGTGCTTTCAGCTTTGATAAGCATGTGCATTATCAGTGAGGTAAGAAATGTACAATCAAATCATCAGGGTGGGCAGTAGGGAGAGGAAAATAATCGATTTTAGGGAGTAGGTGAAATTTTTGCCATAAAACCAAAAATATCTGTTAACCTTGGCCCTTGGCCTGTTAACCTTCAGCAAGGTACCTAGACTCATACCTTCTTTAGCAAGGTACCCTTCCTCACTCAAACATATCCGTATCCTAATGACCTCTATGGACTTCTGTATTGAATGCTGAACCTTGTGGAAACAGGACACATACAAATATCCAATTTTTGACAGTGTTGCAGCATATATTTTTGAACAATTTATTTTGAGATCCAGCATCTTTTTACAAAGTTCACATTCATTTTTACAGAATAATTGGTTTACTTTCAAAACTGCTACAGCAAAAACAAGAAGTTCATTTCATTTTTTTGGCTTTTCATCATTTCCTAGATTTGCTTTCCTTACAACCAACTTTCTGCCTCTGACTAGGATGGAACTCCTTCATTGCTCTCAGTTGTTTATATATGTATATATATATATATATAGGATGGGCTGAACTTGGTTTGTATCTTACTATGTAATAGTCTAAGCTATACGTGTTACTTTAAAGCCTAAAACAAAGGTCGAATGCTTACAGGAGCACCATTCTTTGCTTATCTTCTGGGAACCTGCATTTTGATCTTCATCTACTTATTGCTGTATATTTTGCAAATTTTTTTGTTTTAAGTACATAAACTATATATATTCTATTTACATGTGTAAAACTGCTTGTGTAAAGTGCAATGTACAAGTAGTGATTAATTTAATACATCTTTTTTAATAATTATCAATTCATGGCATTTTTTAGTAGGAATATTCACATTCACTAGTAGATGAATACCATATACTGTTTTCAATCTTTGATACCTCACTAATATTAATAGGAAGTAGCTGAGATTACTTAGAATTATTGTAAGCTGCAGGAAGAAGCAGCTCTCTAAATGTAAGGTTTGTTTAAACAGAGACATTAGGATCTGCTACAATAAAATATGGATCTCCTCTGGATCTTTTATTAAGGAAGGAAGATAGTTTTTCCTAGATGTAAATTATGAGAAAAGATCAAATGTCAAATGTTTTCCTAAAAGTTTTCACATTTGACTCTTTGGGGTATTAAAAACACTGATTTCCATATGGGTCCTGACTGAAGCCATTGATGAGGTGAACAACATCTGGTTTTCTGTTTGTTGCTATTGAATCAATACTTTATTGGCCAACCATTCATTCATATAGAGTTTCAGTTAATACTGTGTACATTTAAGATTCTTGCTTTTAAAAAAAAAAAAAAAAAAAAAAAAAACACGAATGAGAGGAAAATCCATCTTTCCAATGATTCACAATTGGCGAGAAAATTCAATAAATGCAAAGGTTTTCAAATCTTTGGCCATATTCTCTGATTTATACCTAACGTAACCCCAGCCACGCTAATGGGATCAAAGAGGGGGCAAGTCAGTGCAAAATTTGGCCGCTTCTGACTCCTCCATGTTAGCTCTTAAGTAAAAGGAAATTTGTTAGGCTGAAAAAAATCAATGGTAATGGAAACTGTTGACCTAAGCCCTTTATTATCATAGATGTAATTGACTAAGGAGGTATTTTCATTAGCTATGTGCAGGTGGAGTCCAGATGGCACACTGCATTAGTGCTCCAGCCTTTCACCTGGGTTCAAATCCTGGCATTAGATCAGAAATAAAAATGATTTTCATATTTCATATTTTTCCACACACAAAATGCACATAACTAGGAATATTTTACAGTCAGTTCTCAGGAAAAGCCAGGCAGATGGCAGGTTGAACTGATCAAAAACTTTCTGACAGAATGTTTTTCTGTCAGGAAATGCCATTTCATCAAAATGAAACTTTAATTGAGAACATGAAGATTTCAATTCAATTAGTTCTGAACGACAATCATAACGAAGTATTTTGATCATGTCCAAAGTTCCATTTTGATATTTTTTAGAATGGAATGTTTTGATTTTTATTTCAAAATGGCACTTCATTATACATTTTATATATGTATATATAAAATATTTAAAACAGAAAAGTCTAACTGAAGTGAAAAATTTTCAATGGATTCAAAGCAAACAAAAAAATCTAAAATTTAGTTTTTCAGGAAGTTTCAAAATTTCAATTTTTGTCATGCTGATTCAGAACTTTAGTTTATTTTTTGAAATGTCTGAGTTGCCCAAGAAAGGGAAATGCCCATTCCTACCATCTTTAGAAGTAGATTATGAGAGAGAAAGTAGGAAAGTTATGTGAAGGGACCCAGAAATGTGGATTGGCTAAGATACTACTAACTGCAGTGGATTATGTATTGCAAGACAGAGAGTGAGAATTTCAGGGATACTATAACTGGAATTTTCAGAGTAGAAATAGGAAGCCTGTACACTTGCCCTCACTCTGCATGTCTGTAGTTACTGATAATAAATTAATAAGAACATTGTCCTGAATCAGGGCCATAAGCTCTAAATTTACACATATATATATGTATAAACTAGTGTGCAGTCTCCATAATACACTATGCTCACTTGTAACTTTAAATATTTGGAAGTGGTTATATTTAAGTAAGACTGCCAACTACAGTCCAACTTTCTGGCTTGCCGATAGCTTAGGGCACTTTGTCATAAACGGAAGTACAGTCACGTCTCATTAAAAAAAATCGAAACATTTCCATCCTATTAAATTGAAAACAGCAACTTGTGCTAATAATCCCACCTGATCCCTCTAAAATCTTTACTATTTCTCATCAGCTATTAATATTTTGCACTTGTGTTTCCAAAGACCGTGCAGCATAAACACTGAGTCACGTTCTGCCCTCAAATATTCATTAATGATCCCACTGTGGGAAGAAGTTTGCCTCAGAACAGCCCTCTGTGGTAGGACAAGATTGTTGAGTGTTTGTACAGCACCTACCAGAGTGGATCTCTGATCCATGACTGAGGTGTTACACCAAATCAAATAATAATATGGCCTACTTCAGAGATGGGACAAGAGGTGTAAAGATAGCAGTCCTACAGAATCACTGAAGGAGCTGAGAATGAGAATTTTGTTTCCTGGCTCAAACCACTAGACTGCACTTGTACCATGGCTAGCAGAAGGTTCTGTAATAGTTATGTTGATAGTTAGTTATGTCTGGGGTCAATGTCACTTGCCAGTTCTGAGGTACTCTCCTGACAATCCTTTTAGCTGCATGTTTCTGAATTGTGCATGCCTGGAGCTGAAGAATTTGAGCAAGTGTGAAGAATATCTATATCTATATATCATGTCACTGTCAAAAGCAAGCAGGAAACTGTTCACATGGAATGTTCACAAATGTTCACAGGACACCACAGTCTCTTTCTTTCCAGGGAGAACAAGACTCACAGTTTTTTCTCAAATCTGGATTTAAAAAAACAATCGTTCTCAAAATGCAAGGCAATCACGCAGTGCAGTCCTTTCTCAGGCTTCCTGAGCATAAGCAGCCTGCCTGTGAAGACAAAAGACTGTCCCTACATTTCCTCTTTGTAGTCATTATTTTCCAGCAAGGATGCTGAAGAGTTGACTTGTGGAGCGGCTTTACTGTTGCAACTATATTAGCATCAGTTACAAACCATGCAATGCTGCTATATTTTGGAGGCATGCATACGAGAAGCAGTGTTGCCTGGCGGATAGACAATTGGACTGGGACTCTGGAAACTATGGTTATATTTCTGGTTTGGGCACTGGCCTGCTGGATGAACCTTGGGTAAATCATGTCACCTCTGTGTCTCAGTTTCCCCATATGCAGACTAGGGACAATGAAACTGACCTCCTTCATAAAGTGTTTTGAGATCTCCTGGTGAAAAATGCTATATAAGAGCTAGATTTCAATAATAATAAATAATAATAATACATAATATATTTACTTACTTAAAGGGCATCCCCAGTTTCCTGTTCCAATAAATAGCTGTCATTCATGTCCAGAGATTGGTCTCTGGAGACAGAGTTGATATGCACAGTGGTCTCCTGTTTGACTGGCATCTTCTAATATTTCCGTTGTCTAGTGCAGTAGTAGTTCCATTTTTCTTTCACTGATACTGTTCAAAAGTAGCTAGATACCTTATAACATTGTTTAGTTGTGTTAAAAAATATCCCTGCCCACGCTAGCATTCTGTAAAGCATATTATAGAATAAAATCACTTTGTGTCAAAGCAGTTGGGTATATTTCCACTTTCTTTTTATTCTCTAAGTAGCTTTACTAAAAAATATTATTTTTAGATAGATCTTTAGACGAGTGCACTTAGTGCTCATTTAATACAGCAAATAATGAAGGGATTTGCTACAAGCTGGGAGAATATTAAAGGCTTTCAATGAATCCTAGGGAGAGACTTCAGACTCATTGGGTACACTGTCATTATCACTGTTCACTCAGCAGTCACTGTCTTTATTCATGAGCTAAAGTAATGCCCTCATACAGTCTCAAGAGCCTCACTGTATTTCTGTCCAGGAAGTCCATGGTACCTATTTCTGATTCCTCCCCCCATCCCACTCCCCCACCTTTTAAGGGTCTTTTATAACTCTCTAGGGGAAACAGGACATACTACATTATTTTGAAGGTGCAGAAACAAAGACTGAAGAGGGGGAGAAAAGAGTACTCAACCTCTCAGCTGGACAAGCTGTTGCATCAGTCGATAGAGTATATGTGTATTTAATGACAGCAGGGGCTGGATGCAGGAGGTAAAAAAAGAAGTATCCTTGGTAATAAAATGTCAGGACTTGCAAGGGGTAGCTCTCCTATAACACAAAGTGGGCAGGCAAGAATGGGTACTGAACTGACTGCTGTGACAAATTGTTTGATCCAATTCTGGAATAAAGATACAACATACATTTTTCAGAAGTGCCTTAGGCCAGATCCATAAAGGCACTTTGGTGCTGTTTTAGCCAGAGGTACTGGAACAATTTGGAGTGCTGAGAGCCATTGAATTAAACTGTACATCTCGTATATGCTGGCAACCACTTCAAGCCAGGGGGTGCTGTCAGACCCTCAGCACCCCTAGTTCCAGCACCTATTGTTTTAGGAACTGCTGCAATCCAGAAACACTGCTCATCCCACCCCAACTGCCACCTAACCCTGTGGGCACCTAAACTCTCTCAGCTCCTAAATTTCCGCTGTAAAAGTTCCCTGGGCACCTAAGTTTCTCCCTCTGAGCATGTGAACTTTTGTGACTTAGCAGCCTAAGTCTCATTTTTAAAAGTGATTTAGACATTTAGGAGCCTTACTCCATTCTCTTTCTGTGAGACTTAGACTCCTAAGGCCCTGATCCACAGACTTACTTAGGCTTCTAATTTCCACTGAAATCAATGGAAGTACACTTCCAGGCCTGGTCTAGAAAGGTATGTCTACACAGCATTTTGGAGCAAGCAGGAGCAAGCTTTCCAGCCTGGGTCAACAGACACAGGCTGGTGGAGCTCATGCTAGTGCTCTAAAAATAGCTGTATAGACAGCACTTGAAAGTTGCAGCTGGGACTGGAGCTTGGGCTCTAAAGCCTATGGAGGGATAGGTGGCTTCAGAGCCTGAGCTTCAAAAGTACTGTCTCTACTGCTATTTTTAGAGCACTAGCGTGAGCCACGCTAGCCCAAGTCTGTTGACCTGAGCTGGTAGGCTTGCTCCTGCTTCTTCCAAAATGCTGTGTAGACATACTCTAAGTGACTAAGGGCCAGATTTTAAAATGTGTTTAGGGACCTAAAGATGCAGACATTTCAGAAGCTCCTAGGCAACAACTCCCACTGGGGTGTTGCACCAGTTAACCCTCCTTAACAAATAAGACAGCTTCCAAACTTCACGTTGTGCTCACTGATGGCTGATGAGGAGAAATATTACACCATCTGATGAAATGGAATGGTTAAATTCTACGCAATAGGATATTTTTCAATAATAAAGCACATGGTTTTACAATAATGTACTCTTCCATCTTTTGCAGCTGATAAAATAGTTCTCTTTTTGAATGTAAAACTTTCAAATATATAAACTATCCTTTCGTATTTCCAGCGTCTCACACACACCATTTTTTGCATTGATATTCTTTGGTTATTTTTAAAAGATATAAAAACATTGAAATGACCAAGACATTAAATGTATTTAATACTCCACCATTACTCCTCACACCACTGCTGCAATATCAGGACTTTTAGGAAGTGCTACAGATGGATATATTTACAAAAAGAAGGGTCTGATATTGATGCCATTTAATTAAATGGAATAGTTCCCATGGACAAAGGTATAGTCAAATAAATTGCTTTATTCTGAGATCAAGATAGATTAATAAAAGATTTTTAGATTACATTCTCTGCCCCAATTATTTTATATAATTATATATAATTTATAATTATTATAATAATAATATAATAATAATATTATTAATTATATTATTATTATTAATAATAATAATAATAATATAATTATAATTTATATAATTATAATTATTTATACTCATAGCAAATTTTACTTCATTTAGACTTCTGAAAATTCACAAAAATATATGCTTCAGGAAGTTTTTAGAAAATCTCTATCAGATCTCACTAATAAGTAAGGCAAAGTTACTTACCTTAGCCTGTCATGGTCTAGTTTCTCCATCAAATGATCATGATAACCTAGTCCCTTTAGAGAAAAGTACAATGATCAGTTCCTCTTTATTCATATACTTTTGCCACCACAAAGTACTGTTTTTCTCTTCTATAACATATGCTTTTCTTGAATCACATTATATGACAATTGCTAAAAATATACATCTTCTTTAAATAATCACACATAGCAAGATCATAGATGGCAATATTGTATAAACCTTATAAAGCATTCATATACTGGTAACCATTTTCTATTGCAATCTGTATGTAAATTTTTCTGTATTACTTAACTTTGAGTATGACATAATTATAAGCTCCTATGCTATATTTTGCTGTTATTTCTGAAATATTATGAATAGCCCTGTAATCACTGTGAAATAACCTATCATCGTGCGAAGTTTGCTTTCGAAACTCATTATGAGCTATATATGAAAATAAAATTTAAATATGGTGTTTAAAATGTATTTTCTAAAGGAAGACTACTTGAAAAATCTCATTTCTATCTGGGACGATTTTACCTACTAGTATTACAAGGTACCTCAAAAATGACTTTGATAGATTAGTGAGAGCAAAAATTGGCCCACATCAGCTGGTGTAAATCAGTGTAGTGTCAGTGACTGGCCCATTTTTTTATCTACTTGTGTCTAATTGCATTGTATATTGGTCAGCACTTTGTATATCATCAGGTTTATTGATGGCCAGGTGCACCTCCTTTCTCGTGCAATAGCAATAGGACAACACTGCTCTTCCCAAAGCCCTGCAAGAAGCTGAAACTGAAGAGCCAGGGTGTAAGCGTATGACCAGAAAGAAAAGAAGGGACTAAGCATGCAAGATGGTATTGCTCCTGGACCCACTCAAGAGACCTTTCTGAACATCAGCAGGGGAACAGAAAAATACTTTAAAACATTTGGACGTGAGAGATACTTTTAAAAATAGCAGGACTTACTATTTAAAGGGTGCTTAGTCAGAACCCAATTTAAAAAAAAATTAAAATAATTCACACTGATAGAATCCCTCTTTTTTATGTAAGTAAATTTCATGGCTCTCCATAATGCCAGACTAGAAGCCCTGGAGACAGAAGTCCTCCATTTATGCACAGAACAGGTACAGAGGCAGTGTGACTGTTTACAAATATTGTAGTAGGGATGTCAGAATTGCCTCCCCACTCTGAACTCTGGGGTACAGATGTGGGGACCCACATGAAAAAAGAAATACCCCTCCCCAAGCTTATTGTACCAGCTTGGGTTAAAATGTTTTTCCCCAGAACACAACTTCTTCTGTGTCTGGACTGGTAGCTGCCACCATCAAGTGAGAATGTCTCAAAAACTATTGGACATGGGCCACTTGAAGCCCCTCTTTCTCTTTCCACAAAACCCCCAAACTTATTCCCTCCCTGGGAAGTTTGAGAGAAAAGCCTCGCCTGATCCTGCGAGACGTGCCCGATCCAAAACCAGGATCTTACACGATGGAAAACAAGCAGTCAGATTCTTAAAAGAAAGATTTTAATAAAAGAAAAAAGAAAGGAATAAATCCCTTATAACCATCAATAGAACAGCATCTACCATAATCAACAAAAGGATTCAGAAACTAAACCTTCCCCCCTCCCCCCAAGGCAACTTTCTCCCACTGTTGATATCTCTGCTGAGTCTTACAATATCAAGAAGCACCCAGCCAACACTCACCCCTGGGAACCCTCCAAGTGATAAAAAGAAGGTAAACTTACTGACTACCTTACTTGCTAGAAAGCTATAGTTACAGTGAAAGAATTAGGTGTGGTTCATCCCATAGCCGAGTTGAACAGAGAAGATAGACCCAGAGAGAAACTGAAACTCAAAATCCTTTGTCTCCTGAGGAATTTCTCATTGGTCAGTTGTCCACCTCTCAGGTTACCTTTAGCTTAACCCCTTCCAGGTAAACAGTAATTCTAGGCTACTTTATACTTATGACAAGGGAGCATCATCTTGAAGAGTCCCAGTGGAGAAGGAACTAAGGAGCCAAGAGAAAGTTCTGGAAGGAAGTCCTCAGAACACTCAGACTCAGGGCCACGTTGTGGATGTGTTGGCACAGCCATGCAAGGTAAAAGAGGATGATTGTGGGTAGCAGCAAAGGGCAAGTTGCCTCTGTGGGAAAGTGGCATTGCCCTCTCCTTATGCAAGTTGGAGGAAGCAGGCAGAACCTTGAGACACACACACTGCCCACTCCACCCTGTGCTGGGTAACTTCAGTTACACTGGTGTAAACCCAGAATAATTTGGATTTACACGAGGGTAACAGAGAGGAGAACTTTGCCCAGATTGCCAATCTGCAAAATCAAAATCTGCAAATTTCTCTCCAGAGAAGGAAATTACTTTTTTCTAGTGGACCAATAACTCTGGTACTTTTTCTAACCATTCTTTTATCTAATTTATCTTATAAAAATTGATTAATTAAAAGGACATTTGACTGTTCTAGCTTTTTGAGATTTTTGGAACTAAAAATAGTACACTTCTTAATAGAAACTTTACAATATTTTTCATCAGAAATACGTCTCTTTTTTGTAAAAAAAAAAAATCATGACAACTCAGGCATTGAAATCTACTTCAAAGTCAGAATTCCAAGGATAATACACCCATCGAGACTGCAACTTCTATTCAATGGTTCAAGGTGGTTTGTCTTTTGGTTTTGATGTTATGAATTGCACATCTCGATGAATTCCTCCACTTAATGTGCTTTCCAAGACCATGAAATGGCTTCTAGCATGTTATTAAAAAGAATAAAATATAATAGTCAATTTATTTAACACTGAGGAAAGTGGTTTAATAAGCATCTTGAGATTTTATTGTAATAAGTGAAATCTAAACCACTATTTACCTTGAAAATATTTTGTTTGATTTTAGTAATCTCCATGGGGTATAAAACACAGTGCTTTACTTTATGGCCTTTTTTTCTGAAAGGACTTGTGTGTGCTTAGTTCAAAGCAAATGAGTGATCTCATTGAGTTCTGGGGGACTGCTCACATGTTTATATTTAAGCGAGTGCAGAAGTCTTTGCAGGATTGGGGCCTATATTTCTGTATAGCTTCTGATAAAGAGGATGTTCTTATGGAATTCAGTGCATGTTACAGAAGCCAGCCATGACCCACAATATAGAGATGGAAGCATTGCAATCAGAGTGCAAGTCCTTCTTTTCTTGCATTTTTAGACAGAGCTGCTGCAATTATCCTGACATTGTGGAAAAATGACCTGTGCTCTTTCAGAGAAGTGAGGATTTGTGACTCCTCTGCAACCTTTACCAGCAATATGACATCAGTAGGAGGTGGTAGACCGAGAAGCGTTCTGTGCCCAATGTGTGGGGACATTCTGGATCTAAAACAGCAGTTCTCAGTCAGGGATCTGGGGCTTCTGGGGGACCATGAACAGGTTTCAGGGGGTCCACTAAAATAAACCAGACAGCAGGGCCAGTGTTTGACACTCTGCGGCTCAGGGCAGAAAGCCAAAGTGCAGCTGCATGGGGCTGAAGGCAAAGCCTGAACCGCTTTGCCCTGCTTGTTATCCCCTAATGCCAGCTCTGACTTTTAATCTACTGGATATGCAGAAAAATAGTTCTTGTGGCAGAGGTGGGCCATGGAGGTTTTTATAATAATATGTTAGGGGCAGCAGGGACTCAGAAAGAAAAAGGTTGGAACCCCTGGTCTAAAGTACTAATATTTGTTTTGCAAACCCCACCCGGCCGGAGAAATTGTGATGATTAGAACCAGGAGCAAAGCCTCTGAATCTGTCATGAAAGTTGATCTGAGATTACAGAGTGACCAGACTTGGAGAGGTAGCTTTTGTGTACTATTGGAAGTCCAGCTTACCCTGAATCTTGGAGAAGGTAAGAACTGATCACACACACCCCTCCTCACCCCCAGATCATGGAAATATTAATTTCAATTAGCTGTATTGCTCTGCTCTCACCACATAAACGTTCTTTACACACACACCCTCCCTGTGACATGATTTTTAAACAGTGAGCTTAATACCCTAACACAAAAGAGACATGTGGATTCCTTTATCCAGACCCTAATGAACTCTTCCCCCAAGACTAACTTTTATAAATCTGCAGGAATTTTTCTTCACATCCCTATGATTAAGATTTAGACGATATCAGGAACCTGATGTAAGAAAACACGAAGGCATTAGCCTTTCTGTTAGTCTCCCTTTAAGTACCCACCTGGCATTCTCTCTCCTTTCTGGCCATACGGAATACTCTGCAATCCCTTCTCAGGAAAGCATTTCCCCTTTGAGGTACCAAAAGCCAGGAACTCAGTTGCTTTGCTAGATAAACATGCAAGCACTGCCACAGGATGTCACTGAGGCCAAGGATTTGGCAAGTTCAAAGAGAGAAAGAATGTTTATATGGATAACAATATCCAGAGCTATAAAAATTAGGGCAAACATAGGGTTTTGGAAAGGATAAACAGTGAGGCCAGGACTTCACTCCAGGTTAAGTCAAGAACAAAACTCCCATTGATTTCAGTGGGGCCAAGACTTCATCCCTAATGCTTCAGGGCATAAACCATCTAAATATTAGAGCAGATTAACCCACATCCTATACTAGACTAAATAACCTTTGGATCTCAACTATGGCAATGTTCCTAAACAGAGTTCCAAGAGCAAAGAAACCTATTAAAGACCTTTTCATAAACACCATTTGCTCTAGCTGTCATTGAACAGGGTAAACCAGGGTCTTGGCCTTACAAGAACTAATATTTTTTTTCCCTTTTATTCTGTGTTCCAAGGTATACAGGCCAGCCTTAGAGCCTTTGTGGAAATTCTTTTGCCTTCACCATATAAACTTAAGTGAGTTGCTTGCGTGAATAATGAAGCACAAGGTGAGGAAATACAAAACATCCAGCTGGCCAAATGCCACTGAGCCACCTTTTCAGGGAAATCACTTTGTTGTGCTGTGTTTTTGACTGACAGTTGGCAAGGCTGCCAAAAGTTCTCCATATGTGGTCACACACATCAACTGGAAATTCAGGTAGATCTTCCAGCCATCCTTTCTGAAGCACTAATAATAACACTGTGTCAAAGGGGGAGTTTTCTGGGGCATTTTATGAATGACATGCACGGAAGTGAATTGCTTAATTAGGGAGTGCTATCCCAGAGGTGCAAAGGGGTTAAAAAGCTACTTTTGGGGTAGAGCAGGAGACATGAGTTGTGTGTGTCACTTAACTGTCTGGGCCGGTATGAATAGATCATTCAAGGACTGGATGAAACCAACCCAAATCCATGAATGATCAGGAAAGACATTGCAAACCCCAGTGACTGGGACATTCTCTAGCAACTCACAGCCAAGAGAAAGGAGATTCCCTCTTGCCCTCCTCTCTCCCCCACTTCTCTGCAGGGAAGCTGAGCATAGCCCCAGAGCAGCGAACAAAAGGAAAAGGTATCATGTATCTGTGTCTACAACTGCCTTTTGGAGAGAGACAGTATTTCACACCCAGGACTAAAGACAAAGGGACAAAGAGAGACAAAATTGTTCCTACAGCAGTCTGGCTTGGTAGAACCTTGACATTGGTTGTTTGTCTTAATTTTTGCTTCTCTGTGCTAACCTACGGACTTCCAGCGCTGTGTTGACAAATAAATGCTATTTATTTTTAAAAAGGCAGCCTGGTGTCACTGCAAATACTTGTAAGGTGCATTAATCCCCGAAGAAGGCAAAAAAGTCTCTGAACAGGAGTCTTTCTCAGGTAAGGTTTCCAGCTGTCAGGTTTTCAACTGGAAAGTCCAGTTGAAAGGAGACCTGTGCAGTGTCCGGTCCACACTGCTGATTGGACACCAAAAGTCCAGCTACTGCAGTAACCGTGATTGGTCTCTGCTAGCAGGAGAGTTGGAAAAGCAGCTGCTGTGAGAGGAGAAGGGACAGTGCACAGTGAGTGAGGAGCAGGGCCATCAGCAGGGCTGTCTGGCAGCTGGGCTTGCCATCCATCTCTTAGCTTCGCAGGGCCCCAGCTCTCTCCGGCCCCATTGTTCCAGGAACAGACATCCCTCCCACTCCACCCTGCTGCACCCTGATTTGGCAGGCAGGCAGGCTCTGCATCAGCTCCTCCCACTCTAGCACAGGGATCGGCAATGTTTGGCATGTGGCCCACCAGGGTAAGGCCCCTGGTGGGCCGCATGTCAAACATTGCCAATCTCTGCACTAGAGTTAAAGAGGATTATCTGCACTTAGCCAACGTACCACACAGACACATTGTACCTCACTTCTTGTTCATTATAAGAAGAGGGTAAGGACTATAAAGTGGTCATCTGGTCCATGCCCAACCACTTCAGCACTGTATCTTATTTTGGGTAAGTTGTATGGCTTGCGTTATACAAGAGGTCAGACTAGATGGTCACAGTGGCCCCTTCTGGCTTTGGAATCTCTGACTCTTATGATAGTGGCCCAGGTTAGTTTTGGTCTGCTGTACCTAAATTTGGTGACAAGGCTCCTCTGATTCCTGGGGTATGCTAATTAACTTCAAATCAGCATAAAATGAATAGTAGGATCTTACTGAATTAAATATCAGAACATCCAGTTCCATTGTACTGTGCTGCCTATATACAAGTCAAGGAAAACCTTGATGTTTAGTTGCATGTCATATCAAGAATAATTGGGTTTTTGCTTCCAGCCCCCACATTTTACCCACCCTCTTCCTGCATCATGGATGAGCAACTGCTTCCAGATGGCCATGTAATGAAATGTGCCACAAATACAGCAAGAACCTTCTGGCTTTTTTAAGATAACCATGGTCCCTGAATTGCAATCTTTGCAATCTTCCAGAATTATTTAGCATCTGAAAAAAGTTTTATGGAGGACTGACTGAATAATGCCATATGAATAGAACAAAGAAGCCAAAACTAACAATGGTTGAATTCTTTTCCCCCAGTTATGTACCCACTCAGTCACTATGGGTTTAAACGTTTAACTCAAAGTCAACTCATATTGGGTTCACAAACTGCTTAGGAGAGTACAAAAAAAAGTCAAGAGGAGGAAAAAATCCAATGAAAAATTAAGGTAGTAATGGAACAAGAAGACTGAAATAAAAAATATACAGAGATAATGTGGGTAAAAGGAGCAATGAGGGGTAGTAAGATAAATGATTGTGATGGAAAATAAAAAAAAAAAAACAGTTCAGCCCATATAATGATCTTCCACTAGAACCAAACTATCTTTTGGGGGTGATTCCTCTAAACTTAATATACAGCATTTTCCTTAGAAAAAATAAGAAAGAGGGTGGTTGTTTTTTAATTGATTCACTCTTGAAAGAAAAATATGGGTGTAAATTACAATAAATTAACATTACTGAACCTGAGCAAGTCTATGAACCCAGGAAGTAGCTGGCAAGTACTGATTATGAGTAGGGAATAATGAATATGGATTGAGAGAGGAGAAAAAGACCAAGTAAACAGGTTTTGTGCAAGGAACTAAATGAGGTAGGAATTTGCCTGGAGAATGTGTTCTATGTAGCTGCAGTTAGGGAAACTCCTTCTCCCCTTCTTATTTATCTATGCATTAATTCAGAGAGCCTTTCTTCAATATACTGCTGGCCTGTTCCCGCAGCTCCTTCTCCAGCTACAGTGAAATTGTTGTGTAATAGATTGGGCTGGAGGCAATCTCTATATTTACTCAAACCATGTGCCCCACCATACTTCATTGCTCCTATGGGATTTTCATAGTGCAGAGGGCCTGGTATGGGCACTGGAGTTAATTTCAGCATAAGGATGCAGGGAGGAAATGAAAATGCAATTGAAAATGTCATTAGGCTGACCAAAAGATAAAGGTGATCAACAGCTTTAAACCCCAGCACCAGCCATGGTCTCAATGTATCCAAGGTTTCACTATAACAATCCTGTGCAGTACTTCTTGAATTCAGGGCAAGAACCAGGAGACGTTATTTCCATTGGGTTTTTTCCATACAGTGTTTACAAAAAGAAAGAGATTAAATATGGTTTTCTCCCAAACATAGGGCATACAAAAATGCTTCCCACTAACAAGCTATCCATTTTCTTGTTCCTGGCATTTCATATATTGACATACTATCTATGGGTACAGAATGTGAGCACTGATGTGAAAAGAACTGCAAAAATTTTCAGTTCATTTTGTGGCATACTTGACACTTTGAATGCTGTCTACTTGTAAAATTCAGTGGCCCCAGTTTCAAATTCTTGTCTCTTTATTTCCATAAGAAGGCAAAATAGTTGTGCCACATTGTAATGTTAAACGTTAGAAAAGTGGGCAAAATGTACAACTCTGGACTTACCTCTCAGTCTCTTGTACCTAGGCAACTTTAATACCGGTGAAATGCCACAGACATCAATGGAATTAATTCTCATTGAAGCCAATGTAAGGACAGTATCAGCCACCAAACATTTTAAGGTGATAACCATCATGAATCAATACCCCACAGAGAAGATATTTGAATGATCATTTACTGTAGATAAACAGAGGCAAAAGGAAGTTATAGGGTTTGTCAAAAAAGCCAAAGACCAAATCAGTAGCAGGAACAGACTCTGCATTGCCCTGGCTTGCAGTGTTCTGGATAGCATACTTCTATATAAGCCAGTGAAGATGATATAGCTTCCTGAACTTTAATTCTGCACGTTGGAGCTGTGGAATGATGTATGATTTTTCACATGGGAACTTTCATTTCTACAAACATTTAAAAACTACAAGGTAGTTTAACTGTCTTGGTGATTGTGTCTCTTAAAGCATCTCTAGGACACACATGGAGACATATACCCTAAGTTCTTCATTCCATGAGCTGAAACCAACTCCCCCAGAATTCAGTCGAAGTCTTTTGATTGACTTCACTAGAGCTGGATAAAGCCCTCTCTATCAATCTATCACCTTACTGTCTAAGCACTGATAGCTAGCATATAGGTAGCTTAACTAGCTTTATATATTATCACAGAATCCATCTGCTGCCAACATACCAAATAGCCATATATCTGCTTATATAGTTTTGACAAAAACAGCTTACAGGTGATTGAGCACAAACAACAGGTAATGTGTTAAAGTTTCACCTTCTGTAAAACATTCACCCCAAAACCATTGCTTACTGTTAGTAATAAGAACCAAGATTAAGGCAGACCAGAACAGTTGCTTTACTCAATATATGGACTGAGCCAATTGCATGTATTTACTCACAAACACAGACTTCTGATAAAACTCAGCCTATGAGCAGTTATATTACGTCAGGCTTAGTTGTCTTTTTATCTGCCACATTCCCAGCATGAGGACTGATTAGTGATTTTGTTCAGCTGGGGTTTTTTAGTTTCAAGTAGGAGAGTTTAGCTAAGTAGTTACTTGTGGATGGGTGGGGCAAGGGAGCTGCAAGGAGAACTAAATTCCTGCAGGATGGCAGGTGATTCTTTTTAAGCCTTGTTGAAGAGAAGTAACCACAGAAAGCTGGATGTGCCTGTGGGCTGCATGAGCATTGCCTATATTAGGAGACAAAGCTTTACTCTCTGAGTTCTGATTTTGTTGATAAAGGTGCTTTGGGGGGGGGTGTATAACTGGAGTCCCAAGAGATTTGAGCTGTAAGAGGGATGTCTCTGTAGACAGGAAGATAGGCTAGGACTTAACCTCAAAAACATTTACATAGATTTGTACTATTTAATTTAGGTAGCTAGTTCCACTGTTTATGGGTTTTGTCCTTCAGGATGAATCAGTTCTCTGGTAGAAGCTCTAATTATAGAAGCCTCTGGGTTTATGGTGTCTCTAAAGCATTACAGGTGAAGATAGCTACTCTATAAATATGTAATTTTAAACTGTTCAAACTTCCTACCATTCCATTGCTAATCCCAAGACAAGGATTTGTTCACTGACATTCTCCAAAATGTCTCATAACTGAACCAATATACTGGCAGGGTAGTACTGAGGTTTGGAATAGACTCATTCTCTTGGATGAAGCTTATGTCAGTGTTTGAGGATATGAAGTTTCTTACCTAGCTATCCTAAGGGGAGGTAATGTGTCTTCCTCTAAGAAGCCTAATCTCTGAGGATGGCAACACTTTTTAGAGTTCCTCAAAAGGAAAATTCCTTTTTCATGGGTGTGTGTGAAAAACATCTCTACTGCCAATCCAGCACTTTTTGCAAGCACTAAATACTCACTGAAACTTGGGATGGGGGTTGAGCAGCTATAGATTCAGACACATAATATAATAGAATTCATTGAACATAACAGGCTGTAGGACTCAGTTTACCTCAAAAATTGTCTAAATGACCTGGCTGTTAAGAAGATTTCTAGTGTGGTTATTTAAAAGAGGGAGGAGTATAAGGGTCTAATGCTTTGTTTATAGGTCAAGAGGCACAAAATCTCAAAGAGAAAAACTCAAGAGCCCTGTGATTTCCTGGAAGTAGGTGATCTGGACAAAGAGGGCAGGACATACGTGGGAGGTAGCTCAGAAGAGGGTGGCTGTTGAAGATTGGGAAAGGAAGAAAAGGAAAGCTCAGAGAGATACAAAATAAGAAGACAGGGTATAGGGAGTGGGTATACAACAGGGAGAGTTTTAATCCACAAGGAAAATGAATGCTTAAAATAAACAGTTTCTCAAGCCCTAATCTTATGTCACTGCTATAATGGTTCAACAAGGTAGCAAAAGGCAAAACTTAATCTATATACTGTACTTGTCTAAGGGATTTTATTGGTTATTTTCACTCTACAAGACACCTGATACCAGTTTTGGCTGAAGTGGAGGAAGCCTGAAAAAAGTTAAGCACCCTTTTTTTATAACGATTTTTGAAAATACAGAATTATGCAAAGCAAAACACTTTCTGGCTTAGGTAAGCTCACTAAATAAACCAGATGTGCTGCAAATAACTCCTTGGGGCCTAATATGCAAATACTGATGGTGCTGATAATCACTGGACCCTAGTTTTCTATAATTTTTCTACCTTCATTATCTTCTCTTATCTCCCATAAGAAATCCATTTTTGGCTATGAAATCTGATGCACACAATGCAGCACATATCAACTGTTTAATGGCCTGCCTTTCAATAAATTGAATTTAATCTCTTTTATGCAGTAATGATTCTTAAGAAGGACCAGAAGATAATAGGACCGTGGTAATAGAACATTTGATAATCATTCTCAGCCATTGAAACCTAATACAGTGGCTAATTGGCCCTTTGAAGCATGCCCACCTCATCTATGATCTATGCAGAGTATATCCCATCATAAATATCCCTACACCAGTTTGCTAGCCACGGGAACTAAAAAAGGGGGTTGCATTAAATATGTGTCAGAAAACCAATAACAATACAGAGTGTCACCTGCAAAGTCACTATGTTCAGATATTTTGGAATCCACCTGCAATGTGACAGCATCTAAATATACAGGTTAATTCCCAGATGATAGATTGATAATAAGAAAACAGTAAATGATTTTTGTCTGCAAAGTAAACTTCTTGTAGTGTTGTCCAACTATTCTCTCTCTTTTAGGTTTCAAATCCTTTTTTCTCTGTGCCTTTTTTTCCTAATCTTTTCTCTGTTAGAATTATGGTCTAGAACAGCCATATATTTGTTTCCCCTACCCCCAAAACAATACGCTAGATAATGATCTCTGTGTATTCCTCCTTTAGCAAGGACAAATTATTGTGAGCACGTAATTGCAAGTAATTGAAAAGTCTGGCCTTGACCTTGTAGTGTAAGTTTGCTGCCACCTTTAGGTGAGTTTTACTAGTTGCAGGCATAAGCGGCATGAACAAATAAAGATTAGAAAGGGAACAATGCTACTACTGGAAGGGCCATATGCTGCAGAAAAGGTTCATGGCTGTCAATGCTGAATAGACATTACAATAGACTATACAATGTGTTACTGATTTTAGGCTGATAAATGAATCTGTCTACTCTTCTCCAATTCATAGCATTCTTAGACATGCCAGTAACAGTAATAACCATGAACATGTGTAATATACAAACAGCAAAAATAGGTATAAAGGAGAGGAAAATTTGGGTTTTGGGAGTGTGACCTTTGTTCTTTCAAACACAGTAAGTTCACATTATTAAGAGTTATCCAATGTGCATAAATTATTAACTAGGAAGAGCAAACGAAGACCAGGAGGAACAGGAGATGAAATTACATTATCTTGTGAGATTCTTCTTCACCTTTCACCTCGTCCTTATATAGCACCTTTCATTTTAGAAATGAAACACTTCACAAGAACTTTATTAATTAGGATTATTAATTAGGACTCCCGCTTTTCTTAGTTTTTATTATTTGTTATACCTATCCTGTAATAGTTAGATGTTAAAATTACTTGCTCAGTGTCTCATGATTATGCATAGAGGGTCAAATGAGTTCAAGTAGCCAACCACTTCTTCCAAGGTTCAGAAGGAATCTTTCATGAGCTGTACATTTCTTCACAGGTTGGTAATATATGTATTTTCATCCATTTTGGCACGAGTGTGGTTTTGGCCCTGCTGTAGCACAAACAGTCTTGAGAAAAGATGGGGGGAAAAATCAAAGTGGCAGAGTTGTCTTTGAATACTTCCAAACATGAGAGTTCCATATCCTGTTTCTGAGCCTGTGAGACACTGCATCCATGGCACAGCCAGGAAAACAACCCAGGAGTCGAAATGGAGTGTTTTGTAGTACAAGTAGACAGGAGACCACATCACTGATTTTATTGGCGGAAAGAAATTCCTCAAATTCTAATTTCTGTTCACCATTTTGGTGAAATGCTGATAGTTCATGAAATTGTAACATGAGTGACACCTGCATGAACATGGTGGGTGTAACAGATTCTCTTCATTGAGAATAAATGTAAAAAAAGCAACTGACCTCCTTTGTGGACTAGGCATCTAAAACAATAGGACACTCTGCCCAAAACATAGGCTGCATTCAAGGCTAGAGTAGAAGTTGAGCCATGGGGCCAGAAATGTTTCTGAAAGTTCTTATAACAAATGTAAGGGAGGAGGAATGACTGGATTGCAGCTCTGTGATTGTGTACAAGACTGGGGAGTGGGGAAGAGAGAGACCACTGAAAGACATAAGAAACAGCAGAAATCCAAAGACAGCCAGAGAAGGACTTATGACATGTATGACACTGAGAAAATGCTAAGTGAGATAAATTTTGAGCAGTGTGCTGTCTTGGAAAGAGGTTTGTAATTGTGTGGAAAGAAGCAGTTCCCTGTTTTTAATTCCTCTTGTATTCAGAGAAACTGGACTTTATGTACCTTCTTTTTAAATAAAGAGGATTTTTTAAAAAAGATTAGAAATGAGAGCTTTTGATATAATTTTTAACACACAACATGTTTGAGAGCAATTTTTGTAGCTGAATGAAGACTTTCACTTGAATAGCTCGATAAAGATCTAAGGCTTAGTGCATTGTAGCTTTAGGGTACTGTTATTTCTTTCCAAATCTGCTATTCCCAGTACTGTCTAGATCCTGTAATGTTGATAGCTGAGAAAAGCAGAGCAGTAATCCAAATGTAAATCATTTTATGGCTGAACAGGATTCATTCTCCTTAATTCATTTTCATTGCATGCAAATTACTCAAATTTAGCACAGTGGCTTGTCTTTTTTGTGACAACCAATTTTCTTTTTCCAAGTCAATTATTTTCCTTGAATAATAAATATGGTCTAAGGGTTAATAGTTATATTGGAATAGAGCACCTGAGACAATTGGTTGCCATAACAACCAAATTCACCTTTTTTTACTTATTTTTTCCCCTCCTCGTAGAATCGAGGTATGAAATATGAGAGAAGCTTAAAATACTTTCCATATAATACTCTCCAATCACAGCTCTTTCAAATGGGACATCAAGGAGATCATAAATAATCAAAGATTTCCATTGCCTGAAAATGACTAGGGAACTAGGAGAAAAGAACATCCTGAAGTCAGTTTAGGGAGTTTGGTTTGACACCAAATTTATTTTGGACGTGGCAAGTGTTGGAACAGAGAGAAAGAGGGAGTCCGCATATATTTTGAGACACCATTCCTACTCATTTTGATCTGTAAGCATGCAGAAGTAGTGCATTCAATGATGATAGCTATAGAGCTACAGATATAGAAAAAAATGCATTGGGGAGGCAGCAGTGTATAGCAGTTGGAGACAGGGAATGGATGCCAGGAGATAAAATTGCTGAACTGACTTTTGGCTATTCACACTGCCACTGGCACACTGTATCATCTTTGGGAAGTCACTTAGCTTCTATACTTATTTATTAGCAGTAGTAATAGTGATAGAAATAGTAATATTGTGATTCCATTACACTGAACTATATAATCAGCTCCAGAGTTTGATTAGTGTTTCTAAATAGTGCTAAATAGTGCTGTGTGTGCACTTTATGCAAGCAGGAAAGCCATTCCATCTATGGATGGGAAAGTTTCATGGGTTAATACCTCTACATTTGTCCTGAGCTACAACATTCCTTAGCCAATACAAATGCTATTCCACTCATGATGCACATTGGATAAATATCTTGTTTATATGGGAATATCTCATTCTGAGGAAGATGGAAGCTGAAATGTTACCACGTACATAAGACAGCAATTCTGCTTGCAAGAAAGGTAGGAGAATATTTTACCTTCTCTCTTGCAGGGAATCACAGTTAGCAAGAAAAATGTTCTATTTTTAACTTAAAAACTCTTCACACAGAGCAGAGTCAACCTGCGGAACTCCTTGCCTGAGGAGGTTGTGAAGGCTAGGACTATAACAGGGTTTAAAAGAGAACTGTATAAATTCATGGAGGTTAAGTCCATTAATCACCGTTAGTCAGGATGGGTAAGGAATGGTGTCCCTAGCCTCTGTTTGTCAGAGCGTGGTGACGGATGGCAGGTGAGAGATCATTTTATCATTATCTGTTATGTTGATTCACTCTGGAGCACCTGGCATTGGCTACTGTCAGTAGACAGGATATTGGGCTGGATGGACCTTTGCTCTGACCCAGTACAGCTATTCTTATGCTCTTATGTAAAAATATAATGTGGAGAGTGCAGTAATAGGTCAACAGTGTTGTTATTTTCAATTCAGGACAAGTCTGTTGCAGGGAAACCTATGATGTCACACATTATAGTATCAGTTCTATTCCTACTAGTGGATCCCTAGGGATGATGAACTGGTCTGGAACATATAAGATTTACCTGTAGTTTTGCCAGGTTCTCCACCAAACAATTTGAAAGGCTCTGATATGCTTGGTTCACTTTCTTTCCATTCTCTTTCCCCACCATTATAGCTATTTCTTCACTTTTGGATTGTAGCTGTAATCAGAAGTGCTAATTTATTATTATTCTAGGTGGGCTCAAAACCAAAATTCCAGATCTAAAAATCCCTGAAATTGGAGAAATTTAGATTTGGATCTAGATCCAAATTTTGTGGATTAGGTATCTCGTCTAATCTGCATCTCCCCTCGCTCCCATCTCAGTAGTCAGCACTGACCGCCACTGTGAGCTGAGAGACACTATGCCTCCTTTCTCGTCCTGATTGCTGGTGGAAACCCCAGCAGGCATATCATTGCAGGGTTTGAGGCCAGCTCTCAGAGAAGCAGTGACTATTGGACAAGATAGTAACTGCTTTAAAGAGCAATTTCTGGGAAGAAGCATCATATACCCCAAAGACTGTGCCATGCATCTGAGGAGCCTGGAAAAGTCGGGAGGACTGGGAGGGAAACTTCTTTCCAAGGAATAGAAGAGATGAAAGAGTCTGGGAAGAACACTGGTCCTTGCCCCCTTGACTTCACTTTTTCCCGTATAGGAAATGGGGAAGGTAGGAACCCCATGACCCTTTCACACACACAAATTAGGGCAGAGCTAATAGAAATTTTTTTACCCAGCCCTGCTTCTCGGCAGAGGTCAATAGCAAATCACTCTGGCATTATTTATCTTGGACATCACTCAATGTCAGACTTGGGTAGTGGTGTTGAGGTTTTTTTAATTGTAATCTGCTCAGAGTAGAATAATAGAATCATAGAACTGGAAGGGACCTCGAGAGGTCATTTTGCCAATCCCCTGGACTCAAGGAGGACTAAGTATTATCTAGACCATCCCTGACAGGTGTTTGTCCAACCTGCTCTTAAAAAATCCCCAATGATGGAGTTTCCACAATCTCCCTAGGCAATTTATTCCAGTGCTTAACCACTCTGACAGGAAGTTTTTCCTAATGTCCAACCTAAACCACCATTGCTGCAATTTAAGCCTGTTGCTTCTTGTCCTAGCCTCAGAGGTTAAGGAGAACCATTTTTCTCCCTCCTCCTTGTAACAACCTTTTATGTACTTGAAAACTGTTATCATGTCCCCTCTCAGTATTCTCTTCTCCATATTAAACAAACACAGTTTTTTCAATCTTCCCTCATAGGTCATGTTTTCTAAACTTTTAATCATTTTTGTTGTTCTTCTCTGGACTTTCTCCACATCTTTCCTGAAATGGGAATATCTCTAACCATGTGTTTGAACAGAACCGAACACAGTGCAGTGCTAATCTGACAGAGGCCTTTCATCGCCTTTACAATACAAAATAATAACCATGATAAATTATTGATGGGTCACAGCTGAATGAAATGTTCACTGTAACCTCTGTAAAGCAACATTTTTGGAAACCAAGCCATTTATATATAGTTTGTTGTACAGGGTGTGACAAAGCTCCAAGTCTGTACTTGTGGGTCCTGCGCTTCCTGGCAGATTTAGGGGCCTCAGAAACTCATGTAGGCCCCAGAGTGACCTCCCTTTCTCAGTATAATTGGCAAGAGTCACCACCTAGTGAGTTACCTTCATCACAGGCCAGTATGGAAAATGGAAAAGGGGGGAGCCCGGGCCCGCCCTCTACTCCGGACTCCAGCCCAGGGACCCTAATAGTATCAGCTAAGATGGCTGACCTTTTAGGCACAAAACACAATACAATTCCCTGGGCTACTTCCCCACAGCAGTCCCCGCTTCTTCAAACTCCACTTCACCCCTACCTCAGGGCCTCCTTCCTTCAGTATGATATGTTGTCCACCACTCAGTCTCACCAACAGCATAACTTCCTTCCACAGCTCCTGACACCCACAGCCCACCTGACTAACTGGGAGGTTTTTATCTGGTTTCAGCCAGTCCCTGACTGGCTTCAGGTGTCCCAATTAGGCTAGCTGTTTCTCCTCCTTTCTAGAAGGTTCTTAATTGGCCCCAGGTGTCTTGATTGGCCTGGAGTAGCCTTTGTTTGGCTATCCAGGGAACAGGGACCTGCACATCCTGAGACTAATATACCTGCCTTCCAGCACTCTCCTATATCCTTCTGGTCTGACTCCGTCACAAGGGATAATTTTACTGGTTTTAAATGATCGTGCGTACATTTTCTCCTTTCTGCTTCACCGAGTAAGATGCAACTGTTGTTATTGCTCCATATACACAACTCTAATTTACAGACCATTCTGGCCTTCTTCTTGCTGGTATTGTTTCTTTTACTCAATCTGAGTGGAGTATTAGTCACCTGGCTTCTGGCCTTCTTCTTGCTGGTACTGTTTCTTTTACTCAATCTGAGTGGAGTTTAGGTTGGGATGTTTTTGGAAAATTAGCAATGATCTGCTACACACAAACAGTAGAACAGAAAAGAACCAATAGAAGAAGTTTGGAGAGACTTCAGAGATAAATTGGAGCCACCGAAGTTAAAAGTCTGCAGAAAAAGGAGAAAACTTTGACGTGCCATGTCTTTACCTTCACATCAGACTGTGAGTTATAGCTACTAATATAAACAGGGCAGGGTAACGACTTAGATGGGATATATTAACAAAAATAGTGCTGCTGGAGATGATGCTGGTGACTCAATAGGTAGTGCCCTTCCTTAGTCATTCCTGAACCAATGCTTCCCCATCATACTGTGAAATACAGTGCTACCTTTTTGAATGAGCCAAACAGCATAGGGCTGTATTTCTAATGGTCCCTAAACACCCCAGAGACAAATTCCAATTCCAGATAATTCATATTTGTTTGCTTTTGCATGTCCTCACCTTCTATATGTTGTTATTAACCCTCTGCTATTATGTCTTCAGCCAGAGAACATATTAACAGACATAACACATCTTTTTCTCCCATATGATGGTTTAATCAAGGTCTTTAGGAACAGAAGTTATACTGCACTTACCAAAAAAAGTCCACAGGGAAGATTTTCAGCCAAAATAATCAATCTTAGAAAATGTATTTCACTGCTCAATTGAATATACTTAAGGCACCGGAAAAAGAGACTGAAGTGATATTTCACAGCCCTCGAGATACTTTTTCAGGGCTCAGCCAAGGTATTTAGCACTGTGGTTGACTTCATTCAGTGATTTGGAAAGACTGGCATCACATGGGAACCATCCCTAGATCTCATACTATTTTATATACTAGTGAGACACCTGGTTCTACTATCTTCTATCCATGCAGAGAAAAAAATAGAAAAGGTAGCTTTTCCATTACCTGAATTTAATCAGAGGGATCACAAAGTCACTACTAACTAGAAACCAAAGAAATGCAGTAACTTCTAGGAGCAATGTGACATCTGTTTAACAACACAAAACAACACAATTTAACACAACACACGAAGTATGCCAATTCAAGATCAGGTCAAAAATGGTCCATGAAAATTGCAATGACAAGCATATCATAACATTCATCTATATTTATGAAAAATGTATTTGGAAGTTTGACACATACATTAATACTGTGTTATAAATGTGCCTTTATTTTATTTTATTTTATTTTTAATTAGCAGTATTGTAGTAGCAAACACAGTATAAAATTACCAAGGAAATCCATGAGGAGTCTCTAAAATGAGGTTCCATACAGCACTCACATCTTCTGGATGTTGTCCAGACAGACCATCCATTAGAATATTGTTAGAGATACTACTAGGCCATATGTAGATCAAGGTTATGTAGGAAAAGAAGAGAGGGAAAAACCTCAGTATGGTTCAGTGCTACTCACAAAGTTGCTCTTCTGGTTTGTGCTACTATGATATTTCTGGTGCACCTGGGAGGCAAATGTAATAGATATCTTATTTGAGATACCGACCTGATTATCACATGTGTGAAGGAAAATGGACAAGAGGAGCTCAAGCATGGATTGCATCAGCAGACCTAGTGTAAGGTAGGGTTAAAACTTCAATAGCAGTAGCAGAGTGGTGCCTTCAGGGCCGAGTTAGAAGGGTAGAGAGGTATGGGTTGTGGGAAAGATGCACAGTATCTGCCTACATTCTGCTGAGCTGCTCTCAATTCTATTTGCCATGCACTACATTTGCACAACAACATTACAAGTAATTTTTTTTAAAAAAACTACTTAAAATACCCCTTTTGTCCCAAATAGTGTTTAAATCATAATGTATCAAGAATGATGTGATTGTTTTTTCCTAACGACTAAGATCCAAATGTTAAATCAAGTGGTCTGTACGGAAATAAGGAAAAAAACCCCAAGTATTGTTATTTCAGAATAAATTTCTTTTCCCATCTTTCTCGGCACATTAAATGGAGAGCAGGGAGTAGTATTTTTTCCAACCATCCCTAGTCTCTGAAACAATAACCTATTAGCAATGTAGCTTGCCACAAATGGATAGCAAAACTGTCTCTTTCATGAATTATAGCAGTCTTTCAAGTAGGAAGAAGTAAAGTTGAAGCTATTTTCCATGTTTTTAATTTTACTGTCCAGGGATATGTGCTGGAACTGATGGATTTCAGGCAGAAAAATTAAATTTCATATATTAATAGGTAAAAACAGGGGGTTTGCTAGTATAATTTTAATCTAATTATTAGCTCAAGGAATTAGAATTTACAATATAGTGCGCCATCCTGTTAATGGTCTTCCTACTGTCTAGATTATAATATGGTTAGAATTGCATTTCTTGCTGGAGTTACAATAATACTATAACATTTTCCCTTAAAGTATGAAAGAAAAAAGGAGAAAGAGGGGAGAAGTTATTTTTAACTGTAATAACCTAAACACTCCACCCAAAAGACAGCCTTATTCATTTTTTTCATCTTTGTTTGTTGTTGTCATTACAATGAATATGTGATCCCAATTAGTGTTTCATGGAAGGGGCCATGTTGCTGGAACTCTGTAAATAAATAAGAACCTTAAAAGGCCTATAGTCAAAAGTAGAAAACCACTCTAGAAAAACAAAGATACACCCGTCACCATCTTCCAATCTTCTCGCGCTCTTACACATATTATTACTGAGGCAAAACATTCATAAAATGTATCTAAGTACAATCAGATGCCTATGTGACTCTTAGGAAAAGGAACCTAGAGAAGACGAGGAAAGTGATCCCCATCTTCCAGTTTCAAAGAATAAAATGTGAGTCACGGTATGGATCATTGAGATATACTGTCCAAATTCTGCTCGCAGTGACACTCTTGTTAAACCCATTCACTGCACCGGGGTTGCTGAGCAGCAGACAGTAAATACTGTAAGTAATGCCATACTAAGGAGAAGGATGGGCTTGTGGATAAAGCACCAGACTGGGACTCAAGAATTCTGGATTCAAGTCCTCACTATGCCTCACTCTTCCTAGGTGACCTCGGGCAAAGCTTTTTCAGCATGATACAATGCTCACTGAACTGAGTTTGAGTCTTCCAGCTGACTTTAATGAAAGCCATGTCTGACCATTAATCACTCTATGCTCCAACTGTCCAATGGAGATAGTGATTGTTCCTTTCTCTCAAACTTTGTCATCTCTATTTAGATTGTAAACTCTTTGGTCTCTTATTATGTCTGTGTACAGTGAATAGCACAATGGGACATGATTCTTAGTTGAGGCTTCCGGGTCCCACAGTAGTTCTAGTAATAATAACACTATACATACACTACAGTGTGCAATAAGCACGTAGGGCATTATAAAAGAAGGGCACATGCAATCTGCATGAATATTTTGCATGTGCAAAATCACCTTATTGTGCATATGTGCATAACTGACCATATGAATGGGAATATCTCATTTGCACATGTCACTGTGGTATTGGGCACATAAATTAGGTTATAATACAATTATATTATAATTTGAAAATCAAGCCTGCTGTGCCATGTTTTTCCATTGTAATTTTTTGCAATACTGGGGCCTTCGATTATATATTCTTCAGGAAAGGGGGCCTCCTTCCTTCTTTACTTTGTAGAGCACTGAGCACAAGCAGGTCCTGACTGGGGCCTTTGGGTGCTACAGTAATATAAACATTTAATAAAAATAATAAAGACCAAGTTGAACAGTAAACACAAAGATTCAAAGTGATCACACATAAACTAAAAAAAACTACTAAATCTTTCAGAGGGTTGGGTTTTTTTTTTAAGAATCCTTTAAGCCCCCAACTTTCCCCTTGAACATGTTAATGATTCCTTTAACATATATTTCATTATGGCAATCTCCTAACTGATAGTCTGTTCAAGAATACATGAAATATTTATCTGACCGCAAACAACTGAAATGAAAATCCCTTCATGAATTTCCTTGGAAGGCTCCCAAAATCACACAGTACTCATTTTGTTGCGGTTTTGTTTTCTATTCTCCTTAGCACATGTCACATGTTGGCTTTTGGAGAGAAACCTTTAGGGGTATCGCCAAAGAAATGACTTTCCTTTAACATGTTTTCAGGGCACAGAAAATAAGAGTTTATTTACCATACCGGGTTGTCACTCTTCCTGAGGCAGGTGTTTTGAAGGCAGTGATGTTGGAAACATCTCTTCAGAAGGCAGGCTCCATAACTTATATAAACATCAAACAATTTTAAATTATGTATGGAAAAACATGCTCAAGAAGTGATGCAATATTAATAAACAGCATCTTTGAATGTTCAAAGTAGAAGGATGAATGTTGAATAAAAATGCCATGAATGGATTTTTGGTTTCAAGCGCAACTTTACTTTGTCTCCTAGCTAGGTTATGTCCATTCTGAGTGAAACTGACCAGGACGCTAAATGCTGTATTGGCACTAATATTGTAATGATGATGGCTGTAATAAGGAAAGTCATTAGCTGCAGAGTGAAGTAGCAAAAGACTAACAAGATCTAACTTCCTGTACATTCTGTAATCTCTCCTAAATAGTATTAAAATGCCATGTCAAATTCATGTTTCTCTTCTCACAGTTTTAAATAGAGCAGAGAGTGACATACTGTTCTCTTTTCAGATGAAGTAACTCACTGACCTCTTCTAATTGGCATTCCAAGGTACATGTCCGCTTCCTTATGAAAATGTTATTCTTAGCTGCCCATGCCTTTTCTTCTTCCAAACGCAGGCAAACTTCCAGACTCATTCTGCTTGCTAGTTGTTTATATCTTTTCTGCTAGTAGTGTAAGCTCTCTCATTCCAAGATAAAACATGTAAGTCAACACAGCCAGGTATTTGGTATTAAACTTCACTCTTCTTCTTGCCTTGAATCCCCTCTATAGCTCTGTTATGATTCTTGGTTCATCTTATCCTGCAATCTGCTCTTTAATGCCCAGTAAAAGTAACTTTCCGCATTGCACCTTTTATTTCCTTCTCCTACTCAGATCTTTGTGCCTACTTGGACAGCATCCTTTGCACTTGAAACAATTTGCCAACCCCTTTGTGTCCTTCCAATTTCCACTAAGTTAGGAGGGTTTAGTCACCATGTGTCAATGAGGTTGATATCCAATTCTGGATCCCCAAGTGAACTTGCATTCTTAAGTGGTATCACTAGGAAAAAAAAGTGCTTTTTTCATCCATGTTTAGTGTGGTGCTTGCTCCTGATTCTGCCTCACACAGACTGACACCCATCCCTTGGTAACTTATAATGATGGCATTTATAATGTTTTATTCCTGTTGTGCTTTGGCAATGGAATGTGCTTGTCTGTCAAACACTCAACAGCTAGCCAATAAATCCAACAAGCGATCTGAACCTTTAGCAGATTCCTAGCTCTTATAGTCACCCATTAAGTATGTCTACTGATATTAGCATCTATTTTTTTCAGGGGTAGAGCTGGACCGCAGCACATTTTTGTTCTGTGGATATCTTCGTTGGACAGCTGTAAATAGTATTTATCATTAAATATAGGTAAGCCCCATGGATGTTTGTAAAATAATGTAGATCTGGATGAATTATTAATTAAAGACAAACAGAGAGTGAACTGTTACCTTTGTTCATGTAGCTCTGACATACATTAATTTTGATTGTCATGCCATCTCATATGATTTCTCATAAGCACAGTATCACAAGCCATTTTTCATAGGAAATAATGACTAGTGGTCAGGGGAATTTGTATTTAAAAAGCACCATATTATCTCCTGATAGGTATAGAATTAACACAGCTCCATTGGAGACAGCTAACACCTAGTCAAGATCAAGTTGTCTGTTGCATATCCGCTAGTCTGGGTAGACTAGCAGATATGCAACAGGAGGATTGTTTTTCACATCTTCTTTAAAAATTAACATTTTAAGGTCCATCATCATAAAAGACAAGGTCTGTTGCATATCCGCTAGTCTACTCAGACTAGCGGATATGCAACAGGAGGATTAATTTTTAAAGAAGATGTGAAAAACAACATTTTAAGGTCCATCATCATAAAAGACAAGGTCCTGGAGTTCTTAGTTAGAATGAGATTCTGACCAATCCTTATACATGTGAGGCCAGGGAAGGTCCAAAGTAGTGTGGCTCTGTTGGGACTCTGTTGGACCTACCACAGCCATGATCTGAATTCTTCAAGACCTGGGAAGAGTGCACACGGAAGGGACAAACCCAGCCCCATCCTTCACAACAGAATAGTGAGGGGAAAGCTCTGTGAGCTGATTCTCATTGCCTGTGCTCCCTGCTGTGGGTTGTGTTAGGGGAGGTTTCACCTGACCTATGATTCTGTGTTATTGACTGCTTTTGGTAGAAAAATAAAATCCCAATCCCAGGTGTTAAGCATGTGTAAGGACTATTTACATGCAAGGCTGAATCCCACATTCCTGGAGTGTAAATAGAGAGGACCTTGGTTTTGTATATATTTTAAAATACATTGTAACTCTAAATGTAGTTTAAGTCAACACATTATTAATCCTACCTTAGTGCCGGGGGACAGACTAGATGACCTCTTGAGGTCCCTTCAGCCATGTATTTCTATAGTTTTTTTATTTGAGATTTTAAATTAAAGGTCACCTTCAAATGATCTTGCCATTTGTTTAAATGCCCACTGCTCTGAGGAGGTCAGATTGGCATGGGATGTAAAAATGAGCCAGACAAATATCTTTTTGGGGGCAGTGGGCTGCTCCTTTTGCTTCTCCAGCAGTAAAGTTTCTTTGACAAACCCATGCAAATGGTATATAATTCTTTAATGAAACAGGTCAATAACTATCCCAGCTCCAAGTATTGCAAAGAAGCAGCTAAAATGAAAGCAGTAGAGATTAAACCAAAAGTTTAATTTCCCCTTTTATTCAGAGGATTAATTCAGTCTGTTAAAATTCTGCATTTTAATAGGATAGAGTGAACACAGTGGTCTATGTAGCACAGAGGAGGGTGGGTAAAAATAAAGTCTTCTGATTCTTGTCATTCTGGATTGTGAGTGGCTCATAACAACATCCTGATTTAAGCGTGTGATCTCTAATTAAAGGATGTTAAAATATTCAGAATCTGGGAAAGTCTTTGAAGCCAGCCCCAGAAAGAGGCTTTGTTCCTTTTGTCAAAGTGATTTAGTTATAATAAGTTGGCTCTGTAAGCAGAGATCATAGTTCCGATAAAATATGAAAAAAAAAATTAAAAAATCCTACACACAACAATCTCCCCCCCTCCCCCGCCCCCATCAAAAGATCGTTAAAGTCCTAGTGGAAAAGGGGAAAAAAAGTCTGGTTGATGTATCACCAAAATTCAGTCTTGATTCATTGGAAATTGATTGAGATTTTAATCCTAGAAAAACTGTATTTGTTGGTGTTGGTTTAAATCTTTAAATAGCTTTGGGCCTTCCTACTTGTGACTGCCTTTATTGTCCTACTAGAGTGCCACATTTGTCATCACCAAAAGCACTTGAACTGGAGACCTCTAGATTTAAAAGATATGAGAGATAGAGCATTCTGGTTAAGGGCTCCCTGTGGGACCCATTCTCTGCTTTGATCTGCAATAAACCAAATGGGTTATTTTTTTTTTTGTTTTACCCAGGCTTTGGGACAGCAGTGCACGGGGGAAGCTAACATTTCTGTGGGAAGAGCTGTGGGAGTTTTTTGATGGGTTACTATTTGCAGGGGGCTGTTAGTGTGGATTGTTTTGTAATTTATTCCAAGAGCTTTTAGAGTACTGAATAGTTATTTTGGAGGACTCTTGTTTTCCATTTTTAAAATCTTTCAGTCTATATATATCATCATACAAAAATAAAACAGGACAGAACATCATAACAGGACAGTTATTTGATGGGATCTGTTTTCCATAAACCCATGCTGATTGGCATTAATGACACATATTATTTATATTTACATTATTTAAATCTATCTGTATCTCTAGGAACAAAGATTGTAGGCCACACTTACTAGATAGGGGACTCTATCCTGGGAAGCAGTGACTCAGAAAAGAGATTTGGGGCTTGTGGTGGATAATCAGCTGAACATGAGCTCCCAGTATGATGCTATGGACAAAAGGTCTAATGCAGTGATACTCAGAATGAGGATCTCAAGGCACAAGTGGCTCTTTAATGTCTCTCTTGTGGCTCTTTGCAACACATAATATTAAATTTAATTATTTATTTGATTTAATTATTAATCGATCAGGATTTTTTTACTATGTTATTAACCAATTGTAGTTATAAAATAATAATAGTCAGTCATTTTGCTGTGAGAATAATATATAGTAAATAAAACAATGAATTCATACTACTGTAGCTCTTTTGGGTAATTTGATTGCTAATTTGGCTCCTGAACCAGTGAGATCTGAGTATCACCGGTCTAATAGGATCCTGGGATGTATAAATAGGGGAAACTTGAATAGGATTAGAGAGGTTACTTTACCTTTGTATTTGTAATTGTTCTTATGGGTCACTGGTGTGATCCATAAGAACAATTAAAGGATCAGAAAACAACATAAAGCAATGAACTCATGGAACACAATCTGTTCATCTTAACAATGAAAAGGTTGATCACAGTCTATGAGTACCAATATGAGGAACAAATATTTGATAGTAGGCTCTTCATTTCTAGCAGAGAAAGGTATAACAAAATCCAATGGCTGGAAGTTAAAGTTAGACAAATTCATACTGGAAATAAGGCCTATGTTTTTAACAGTGAGGAGAATTAACCATTAGAAAAAAAAATATTCAGGGTCATGGTAGATTCTGCATCACTGGTCATTTTAAAATAAAGATTGGAAGTTTTTTCAAAAAGCTGGTCTTAATTCAAAAGAGATTATTTTGGGGAAGTCTTGTGGCCTGTGTTATACAGGAGGGCAGACTAGATCAGAGATCGGCAACCTTTGCCCTGTGGCCTGCCAGGGTAATCCCCCTGGTGGGCTGAGCCAGTTTATTTACCTGACACGTCCACAGATTCGACTTCTCGCAGCTCCCACTGGTCACGGTTCACCACTCCAGGCCAATGGGGGCTGCAGGAAGCAGCGGCCAGCACATCCCTCAGCCCAAGCTGCTTCCAACAGCCCCCGTTGGCCTGGGACAGTGAACTGCGACCACTGGGAGCTGTGATCGGCCAAACCTGTGGACACAGCAGGTAAACAAACCAGCCCGGCCTGCCGGGGGGCTTACCCTGGCAGGCCGCAGGCCAAAGGTTACCGATCCCTGGACTAGATGATCACAGTGATCCCTTCTGGCATTAGAAGCTATGATTCTATGAGTCTATGAACATCTATGTTTGCATACACAGTGGAATTGGGAAAGTATATTTTCCCTGGACCTCCCAATTTTTCAAAGCTGAATTGCTTCAGGGTGCCGGTGTGATTTGAAATTTGGCTGTGGGCAAATATTGGGAACAGCACTTACGCCAAAGGGAGTTTTTGGTGAGTATTTTTACCAGTTCAGATAAGGCTCCTTTTTCTCACATTTTGATCATCCAATTGAGATCAGATTGTTATTGCAATGTGGACTAGAAAAGGCTACATAACAGGCTGATGGATGACCTGTTGTTTGCACTGCCTGTGACAATTTGATTGTTAGTGTGGTCACGGGAGATTCTGCCTAACTAATGCTGAACAGGTTATCTCTGAGGTTTCGTCATTCATACTTAGAACCAATTGTCACTGAACCATTGAGCTTCTGACATACTATATGCTATCTCCCTCCTACAGCAAGTCAAAAAAGGATGGGGGCCTTAGGAATCAGGTGTTTGCTTCTATGGACCCAGGTTTGTACAATGAATCCTGCCTTTTGGTCTTAGAAAGTTCCCAGATTTGACCCCTTTACATTGGCCTTTTTTTTCGGTCAAAAAACATTTGGCATTATACAATGATGTGATTTTATCTGATTTGATAGTATCTTTTTATAGGACTTGAATTGGACCTCTGTTATGTTCATGACTTTATATAAAGTGGCCTTCACTCCCTGAGAGCTCATACTGTGAAGTATGCACAGCATACTTAGCACAGACAAAGGTGGACCTTGAGAGACAAGAGGAGGGCTAGGAGAAAAGCATGGTGCAAGATCTGCTTCCTAGAAAATATTTTTGTCATAATAGTCATACTCCTGGAAGTATTGTCATTTCTCTGAAGAAAGTATGTTGGATGCATGTTTCAGTGAAGAGCTGGCCAGGATAGAGGCTGTTTGCTAATTATTGTAAAATTTCTGCCTCTACAGGTTTTATTTTTGCAATAATCCTGACTTACTTACCACAGGAAGAATTGTAAAGAGGCTAATTTGATCATTGTTAATGACTGTGACCTAGTGATCTGTTTTTCACCAATGTCCATGATAACAACCATGCCAGCCAGAGCAGCCATTGCTCCTTGATCTATGAGCCCATCAGATTCGCCATATTAATGTCCTTGTTCTGTAAAGTGCAAAGTAGCCTGAAATACAAATAAAGTCTTAGGGAACTGAAGCATAAGCCATAAGTCATAAGTTTGGGTCAGGCAGCCTTTTATTGGGAGACTCCTAGGAATACACTGATGATGTAGAAAAGAGTGTTCAAGAGGTGGCACTCTTCAGTCTGCCGCATAGCTGGAAGTATCTAAAATTGAGCCCTTGACCAACTGTGGTCATTCAAAAAATCCCATGGCACATTTTATAAAGTATTTTGGCCAAATTTCACCTCAAGTAATTATCATCCAATCTTGTTAAATCCTCCTTGGATTTTCAGTTTGGACATGGCATTCCTCACTTCTTGTTCCTAAACTGCAGTGTAATGTCACTGAGTGCTCTCAAATAGCTTCTGTGTTCCTTCCAAGAAATGGCCACATTTCAATGGTGAATTAAGTTATTCCGATATATTCTTTACCTCTCTCACCAGGGAGACATGAAAAGTAAAAAGCCTTTAGATGAGGCACTAGAGTAGGGTGCACTAGACTGATAAATTACTATTATTTAAGTTCTGGGTTTGTGGTTATACAAAAAGTTTAAAACAGGCTATGGCCTTCATCTATGACAAAATTTGCCTTGGTTTGTATGGGACCCCAATGATTACATTATTATTTGTGTTACAGTAGCTCTAAGAGGCCTCATCCAAGATCTGGCCCAGTTATAGTTGGCCTTTAGGAGATAATTTAGGAGACAAGAAGAGATTATCACTGTATCAGAGTTTACCATTGACATACACAAGCTAAGTAAAGAACAAGAATGAAGTTGTTGACATACACAAGCTAAGTAAAGAACAAGAACGAACTGAGGCACAGAGACTAAGTGCCCAATGTCCCATAGGAAGTCTATCACTGAGCTGGGAAATGAACCTAGATCTTCTACAGCCCCTTAGCCATGAGACTATTCTTCTTCAGCCATGTGACCTTATGACAGGAAAATAATGCTTTTATTTGTTTATTTAAAGAAATAACATAGAATGCATCTACTCAGCCAGTGAGAATAAAGAAATAAAAACAGTAACCACTCTTGTGTTTTCCTATGGGTTTTTTTCTGTATAGCACATTGAATACACATATAAATCACTTTAATGTCTGCTATCCTTGCAAGACACTGGCAAGAACATGTCCTTAGTGGTTATAGTACTCCACACAGTATAGTCAGTTTTCAGGTTCCTTTACTGTTTTCATGCATAGTACATTATATCTTTAAATACACACACATAAACATGCATGCACATGTGCGCACATATACACAACTTGGCTTGAGCCTATAAATTAAATTGCTCAGTTTTAGGCTGAGTCACCCTTCTTTTTTTCAAGCACTGATCCATGCAGAGCTGCCCTTGGCTTTATCCGTTTATTTTAGTGATGTACCTGCAGAAAAGGGATTCTTGTATTATGTGATACTTGTTATACATAACTGCAAACTGTGTTATGCCTGCCCAGAGGGAACTCATCAGCTACCATCCATCTGCTTAGTCACAGCTCCCTCATTGATTATTCATGAAGCAGATGCCTTAGAAAGCAGATATTGGTCGTGTTCGTGGTGATAATCTGCATACATCAAAAACTTAAGTGCTATCATTTGTTCTTTTTCAATACATGACCTTGAGAGCAGCAGGGCTCTGCAACAATGCTTTTGGTTCTTTATACAGTCTTGAAGTCACTTTTTCTGAGTTGTCTTAGTAACTTAACTCCTCAGTATGTGTGCAAAGGATCTGTTCAATCTGCTTTCATTCAGTTATAAGCCATTCCTTTTGGAAAAACTTCCATAAAACTCAAATCCTCTTGAAGACTTAAATCTGAGTGGGGAAGAAGCAAGAAAAATGGTTAAAAGCTGAACTTACAACTGCAAATTGATGGCCAAAGATTTCCTTCTGTTGAACAAGCCCTCAGAAAGTTTCTTGCCTAAAAACTGTGCTCCACCTTCTCCACGCAGGAATGCAGTTTTTCCAATAGATCACTTCCCCATAAAATATCAGAGTAAGGATATTGCATGTACTGTTTTCTTATTGCAGATATTGTTACATATTCTTCCCTCTTCACTCCGTGCATGCTTTCTTGAAAAGGAAAACATTCTTTCTTCATTGATTCAGTGTTTGACGTTATTTTCCCCTGCAAACTCCTTTGGTTATTCACAATGCTACCCTGTCACATAGGGCTTTTTGCTGCTTCTGAAATGCCAAGTTCCTGAACTGTTCCCCATTTACCAATATGTCAGATAAAAGTTTTTCTTTGTAGCATGTTTAAGAGAGAATATTTTTTTCTTAAAGCTATGCTTTTGGAATTATTTGGGGAAGTCCTATGGCCTGTTTTATGAACGAGGTTAGACTGGGTGATCATAGTGGTCCCTTCTGGCCTTGGAATCTATGAAAGAGAAATACACGGTATCTAGAAAAGAAAAGACATTTTTCTTGGCTATATTTCATTTCATGACCTTTCTTCCCCCCTTCCCCTAAGCTCCTTCAAAACTGTTCTGTCTAGAAACTGATTTTGTTAAAAGATAAAAGGATGAATATTAGTCTGGCTACAGAAAACAGTTGGGCTATGTTTGATGGAGACAATTCTCTCATGTGCCATCACTGATTACTGGCATTTTTTTATTATCGCTGTGCCCAGTAGCACTGCTCTAGTTAAGTATATGTCGATGTTATGATTATAAACCACAATTTTTCCCCCAGGGCTTATAACTTGGGCATTAAACTTCAATCCAAGATGAAACATAACAAAGGCCTACACCAGCTTGCTCGTGGATTTCTTTTAAGAAGAATAAATAAAAATTACTTTAACTAGTTCATAGTTTCAAGACATACAAAAAAGACATTCACCAATCTTTTTTTCTCATGTTATTTATTAGATTTTGTATTCAGAAATATTATCCATTGTGTGTCAACAATCTGTGCAGTACTATACATGCATACACAATATGGTGTTTGTCTGTGCACAGTAATAAGGAACTTATCATCTAACTGAGACACAAACAAGAGACATTCTGATACAACTCAAAGTAATGGAGCAAACTTGCAGCACTGGTGATGTCTGAGAGAGATTCTTGATGAAGTTGTGTTGATGAAAAGGAGAAGGATGCAAAGGGACAATTGGCAGGAGGCCTGGCGAGGAATGAACAGAGTGATGAGAAGAAAATGTGTAAGCAAAGATGGGGTTTTGGCAGGTCTTGAAGATTCGGACAAGAAACCTGAACTTAATGCATAAGAAGGGATGTGAAATGGGTATCGATGTGAGTTTCATGCATATCCCTATGTCTATCTGAATAAGAAATCTATATCCAGGGGTAAAATCCTTACTCCACTGAAGTCAATGGCAAAACTTCCAAAATTTTCCCCATCATATCTAAGCACCAATGGTCAGAGTGGCGGCATAATTACAGATGAATTTAACATCAGCATTTTCAATAGATTGGAAGATGGCGATCTGAGATTATGGAAACCAGAAAAAAAGGAGGATAGCAGTAGCCAAAACCTGGGATGACCAAGGGATGGATAAAGATAGTAGGAGCTGTTAGGTGGAGTAAAATTCAGGTTTAGAGAATTTGTGGAAGAAAATGTGGCAGGCTTTGATGAAAGCATGAATGTTCAGGAAGGTGGCCAGGAAGGAGGAGGACACAACCCAAAGTTTACAGACATGGGGAGAGAAAAGGTACAAAATGCAGTTTTCACCATGCTGAGTTTAAGATGACAGTGGAAATCTAGGAGGATGTTGGAGAAGCAGTTGGGATATATATAAGATTGAATAGCAGGGCAGCAGTAGATGCAATGAGGCCAGAGATATCATGTCAGAGAGCCTTTTTGCATTGTCCTGTATATCCACTCAGTCACAGCTGTGCCAACTTTCATTACAAAACTATTTCAAGAAATTTTCCTTTTTAATGTTTGCTGTAGCATACACAGTGCACTGTTAAAGTAGAGACTCTTACATTTAATACAAATTTTGAATAAACTTTCCATTTTCTTTATATCCCTTTTTATCTATCTATCTATCTATCTTTTATTGGAGGGTATTGCTAGGACAACAAAATGCAAATGTCTGCAAGATGATATTGGCATCTGCACAATAACTATTTTAACCAAAAAAAGCAGCAGCCTCCACTCTTCAGATATTTTGGGGTGGGGAGAAGTTGAGCGCTTTCAATTAATACAATATGACTGGTTTTAGTATGTGGTCAGTCTATAATGTCCACTGTTGATTACACCATTTTTTAAACAAAATAGACACTATGTGAAATATGTTATTAACTAATGATAGACATTGCTTTTCATCTACTCTGCAAATAAATTATGGAATCATATTGGCAGATTGTTATTAATATGGATTGATTCTGTTGAAAGGTATTAGACTGCCAGTCTGAAATAAAAGTCCTTTATTTTTACCCACAAAAAGAGTAAAGCACATGTCCTAGTAGCACAATCTGTCTCTCCAAATATGCCTCAGTGTTGTTCTGAAGGAACGACATTAGGAATCTATTTTTTATGGATCATTCCTTGAACTTTCACTTCTGAGCCTGCTCACACTAGTTTGAATGGGGGTGGTTGTTCCTGGGATGTGGACAGATTTCCACTGGGAACTGGACTGAGCTCACCAAATGGCCATGGTTGGTAACAGGTTTTGCACACTACCAAAAGATGTTGGCTTTGTACCATGACATAGAGAGGTGAAAGACTCTGTATCCCATTCTAATCTCCTGATGAAGTCTCCCTTTATAAGATGCATTCAAACTTTATATCCATGTTTGAATGAGTATGAATTAAATTCCTAAAATTATTTGACTAGTTGTGATGTTCTTATAACAGCAAAAATTATGTGAACGCACCAAGAAGATAGCAGCTAATGTATTCTTTTGGACCACATCCTGCATAAACACTATCTGTAATGCAAGTATTAATTGATCAAAAATGTTTAAACATGAGGTGTTTCTAATTGTGTGTGTTTGATTTGTGCATGAAATTAATACATGCTCTCAATGCCAGCCCACACATTTTTTCTTTCCATTTTATGGAATTCAGGCACTTGTAAAAGAGATCTGCATGGCTTTTTTCTTTTCTTTTTTTTCACTCCAAAAGTCATCTAATATATTTTGTCTGCCTTCTTATACTTATTGTTATCACAAATAAAATTTAGTTTTCCCTAACAATGAATATTTAAATGTAATGAATTTTTTATATGTCATAAGATTGGATCTCAGCTTGCCATAAACATGTGTAGAATATGCTGAAATTTACTGACTAAACCTAATCACTGTGGCATGATATTAAAATGAAATTAGTTAAACTGAAGTCCTCCATAGATATCTAATATAGCACAGTAAATGAATCCTAGAGACAGGCTATAAAATGTACTTTGTTTACTTAGGCCAGGGCTACAGGGGGAGGGGGTGTCGAAATAAGATACGCAACTTCAGCTGCACTATTTGCATAGCTGAAGTTCAAGTATCTTAGTTCCAATTACCTGGCCGTCCCCACAACGGTGGGGTGGGGGGTCGACCACGGCTGCTCCCCTACTGATTTTGTTTACTTCTCCTGCCGAGGTGGAATACAGCCATCGATTTGGAGATCGATTTATCGCATCTAGATGAGACATGATAAATCGATCCCTGATACATCGAGTGCTACCCACTGATCTGGCAGGTAGTGTAGCCGTATCCTTAGAATATTTTGTTCTCTGTTGTGATAGTGCAGGTTTGTGCATACCTCACTGCTTTACTATCTTGGGACCTGGACCTACATGCCTTACTCCTGTGAGTAACTTTACTTTTTACTTATATAATTAGTACCATTGAAGATATTGGAGTAAATGTGAATTGAAGGATTGGGATTATACAGCCAAATGCAAAGTCAGTGGAGAGAAGTCCAGTGACTGGATTTTAGAACAGGCCTATTGAGGGGAAGAAATGTTCTTCAGTACTCATCAATTACTTGACATAACTAAGAATACAGTGTAAGGCTACCAAAGCAACCAGGTATTTCTTCCTCCACTAATGCACTGCTTCTGAGTTCCCACATTAAAAACCTCTGCATTTTAATGTTATTGTTATGTAAACGACAAAGTATTGTAGCATTACAGGAGAAACTATGTTGTCCAAACTACCAACAAAATTTTAATATGGCTTGAATCCACACACCACAGTACCTGCCTTCCCTAGTGCTGGTGACAGGTTTGTTTCAATTCCCATTCCCAATTTTCAGCCACAGTGAGAGGTGAAGCCTATTACAAAATCATAACCTGCTCTTTCTACCTTTTTCAGTATTGCTAACACTGGAGATTCCAAGAGTCAAGCCCAAAAAATCTGATGATATTGGCTTAAAAATCATAATTTTTTAAAAAAGAAGAAATGTTGACTTCTTTTTATTTATCTGCTGCCTTATGGGTCTTTACATTCACTCAGTTCACATTCTCGATACCTTCAGAAATTCACATGAAAAGAAAAGAGAAAGCCGAAATTGTCACATCATAGCATAATCACAGGACTCCACAAGCAGGGGTATTAAGGAAAACACCAAATATCAAGAGACTCACAATAAAATCACGTACGAGGAGCCTGTTTTGCAGATACAATAAAAGTCAATGGTATGTATTGCTTGGGGTATGCTGCTTTTAGAGCCTGAGCTGTCTGTGACCGTCCCGTGTGCCTCCTCCTGGGTTTGTGAGAATATGTCTACACTACAATTAGACCCCCAAGGCTGGCCCATGCTGATTCGGGCTTGCAGGGGCTTGAGCTAAGCGGCTGTTTAATTGTAATGTAGCCATTCAAACTTGGGCTAGAACTCTGTAAAATGGGAGGGTCCCAGAGCTCGGGCTGCAGCCTAAGCCCAATCACCTACACCACAATTACACATTTCCTTAGCTGGAGTCAGCTGGCACAGTGTTTATACCTGAATAGTCATGTTCTATCTGTTACAGAACTCTGGATCTGCTCTGTGTGTGTTTTCCTGCTTGGGGAATAAAAAGCCTATGTTTTTAGAGCTGCTACTAAAAAAGAATTCCATGATCTCTTGTATTTTGTCCTCCTAGACATTCAAGAGATGGCGCTCTGGTGTCACCCACATTTACAGAAAGTGAACTTCAAAGTCACTCACTCTAAATGCATTCATTTCCAAAGTGCTGTAGGCGTGCTCTTCCAGTCAAGGAACAGATGCAATGATAGTATATGACTTACCTGGCCAATGATAACTGAATGACACAACTCATATAGTGAATATACCAAGAATTGTTCATGATCTTTTTTATTTTTTTAACTTCAAAATAATCAATCTAAAAAATTCAAATCAATGACTACAGCTGAGGAAATTATACTCTGTTTGTGGGTATGTTCAGGACAGAAAAGGAGACAAAATTCAAGGGATCACTGTGAATTACTACATGCCTGTTGAATCATCTGAACCAAAATTTAAGTCCCAGGAATGAGAAGCCCTGCTTCTGAAACCCATGTGGAGATCGTGACATACCCCTCTGAGCTGGACTTAGTTTTGCTACATCTGTTTCTTTGGAGTCTGCCTAACTGCAGCAGAGGTTTCTCTTTCAAGTCAAATTAATTCAAATAGTTTTATGTAAAGATGGATACTTTTTTCTGGGCTAGTGCCATATCACAACAGGAAAATAAAAAGGATACTTAATATATCACTTCACATATTCAAATTCAAAAGACCTTTTCTTTCATTTCATTACCTTTTGTTCCAAATCTAACCATGCACTCTTTGGCTTCAGCAGGTGTAGCTTATACAGAAACAATGGATAACCTTTGGCCACTTAAAAGTATAGTCATAATATCTAAAAAGAAAGAGAATTTAAAATATTTAGGAATAAAATCAGTATTGCCAACCCCAAGGATTCAAAAATCAATAGTCAATCCCATCACCCCCCACCCACAAAAAAAATCATGGGACTGGCTTAAATATCAACATTTAAAAAAAGATGATGGTGAATTTGGGGGTTCGTTTTGTTTGCTTTCTATTTTTCAGACTTTTAGAGTTCACATTTTCTAACTTTTTTCTTAAGCCAGGAGGACTAGTTTCAAACAGTGAAAGCTGAGATTCTCATGTAATCACTGGACTCCAAGAGCTGACACTTTAAGAAAAACACCAATATCATGAGACCTTAGATAAAATTGTGAGAGTTGGCAACTCTGATAAAATGTAAAACATGGCAGTGTCATAGAACTGATAGCATCAGCTCCAACAAGACCTTTTTTTAAGGTACTAACAGTAGTTGCTCTAATGCCTCTGTTGGAGGAAGAACAGTCCAATAGTTGGGGCATGGGCCTATGATTTGGGTGGCCAGTTCAACTCCTTGCCCTGCCACAGACTTCTTGTGTGACCTTGTGTCATAACCATAAGGGTAGCATTAAATTCCTCCTTACCTGTAAAGGGTTAAAAAGCTCAAAATACCTGGTTGGCACCTGACCAAAAGGACCAATAGGGACAGAAGATACTTTCAAATCTGGGGCTTTGTTTTCGGTACTCTTTCTTTGTGGATTCATTCACTCTGGGATTTTTAGAGGGACCAGACATCAATCCATGTCCTCCACATTATTCTGAACAAGTAAGTCTAGGCAGGCAAGGTGTATTAGTTTATTTTTGTTTTTCCCATTTGTGAATCTTTCTTTTGTAAAGGGAGGTTTTTAATCCCCATTTTCTCTATAATTTTGAAACTAAAGTTAAAGGGGATTCCTTTATGTTGTTTTTGAATGTTTTGCTACTCTATTATCTACCATCTGGATTTTACAGAGGTGATTTTTCTTGTCTTTTCTTTAATTAAAATTCTTCTTTTATGAATCTGACTGATTTTTCCATTGTTTTGAAGATCCAGGGCTTTGGATCAGGCTCACCTGTAACAATTAGTGAGGGTTTTACTCTCAAGCCATTCCCAGGAAGGTGCATAAGGCTTGGGGGGATTTGGGGGGAATAGGAATTCCAAGTGGCCCTTTCCCTGATTCTTTGTTTAGGCACTTGGTGGTGGCAGCATACCATCCAGGAACAGGAGAAACTTGTGCCTTGGGGAAGTTTTAACCTAAGATGGTAAAATAAGCTTAGGGAGTCTTCTATGCAAGTCCCCATATCTGTACCCTAGAGTTCAGAGTGGGGAGGGAACCCTGACACCTTGAGCAAAACACTCAGCGTTTCTGTGCCTCAGTTCCTGAAAAATGGATTATTTCCCTTCTCATGGAGGTGTTGTGAGGATAGGTGCATGAGAAGATTCTGAGATACTACAGTGCTGGGAGGGAGCATATAAGTAAGGTCGATTATTCATTTCTTTCTTTTTCTTTCTTTCTTTCTTTCTTTCTTTCTTTCGTGCTACTATTAAGGTAAAAACGCATTTCAGGGCAAAATTTAAAAAGTCCAATTAAGCAGAAGTAATCAGAACTTACAAAAAACCTTGGTTTTCCCCTTTCCTAAGAAAAGGGATAGCTTAGCTCATCAAATGAGAAGAATAATTAATTAAGAGTACATAGTAAAAAAAAATCCTAATACCTAATATTAAACGTGAATGATGCAATCCAGAGATAACTGTCTTGCTTTTTTACAATGATATTGGGGTAAAAGTCTCTCTCTCTTTCTCTCTCTGAAGACTAGCCTACAACCCCATTGAATGAAATCCCATTGGAAGTTCATTGTGATTTCTTTCCTACCCAATAGCAAAATACGTTCTTTTTATTTCTTCCTGTGTAATCAGATAATGTTATAAGCTGGTGCAGTCTTCTTCAATAAGTTACTTTTGTTTCACAATAAGGGTCATCTAGATCTGCACAAAAAATTCACAATGAATAATTTATTAATCAATTCCAACTATTATTATGCTAGCCAAATAGCCACAGGCAAATCAAAACACCCTTGAATGTGCTTGTTGTTTAAATTAATATGAGAAATTAATTTAACCACAGTCAGTGGGAGCAGTGATCAGCCAAACCTGCAGATACGGCAGATAAACAAACTGGCCCCAGCCAGTTTGTTTGAAAAAAAATCATTTTGAGTAGCATGAAAAACACATTTTTCTAAAACTTTATCTTTTGATTTCAAGCAAGTTTAAAAATTAAAGGACATTCTGAAACAAAAAATCGTTTGGGACTAAAAATCTGAAATGTTTCATTTCAGAAATATCAAGACAAAATATTTAGATTTTTTTTTTGGTCTGAAATTTCTGTAGGGGTTTGTTTGGTTGTTTTTTTATATATAGAAACAATTCAGCCAAAATGACAAGAATTTGTTAAAAGTTTTGGTGTCACAGAATCTTTATTTTTCTCCAAAAATAAGTTTTCACCCAGCTCTAGTCTGCGTGTTTGTATGTAAGTACCCATTTTGTAGCCCTGTGTTGGTGCCTATCATCACATAATTTATACATTAAGCTAGTGAACTAGTGGGTCTTTTCCTTGATCTATAAAAATATGCCTATTATGGGTGTGAGGCATGTGCACATAAAAGATCGTGCAGTGTATGTGTTCATCAGTTGAACCAGTGTGACTTAATACCTAAAGAAAAAAATGTGGACTCCCCCATCAAATCACCTATGCAGGCCTGAGTGAGCTGACAATGTATCGTGAAGATCAACAGATTCTGGCTTTATCATAGCAACAAGAAACACAGAGGGTCAAAACTGAGGGCCCTCTATTACTCCTAAATATAACAGCCTACTTACTATTAACCTGAGCATCCCAATCCTGAGATAAAGGTATGAAGAGAAAGAAGGTTTTTAAGATCTAGTAGGTCAGGCCTAAGTACCGGAATGTAGAGTTTGTGAGTACTTTTCCTAATGTCACATCTATGCAATAAGATGATGACTGTGTATGTGGGCCATGAAGTATTAAAAAAAAAAATCTGTGAGCTATTCTTCTGCAGTGTTCAGACGTCTGGGAGATTAAAAAGTAACTGAAAGTAAAGATGCATAAGATGAGTCTGATGTATGTGGAGAATATTTTAAAAAGAAAAAGAAAAAAATGTATGAAAAGTAATAAGGCTCCTTATAGATATCATGATGAGGGGTACCTTAGAAATACTTAACATATATACTTTCCTTCTAGCCTGTGTCCCTGGATTGAGGTAGGAAGGCAGTAGAGATTTAAACAGGTTGGACACATGAATTCCTGGTGTGAGGTAAAACCTCTGAAGTTGCCCCAGGGATGAATTCAGTCCAGCGTATTTATGAAATTTAAGCAGGTCCTCTAATAGCTGCATGACAGGCTCACATATGATCATGTTCAAGAAGAGAACTGGAGACTGCCTGACTAACCAGGATTTCAAAAGTCTGATTTCTTCGTCTTTTAACTAGTATAAATAAAATAGAAACAAATATCATGCTCTTTTCACTCTATTTCTATTGATTATTATTTGTCTTTCATTAGTGCCAAGCAGCCAGCAACTCATTGTGCTAGGCACTATACAAACATACATGAGAGAGTACCTACCCTGGAGAATTTACAATCTCAGGGCTTGGTTACACTGGCACTTTATAGAGCTATAAAGCCCCCACGAGCGCTATAATCTCCTCCCCGTCCACACTGGCAAGGCACGTAGAGCGCTATAACCGCGGAGTTATAGCGCTCCTCGTAATCCACCTCCGCATGGGGAATAAGGGCTGTAGCGCAGCTGCTGTAGCGCTACAGCAAGAATGTGGACACCCACTGCGCTACAAGTGATCTCTGGAGATGCCTAGAGCCATTTAAGGCAATTGACTTCTCTTGCCTTTGTTTTGAACTCGGCTGGAGGAATGCGGAAGTACCTCTTTAGAGTTTCTCTCTTAACTCCGCAGATAAGCAATGCAAATGTTTAAGGAGGGAGCCTGTGTGAACACAAAGCCTTTTGTGAACGGAGGCTTGCTGACAGGCTTTCAGAAGAACAGAAAAACCAGTCTCTCTCCCTCCACATACACACAACGCATCCCCCCTCACCTCCCTCGTTTAAAAAGCACGTTGCACCCAGCTGAATGCTGGGATACCTGCCCTAATGCACTGCTCTTAATGCCGCATTAAGTGCCCCAAATGTGGCCATGCCATACCGCTGGCGTGTCTGAGTGTGGACATACAATAGCGCTATACATATTACTGTATAAGGGGACCACTATAACCAATAGCGCTATAATCTTGTAAGTGTAACCATACCCTTTGCATAAAACAAGAGACAACAGATGGATACAACAAACAGGGGAGAGCACAAGGAAACAATAAGATATTACTGGCCAGCATGATATGCACAACTGCTGCCTAATCACTTAGATAAGTTATGCACAGCAAGAGAGTTAGTTCCCTTTCCTCCTCTCACCTTGGCTTCCTGCCCTTTAGCAGAGATTGGCTTTTCACTAAAGTAAATGATGCTCACTAGGCACAGCCTCTTCTTACTTTTCTACAGCTGTGAAATGGCAATTTAATGTCCTGCACTCCATTTTAATAGTTTTCATGAAAATGCAGGACATCACATTAATATCGCTCCTTATGTGGCTACAGAAATACTTATTAAAGGTACAGTCAAAATATTGCTCATCAACTTCAACAGAGCAAATAAATAATAATAAAAAAATAGAGTGGTAGGAACAGGTAACAGAGGGCAGATTCTGTTGTTCAGAACGTCCCTGCCATCCCTAAGTATGTCTGAAACCCCAGAGGTGGGACTCACCCATACTGTTTGCAGATCAGACATCTAGCAGTTTTTTATACCCATGTTTTACATATTTTTCCTCTGATACAGAGACATTTAAAATGAGGCCTTGACTATGACTTTGAAGATATGATTCCCTGGCTTTCCCCACCAAGCCTTTATTTTTCTTCCATCGATGCCCTTCTCAAACTCTTAGGTTATGCATAAAGTGTAGATATTATAAAATACAAACAACAAATAAATACTTTTCAGAATTGTTACCACAAGATGCATTCATTAGTCTCCCAAGATAGCTTGTAGTCTGATAGTTTTCACCTTCTCCTCTCTACTCCCTGATCCCTATTTGTATTATCTCCACTGTTGTTCTCATCCTTACACAGCGTTAGTGAGAGCAGCAGCACTGAGCCCTGAGGAGCAGTTACTCTTGTGAGGAGTCCCAATGACAAAAACGTGGCACAAATCAACGTAGGGGAAGCTCATCAGAATCAGGCCCATAAACTCACCTTCAACATTCTTAGCTTGGTTCAACATTAGTAGGATGAAACAGCGGTATTGATCTTTCCTTTCTTTATTCTTTCCTTAGTTATGTGATTGGAATAATTTGTGTCTATTTGTGAGCTCTGTGCCTATGTACTTCTAATCAAGTAATTAACAAGTCCTCTGCCCATTCAGTTCTTATGACATACTTTGCCTATATTTACCTTGAAGACTATAACTTCACATTGTGTTTTCAGCCTGTAAATTTAACGTCATCCAGTCTTTGATATAATGTAGGCACCTTTGTCACTTGTATGTTTATTAATTAACATTTCTTATTCTAAATAAAAACACATTTTCCAGACTAATAATAGAAATAGCTTTCTAGCAATAAAACTTCTGATGATGATGACTTAAGGAGGGAAACACTCCACTACCAGAAACCAGGTACCCCACTCTCATCCTGGTATACCTACCTGAAAATCTCCAAACAAGGGCAAAAGAGGCATATGTGCACCTGAAGTGGAACATCCATAGGGCACACATATCTAAAAAAAAAAAAAAATCACAGAAAAGCAAGGCCCTTGGATTGACAATACTGCATTAAAAACAATGCATCTTTTCCCTAGGGGTCTTTTTAATGTGCATTTATCTTATGTGTTTTTTTAATGGGAATAAGAAGATGAATCAATGCTCTCCTCTCAGAGAAATGGACTTTTAAGTGCTGGGCATTTTTCAGAAGATCCTAAGGCTGACGTCACAAGAAGAGGGATTGTTTAACTACAGGAGATCATTAGGTCTTCTCAGCATTTAAAAAGCAATTCATCTGCAACAGACACACCGATTTAGATAAATATCTGTAAAACATGCCAACAAGAATGGATTGTGAAAAGTAAGGATGGTTTATTTTCATAGCAAAGTGGCAATTCCCTGGCTTACATTTCATGGTGCTAAAGGGAAAATCTCTCTAATGTATACCAAGCAATCCTTTATACAATCCTGTGCTCCTGTTGTTACAATTGCTTGACTTGGGTCTCACAGTCATGCTAATGCATCCATTGTGTGCTATGCAGACCCTCTGAGTCAGGTCTGCAGGCTGACCTCAGGCAACACTACAAAATGCCAGAGATTTTACCAGCCATCTATTCATTGTTTTCATTATAAAGTTTATTCTCACCTCATTTCATATGTATAGTTGCCACCACGTTAATACCAATGGTACTTAGTCTTGGTCAACTTTAGGAACGTATGTTGGTATAACTATGTTGCTCAGGGGTGTGGAAAAGCTATACCCCTGAGTGATGTAGTTATACCAACCTAATCCCTGGTGTAGACATAGCAATGTTGTCAGGAGGACTTCTCCCGTTGACATAGCTACTGCCTGTAGGGAGATGGAGTATCTATGCTGATGTAGATTCTGCCTCCAGGTACCCTGAAGCCACAGCCTTGTCTAACATTGAAACTGAAACAGTGTCAACAGCTTTATTCACCATTTTCTGCTAAGTAGGTTTTCCCAGTGAAATCTTGACAGACTGTGGTTCAAATTTCATGTCTGTAGTATCTAAAAAGTTATGGGAATTACACAGAGTAAAGCATATAAAGGCTGGTCCCTAACACCATGGGTCTGTGGAAAGATTTAGTGGAACTTTAAAAGCTATGCTAAGAATATATGTCTTCAGGGATGATGATGACTGAGGTGATCTTCTCTATGTGTATAGAAGTGTTCCTCAAGAATCTACTGGCTTTGCCCCCCTTTGAGTTCTTCTAAGGGAGGCAGATGAGGGGACCCTTAGATTTGATTTGAGGTTCTTGGAAGAACAGTGCTGTCAAAAAAAGGATAGCTGGTAGGGCAGTATGTCATTGTTTTAAGGCAAATATCCAAGTTATGATAAATTTAGTACAACAGAACCTTGAAAAAAGTAATGGGAACTCAGGAAATTTAGTATGATTGGCATACTGAGGAAACATAGTTTGATATTGGTGATTTGGTGATAGTGCTGGTCCTTGTGAGGAGAAACAAAATGCAGGAGTATTGGGAAGGACCTCTGAAGGTGATTGAAAGTGCAAATGAAATCACACATGATGTAAGCAAGCCCAATGACAGAGGAAACAAAGAGTGCATATCAACAGATTAAACGTTTTCATGAATTGCATTTGAAAAAACAAATGTTTGCTAGGCAAATCTCAAAGATTTTATACACAAACACACACATCCTGCAGTCTAGTCCCCCACACCGAGGCAGGGCTAAGTATTATCTAGACATCAACTGAGGTGGGGGCGGCTTAGACTGGGCATGATGAAATGCTTAACCCATTCATTAGCACTCATTCCCATGCTAATATTTCATTGTCTCACTAGAATTGTCACTCCTGTATTTTTCACCTGAGCCCTATCTTTATGATACATTTTCTAGCTACTGTACATCTGAGAACTGATAAATAAACCATTTATATCCTCCATTGTTGCCTCAATTCCCTCTCCAGAGTCTCAGGAAAGCAACAATTGAGTACACTCAGTTGACCCAAACTGATTATCCATGTTTATAGTTCTCCAGAGTAAGGCAATTCCACCTCCTCTACCACTTCCATACTAATCCCTGATTTGGAGAAGGTTAACCTGTAACTGTTCCGTGATTCAGCATTTTCATGGGAATCTAAGAGCCCAGTTGTGCATGGGTAGACTCCAGCATTGGTGCAGACACCAGCAGCTCTCTGCACAGGCACAGACATCTGCATACCTGGTTTGATTGCTGGACCAGGCTTTATATTCTTTGTAGATCACCTTTAAAACGGTGAGCATTCTTCACCACCTTGCACTTGCTTAGTGCACAAAGAGTGATATCTCTGTTCAGAGAACAAACAAAACAAAAAGGCCTTTCATTGTAAATACCTCACAAGGTATTGTCCTCAGATCTTTTAAATAACCATTTGAAAATTCCATTTGGTTTCTTCTTTTCCCATTTTATTTCCCTTCTTTACCTTAGCATTTCATTAGCAAACAGCCAAACATTTTATTGGGGTTTAAATAGAAATAAAAACCCAACTTTAAGAATGTTCAGATTTAATTATGGCTACACATAATTAAATGTGGCAATCTGGTGATAAAACCTTTAAGTAATGACTCATAAAGAGATAAAAATGGACCATGTGTTTAATCAGTTTGCAGCCTTCCACAGACGCTAGCATAGTACAGGTGCTAATGAGACATCTGTTGCTTAGGACACTAGAGAACACATGCAATTCAGTGATGAAAAAAAGTCAGTAAGTTATACAAGACAGATGTACTTGCCAAGAAGTCCAGCCATAATCTTAAACTTTGATAAGATTTGGGAATACCAATATTCAACAAATGATGTATTTTTCTTCCCTGCCATAGTTTACTCTAGGGATAGATAACCTGAATATTTGAATTTGCTGAACAACATGAATATTGGTTTTATTATTATCAAGGATATTTTATCAATCATCCCTGATGGTTAATAATTTGCCATCTACTTTGGAGACCACAACCGAGAAGCGTGACTATAACAGAACTAAATTGGGTGGATGGTGGGGCAGAAAAAACATCCAAGCCAGCTTGAGAAGCCTACCTGGGTTTGTAGAAAGTGTACTGTAGTCATACACTGTAAGATAACTGGCATACCATCCTAGACAATACAGGAAGAAGGTAGAACCAGGAACTAGCCCCTGAAAACTCCCAAAAGATGGAGGAGAAGTTAGAAAACAACCAGGCTACCATTCCCACCAGGAGAAAGCTCCAGGTAAGAGCTAAGGATAAGGGAATACCTTGAGAAAGGTGGGTACTCTTAGGCTGTTGGCTGGAGGTTGATGTTTGGATACATATTATATCTGAGAGTCCAAACGCCTTTTGAACATCAATAGCCTCATGGTACCTGAATCTGAATATCAGCTTCCTTGCTCATCATTATATTTAGGGAAGATGCTGTAAGGTTTAGTCCTGCACTGGCAGCAGGATACATTAGATGACCTAATAGTTTTTTTTTCCATCTCTCACCTCGCACCTTCTTTTAATCTATAACCTTTCCCATATTATGTTAATAGACAGAGCCCTTACTCCCTGGTATTACTAATGGACATTATCAGCTAGATCAACCATAGAAATTACCTTCCTAGTGAAAGGAACCCAGGCTGCCAGTCCTGGATCCTGGAGTCTTCTGTTATCCATAGCAACTTGAATGAGCAGCAGCTGAGCAATCTTCCCCATACTACTAGACCAATGTGTGTAACCTTACCCTGATGTGTAGAGATTCTCTCTATGGCTGAGAGGTGTTCACTTTCTATTCCCATTCAGCTCTTGATCTCTATGCTGAGCCTACTGTTATGCACCAATAATGATGGCAGTTTTTGTGATGTAGTCTTATGGACATTGGATACTGGACATAAAGGCCACATAGGTCATCACACAGCTATGACACAGAAACAACTATTAAGCCAGATGTAGGGCCACCGCTCCTGGGGAGGAAGGGGGAGGAGAATCATTACTGTTGTTGGAAGTCTAAGCATAGGGTTGCCCAGAAGTATTGCCATGAACACCTTTTTCTGTGGTCTTCTCTAGTGCTGGTCAAAATTATTCCTTGTTTTCATGAAAAATTTCTAAAATATATACAAAAGTTTCCATTCTGAAGCTTTTGAAACAGAAATATTTTTTGTTTCATTACATTTTTCATGGTTTTTGAAAACTTTCAATTTCCAACCCCCGGCCCAACAACTTTCAAAACCAAGAAGAGACACCCCTCCCCCCATGTGAAACACCGATGGACTGCGCATACCAAGTATATATGTGCACACTCATCTACTCAAGGTGTCAAGAAAACACCACATGCCTACCACAGTTGCCAACATTCAAGCGGTAAATAAGGACCCTGACTTTCACAATAAGCCAAAAATCAAGCTAATCCCATTTCAAAATAAGGTCAAAACAAGCCAGTCCCTAAGTATCCCAACACTATATGTGACTAGATTCCCCTGGCGTGCAGTCTCAAACTCTACAGGGCACACTGTGCACCCCGACTCTCTCCCCGCTTTGCCCCTGCTTGCCCCCCTTTGCCCTGCTTGCCTGGAGCCAATCAAAAAGCTACAAGCCAAACAAGCTACCCAGCAAAAACAAGCTGACAAGCAATTTACAAGCCAATTAAGCCAAAAACAAGCTCAGTCTCTGTATTTATTTCACGGGTTTGGCATATCTGATGCCTACATGTCATCAGCAGTCCCCAATTAAAAGCTGCATAGACACAAACTGAAAATTAAAATAATTTAAAAACCTGAATGAAAAAAATCACAAATTTTATTTTTGCAAAGAATAAAGCATCATAGAAATAAAAAATAAAAATGTGAAAGATTTTACGCACCCATAAAATTTTCTTGGAACTGAAAAGTTTTCATGAACATTTTTGTTTTTGAATATATGATATTTTTTTCAACACAAATTATTTTGTTTGAAATATGACCAGATGTACCCTACACCTTCACACAGAGAACAGTCTGGACAGAAGAGAGACAGCAGGAAGTCTGCGTCTGTTTCCCAGAAGATGAAGGAAAAAGAGTGCAGTCTGTGTGCATGGTCCTAATACTCATGCAAGCTGCATAGCCAAAGGCAAGACCTGGTCTTTTTCTTCAGAGAGAAAGAAAATACCGTGGTTTTCTGGCTAAGAAACTAAATAAAAGCAGTTGAGTATAAAGGCTGAGAAGAAAGTGGGGAGATAGACAAAAAATAGGGGTGATGAGAGACAACCTGAAACTCCCATCACTTGGAGTCTTTAAGAAGAGATTAAATGTCTTTCGAAAAGATATGGTTTAATCCAGTTTCTGGGGGGAAATAAATTATAGTCTGTGTATACAGGAGCTCAAAATATATGATCATCGTGGTCCCTTGTGGCCTTAGAGTTTACAACTCTTATACTGAAGAAGGGACTAATAGGAAAACTAGGAAATATAATGAGGGAGAAAAACAGAAAGATGAGAGGGAAGAAGGAAAATGAAGGGCCTGGAAAAACAGGAAGGAAGGGAAACTGTGAGACTTTATTCTGAAACTCCTATTTTTAACCAGTTGCTTCTAATGGGGTTAGAAGGCAAAATCACGATGCAATTCAAATACGATGGTTTTTTTCAAACCTTAAAAAATCTCATTTAAACAGAAGTGACTTAATAAACGATGACTCACAGCAACAGTACAATAGATATAGAATGCATTGTTAATCCTGTTAAAATAAAATCTGTTCTTACAAACATGGTTACTGATCAAATTTATGTTTGCTCTTTCTAGTATATGCCTCTGATCCTCTGGACAGGCCCTGGAGTACAAATCATGGGTGGGACAGTTGGCACAAAGGTAGCTTTAAGCCCTCTGTCCCAATATTGAGGGTGACGTGAGATCAGTCTATTCTCTAAAGTAAATGAGAACAGCTTGAGCAACATGTTCTAATTTGCACCAGCCGCCAGCAGTGAGAAGGGGCCATTCTGGCACAGAAGGATAGTGGCATTATAAAGGATTATACTCTCACAGTCCTCTGCCAGAATGGCCCCTTGTCACTATTGGCATCTGGTGCAGCCCCTGCCATATCCCTAAACCACTGGCTGGTAGAAGCAAGAATTGCCATGTGAGGGTTCCTCTGCACTTTTGGGGATTCCAGGTAGTCAGAGAAACCAACTTTGGGGCATATTACATCCAAACACAAGGAAGGGTCTTGTGTTTGGATGTAATATGCTGCAAAGTTGTGTTTGGATGTAATATCCCCCAATTTTGTCTACTGAATCATGGGATTTCATTGACACTAGTGGGAACCTGTACGTGCTTCCTAGGGCAGAATTTAATTTACAGTCTTTGAAACCTCATCCTGTGGTACTGAGACAGGCAAAACTCCTAGTGAAATTGTTATAGAAGAGTCAGGAATACCACGCATATCCCTTGTTCATATACCACAATGATGTGCAAATGAAGAGATTATAGAAGCTGTGAGTGACAATTTCAAAAGCACTCTGACTAAATCAGCTCCCACTGAAGTCAAAGCTAACACTCCCAGTTACTTCAATGGGAGCAGTTAGGCCACTGTCAAGTGCTTTTGAACATCCTACATTATGTATAATGGTGTTTTTATGAAGGACACTTTTTCTTCATGGCTTCAGGTTGGACATTTATTTTTACTTTATTTTATTTTTTATTAATGGGCTGTAAAAGAAAACTATTGTTTAGCAATGTAACTCTGATATGATTAAGCGCCTTCTCTTCCAGAATTCTGCTTCACAAATCTTAAGTGCTTAATCAATGAATGTTTTGACTACTTTACATTGAAACTGCAGGATGGAGATTTGATTTATAATTTAAATTGGCATCCGAATGGGTCTCCTTTCTCTGAACTGTGAAAGACAATCATCTTTCTTAATGATCATTACACCAAGAAATGGTAACATGCCATCCTTTCCCATCTCCCTAGTGAAATTATTCGATTTATTCCTATCTCTCTTTAACAATATTAATGTGCCATTTACATATTTATACAAAATTATTGGTTTACTTTTTGCTAATTTTAAAGCCTTTTCTTCCAGATCTTCCATAATGATATCTATTAAATTTGAGATTGAATTGCTCCCTTTTATTTATAAATTCAAGACACTGAATCCAGATTACTGCTGTGATCAAGTTGCTGCTGATGCTAATGGAAGTCTATTGTATGATTTATGCAAAAAGACATTTAATGTCACAACTTCACATAATATTTGTCTATGGATTTATGGGCTTGTTTTTGAAAACTATTTCTATTTTACAGGGTGAAACATGTAGGAGGAAACATTTAGATTACATAGGAGCTCATTTCTTCTCTGCAATACACCAGTTAAGTAAACAAAATAACCTCACAGCTGCCAGTGAAGATACTCCTGATTTTATACTGATGTAACTGAGATCATGATTTGGCCATTAGCTTTTAAAAAATGTACCAGTTAGTGCTGTGAAAAGTACAAGATTGACCGTCTTGGTAACTGAAACCATCTGTTTATCTCCAGAAAAGTTATGGCACAGAAAACCGCAATACTCACTTATTCCATACAAAACCCATCAATATGACTGTACCCTGTCCAAGGTAGTCTAAATGGTTCAATACCATCCTGAGAAGCAGGGCTCTAATGCTCAGGGTACTCTTGGGTGTCTTTCAGCTTCCAGAGTGTAAAAGGACATATAAACCAGGACCAGGTCAAGTGTTTCCTAGTCCCATTGCTGCAGGACGCAGGGGTGGTGAAGCTATCATCTCAATATATTCAATCCAGATATGGAGAAGAATAGGAGCTGCTGGGTACTGGGCACTTTTAAAAATCCAGTCACTTTGTTTAGATGCCTAAATGGGAGCTGAGCTCTTCTGAAAATCGAGCTCTAAATCTTGAGATAAGGCTTTCTTCTGTGAGTTTCTCCTACTTCCTAGGAGGAAGGCTGGACATACTAAAATGGAACAGCCTTTCTCACTGTTTATTGGAATACTTAATCCTCCCTCAAATGCACAGGTCTGAAGTCAAGATGATAATGAAAAAAAAGGGGTTAAAAATGATCCAAACACTTTCAAAGCTTCAGAGAGGTTCCTTTAAGGGTGAAAGTTAAAGACTTTTTTTATTGTATCAGAGCTAAATCACACTTTTCTTGTTTAAAATTTCTTAAATTATGTGTGCTGGATATCTCTAATTTATGTGGCAAAGCAAAATATCGCTCCTTCTTAAAGAACAGGAGCATTCGCTGGCGGAAGAACCACAATGTAAACATTTTATAAGAGAACTGGAGACCTGACAAAGTTGAAGAAAGAGATGATGTTTTAAATTTTGCTTTGATTTTGCAAAGAGAGAGGGATTATTAATTACAGAAAACTCAACAGTTCAGACACCTCTCATCTTGTAATATGGAAACCATAAGTGCAGCTTGTGAATCAAGAAACTGATGCTGAGAATGCTGAGTTTTCACTACTTCCAGAGAGCCTGATTCTGATCTCACTTATCCTGGCTTTGCATGGGGTGTAACTGGTGATTTCAGTGGAGTTAAAGCTGATTTAACAATTGTAAGAGATCAACCTTAGGCTCACTGATATCAATCAATTTCCACTTTGAAGTCATAGTGTGTATTGCTTAAGTAAAGACTTGGGTATATTCAAATCCCCCATTTATCTATTTTGGACCCTAATGCAGAACTGTGATATTATCATGATATGAAGAAATCAGAAATGTAGAAATCAGAAATGTTATAGCTATAAGTGGCCTAGCCTGAGTGCATGTGTCTTTGGTGTTTTGTTTTGTTTTTTTGTAAAAAAAACCCCTCATTTGGCTTTATTATTAAATCTCCTCAGAAAGGGCCATACTGTGGTAGTCTTTCTTACATTGGCAAGCATTTACTCAGGTCAATGGTTTCATGAAAACCAAGGTGCTGCTCACCAACCTGAGCAAGAGTATCACAATCTGACCCAAAGCATGCCATTGTCCTCTTAGCAAAAAAAAAAGATGGAGCTTTCCCTAGAAGTAGAAGTAGAGATCAGAATGTCTAAAGAACCTCAAAGGCTTTAAACAAACATGCCATTCCCACTTCTATGAGCTAACTTTCCTTCAATATCCCCTCCAAAAATATTCATTTAAGGGAAAACAGCCCGTACAGAATGGAACAAAAGGAGAGAGATACAGAGATGTGCTTGAATTCATATATGTCATATATGGCATTTGAACACCATAATGATGGTCTTGGAGTAAGACGATAGATAAAAAGGTTAGATTACATTAGATTGGATTAGATATTGTTCATTTGCTTGGAACAGTATCTGTCTGTAAGAATATGTTATAGAAATATATGTGCACTTTACTTTTCCTTTCAACAATATATTCTTGTGAGAAACTTGTTTACGTGTTTCTTACACTACTTACTGTCAATTATGTTTGCAGGCCACACACAGCCAGTGAGTTAAATTCACCATGAAAAACAGCAGTCTAAGGCACAGCTGTTGTAACTGAAGAGAAAAAAAGTGCAAACCACCATCTTTTTGTTTAGGGTTTGTACCTAAACAATCATCTTTTCATTTCACCATCATTTTGTTTAGGTTTTGTTAGCAGAATGAGGTCCTGGCCTAGGTGTATTACAATTCAAAGAATAAAAATAATAATACTAAACTGTACTGATAGAGGGAAGGCAAACCAAATAGAAGAGATGCCCTTGTGTAATGTTGAAGATATATGTTAGTGCCCTCACCCCAGCTGGAATGATGTGTTCCAGACTAGTTAGCATACCCACAGGGAGGAGATAGCCTTTCCCTTTGGAAGGTGCTGCAGAGGAAATCAAGATGAGACCACTTTTTAACACACTGAAGGCCACAGACTGACATCCCAAAGAAAATCATGTCAGTGAGGGATAGAGGACCCAGGAAAGTCCACTAGATTCTTTGTCCCATTGCTTTCAGAGAAAGGATTTGGAGAACTGCAGAGAAGGTAGGAGATGGAGGCTAGCAAACCAGTGAAGCCTGTGGATCTCTGCCTGCTACTCTTCAGGTCTCCTAGCATTTATGTTTCTCTTCCCCTCTGCAACAGCACAGGAACTTTCCCCTGCAGCTATATGCATTAGGAGCCAAGCAGGCAATTGTGTTGCTTTGATCAGAATTACTTTCCTATTGGATATCAAGCTAAACAGTGAGGTCCAGACCTGCCCATATGTCTCTCACATGGTTCCACGGAATTCCTGAAAGAGGAGAATATCCCACAAAGCCCTTTCCCTGCCATTTGGCTCTGTACTGTGTTGTGCCCCCATTCCTATATCCAGCTAGATTTAAAATAGCTTTGTCTTGTTTACGATCATTTGCAACTATTTGTAAAAGCAGGAGGGTCATTTCTTTACCCTTCCAAGCTGTCTGTGTTGCCTAACGATCAGTGCAGTGCTAACAAACTAGTGAGCTTGAATAAAGCATGTGAGGTGAAATTACTTTTTAATGTTCCATTTGGCTAAGACTTATACCTCATTTTACTTAGCAACACGTTATTTATTCAGAGTAATGTAGACACCTGAAACTAATCTGTTAGTTTAATTTGGCTCCCCTCCCCTACATTTCTGAAGGAAGATTCTGTTTATAAACTTGTTATACAAAACATTTTGCAAATAGAGCTGCTTCAAATTTTTCATCCAATTTTTTTGTTATGAGAAGTGGTCCTTTTTCAGACACGCAGGTCTTTTCCCCTCAATTGTCCTAACTTTTGGGGGAAAAAAATCTAAAAGTGAAAAGCTTTTTAAAAAATCTGAAAACAAGAACTTTTTAAACTTTTTTTTACTGAAAAGTAAGAAAATATAGATTTTTAAAAAAACATGTTTACCATATTTGAACTAGTTTTGTTCAGAAGAGACAAAAGACATGGCCAATAGGTCCCACAATGTGACAATAATCATACTATGTAATGGGCAACAAATTTACCCTACTTTTTAGTTCAGAATAGATAGTCTGAAAGGCTTCCATATAATCACAAAAATTAAGATGGAGACCTGGTAGGCCATTGAGTCTGTCCCACAACTTGTGAAACCTGATATCCTCTACCACCAAAGCTGTCCATTCCATGGCTCAAAGAATGGAGCTTTCATCACTTCTCTCGGGAAACTGCTAAAGATTTTTAAGTAGTAATACTACAATAGTACATAGGGGGCTCATTGTAGTAAGCTCTGCATGTAGGCACATACACACACATAGTAATAGTCCTTGCCTTGAAGAGATTATGTTCTAAATAGACAAGACAGACAAATAAAGAAAATAGTATTTAGAGATGGAGAACTGAGGGAGGAAGAGTAAATGACTTGCCCAGTTTACTGAAGAGCCAGGATTTAAACTAATCTCCCTCAAATCTCCCAGTTAAGTTAACAAGACCGTCTTTCCTCGCAGCCTAATGTGACCAACTGTTAGACTTCTTTCCCTGATATGCAAGCTAAAATTTCCTGTTCTTAATTTCATCCTATTGCTCTTAGTCATATCACCTTTTAGCTCAGTAAATAATGTCTTCCATTCTTAATGGGTATACTTGTCAAATGCCTGCAGATATCACTTGACCAATAGCCTGTTTTCTCCAGTAGAGGCTTCTGAAGATAATTTTAATTATCTGAATAATAATTATTAATTATTAATAATAATTATTTTAAATTAAGTTAAATTAAGTTTAAGTTAAGTTTAAATTAAGTTAAAGTTAAGTTAAAGTTAAATTAACAAGTTATTTAATATAATACTTATATAATATAATATTTATATAATATTTAATAACATATAATATAAATATAATTAATGTAACAATTAAAATTATCATTATTAATTATATTAATAAATTATTATTTATTAATTTAACTTAATTTAACTTAATTATCTGAAGATAATTTTATGTAATAACAAGCATAACTGTATAAGTATTATTTGCATTTAACTGGTTTACCTTATGTTTTTCCCACTGATGCAAAGTTGCTGGGAGTTTATACAAAGCTTTCATTTACAATATCTTTTCCACTTGTTTTTGCAGATTCATATATCTGTTGGATTAAACAATGTTTTATTCAGTCTTTTGCCTCATTTCATCTCTTATCAGCTCTGTAACCCTCAAGTCTGTAAAAACTACAAGAATAAGTGGGAATGGTATTTTTGCCTTTATGTTTATTTTCATCATGCTGTTAATGTGTCAGCCTGTTTGACAATCTCCTCATAGCCCCAGAACAGCAATGCCACCAACTAATAAGAGAGCTCTACAAAGTGACAGCACTGAACTGCCTGTGGTTATTTGAAGTCTTGAGTAACTATATCGCTTCCTTTCATCCCACCTCTACAGCAGGATGTTGTAGGTTCAAGCTCTTCTGGAGAATTTTTGGCTTAGTAATGAAAATCAAAGGCGATGTAGCCAAACTGTTTCAATTTTGCCATTTACATTCCACATGCATAAAACACCACTCTGAAGAGGGAGACATGACACTTTGCAGCATGGACTTGGCACAGTCCCCTGGGGGCAGAGCTACAGTGCAGGCACAAGTCATCTGGACCTGGCTTCCAGTGGATTTTTTGGGATCTCCATGAATCCCTGCAGATCAGCAAGGTTTTGATGTAGGCCTTGAAGTCCCTTCTGTGTGGCCAATCTCACCTCCTGTGGGACAAAGCAAGGTGATCCCCACATGGATTTCCTCCCCCAGATACATCTCCTGTGACTTTTACCGTGGAAAGAGATGAGATGGCTTTTAGTTATTTTCTCCAATCATAGACTTTTTCTCTCCCATTGGTGGGATTAGGAATCTGTCGAGAATTATGGATCATCCTACTTTTTCTTCAGCAGTAGGTGACAATAGTATCTGCTACATCCATTACAATAGCATTCTTGAGAACAGTGTTGAAAAATCTTAGTTTTTCAGAAAAATATCATATTTCAAGGGGAAAAGGACTACAATCCAGGAAAGATGTACTCTGAACTACAAGGTGTCACATTACGTGGTTGTAAGTCTAATAATATTAAACACAGGCCCCTGGAAATTCTGAGAGAGTATTCTGTCTGTCTAGCTCGCTCTCTTTCTCTCCATATGCCCCCATCATGGTTGTATCTGAGCACCTGAAATGTATGGCCTTTGTATTCCTGTCGGGTTTGGGGATTACAAAATTACAGAGGGAGATCTGCAAAGTAAACAGAAGTCATCTGCAGCTCACAATCAGTGGATTTTTGTAAACTGTCCTACGTCTGCAAACAAAATGTGTGCAGCTAGCACTCTGCTGTAGATTATAGCTGCATGTTTTCAGCATCCCAATTCCGGAACATTTGCCACTTATAGGCATTTGTTTTATGAACATTAGACCCTTTAGTTTTTTCCCTTTGCAGTCAGCACTCTGAGGGTTCTGTGGTAGCACAGTGACCGAAGGCCATACTAGAGTTGGAGGGAATGGTGAGGACAGAAGTGCTGTCTCAGCAGAAGCCCCCAGAAACATTATGACAGTGTGTGGAAGAGCAGATATCATACCTCAGGGGCCTGAGGGCCTGCATTTAGAAGAGGCAGCTGATGCAGATATTGTCTCAATTCGCTGTTGCATGGCTTTATGTCTGCCAAGTGGGGCAAAGGAAATAAGCGAGGGCTGCGTCTCAGGCTTGGAGCAATACAGCCAGCATGGGCTGGCCTCCTTAGTGCTCCCAAAGCCCTAGCAGCCAAATTATCACTGTCTTCCTCTCCCTTTCCTTGGGTATCTATACCTGGTAGCCATACCGTGGATAAATATTGAGAAGTATGAGTAGGTAAAATAAATTGGGGCTAAATCAGAGAATACCTGACTTGCTCCCTCATCAGTATCCCCAAATACTCACTGGCTGGGTTCACTCTGGGCTTGAGGGAGTTGGTTTTTGATGATGACACTATTAACACTATTATTACCTCTGGCAGATGGTATGTTAAAGCCTTTGACAGTAGCATGCACCTGTCAGAGCTATCTGGTGTTCTGAGGTGATTTCTTCTAAGAGCTGCTTTCAGGTTCAGGATCTTTGAAAATGGCATTAGTACCCACTGATTGAGATAGAGGAAAGATGGACTAAGGAGATTCGGGAGAACTCAGTTCCAGTCTCTTGCACAATACGACCATGGCAAATAATTTATTCTCTCTGTGCCTCACTTCTGCATCTGTAAAATGAGGATAATAAGCTTTCTTTTCATCCACACTTTGTCTGTGCTCCCCAAACAGATTGCAAGCTGTTTTAAGACAGATTTTCTTATACTACATGAGAGCAAGGTGGTGAGGATAATGGGATCCTGATCTCAGTTGGGCACTGTAAATGCTCTTGTTATACTAAAGAAGTAGAGGAAGTTAGAGAAATTGGGCAAAATATCTATACTAGCCATGCCGTTCAAGACTCACAATGTTCTTTGGCATAATTTGAAACAGATTGTAGGAATGAGTGAATTCAAAAAAGCATCATATCATTGAAGGATTTTCAAGTTTATTGCAACAATGAGAAATAGAAAGAGGTCCACAGCAGAACCCTGGCTCAGAACACTACCCATTGTGGGGAATATCCAGATCCAGGCTACTTAGCAGGCTTCCATCACTATACCTAGCTGAACCAGAACTCCAGAGCCAGGTACTTCCAGGTTCTGGAAAAGTTCAGCTCTAGACCCAAACTGTGCAGTTCATGGTCATGTTGAATATTATGGCAATGAAGGCTATATCAGTACATGAATAATGATACAGATAACATAGGTAGATCAGTCATTTTTATTGATAAGGTGCTCTGTGGCAGAAGAACCAGAGACTCCTAACGCAATATTATATTAACAATTACTGGCATTTTGGTTATTAAATTCACATGTTTAACATCTTGTTTGGTTGGTTTATTATTTGTTTTCCCAAGATGATTTGAGGTCTTTTGTTGTATTTCATACAAGACCTTTGTCTATAGTTGTAATGATAATAATGACGATTATAATAATATAATAATGCTCTAAATATTAATATTGATATAATTTCTTGAACTGATATATAACTTCTATTTTGTATTTTTAATATTTTAAAACAGATGCTAATGTATATTTTTAGAAAAATGATGGCCCAATGCATTCTGACACTAGCATGAACACAATTTTGAATTACATCCCCAAGGTACAACGAAGAAAACAATCACCTAAAAACCACAACATAACAGGAAAGAAAAAAGGATTGCACCTCATCCATATGAATGGCACAGATGTTCAGTGACAGATGTGAAGGGGGAGCACATTCCAGAGAAGGTCAGTACATCTACGTAATAGTTGTGCCTTTGATAAATCATGTTTCTAAAAATTAAAAACAGTTTATCTTGTAAGTTACAGATGGAGGCAGAGGGATCAAAAGCTGTTTACTTGACCATATTTAGCTATTTGCTTTTTTCCCCATCCTTCATGTTCTGTTTACTCACATTTTGTGTTATTATTTGTTTCTTCATTTATCTGTTTTTTATCTGGGGGGCAAAAGGGTCATTTGGTTGTTGCTCTGGGTTTGTTTGGGTTCTTATTTAATTTGGGAGTTTGTTAACTTTTGCTTAGTTTTGTTTTTCCTAGATATGTTTCACTTTTAAGGATGGAGCTGAGCACGGGTATGTCTTGCACAAAAGGAAAGCCCTGTGACAAGCAAGAACAAGGAATCAAAGGGAACGGATGTGGATTTATCAGTGAAACAGCTACACAAGCAGCAACTTGGAGACATGGGCGACTGGCACTAATCAGGCAAAAGAACGCCATTCAAAGAAGAGGAAGCAATAACAGAATAAGGAAGGAGGAAAAGGCAGATAACACCAAGAGAAGAAACAACAAAGGGAAGAGAAGGAATAGTCATTAACATCTATGATTGTTGAAAAGAGAAACAGAATTGCAAGTTTACAGTGGAGGCTTGACTTGTGTCCCCAAACTAGTCACAAATAAGTTTTTCAGCTCAAAAATAGATGCTGTAAATTTGTTTTATAACATACAGTTGAAAAGTTTCATTCTCACCAAAATTAAGAGAAATAAGTACCCATTTCCTGCAAGGTTCTTCAGTTCTCTCTCCTCTGGAATCTATACCAGCATTTATGGTTTATTTTTTACCAGCATCATGATTTTAATCTTTTCAGGCCCCAGGTGGTTTGTATGCCAAAGCTAAATTACCATATTATTACAGTAGAAACATCCACTTTTTTCCTGTGGTCGAAGGCCAGATTGTTTGTTTTCTTTTGTTTTTTTGGTGAGGGTAAAAATGTGTTACATGCTTTTGTAAAAGGAAATCATGCCTCACCAATCTATTATAATTCTTTGAGGGATCAACAAACATTACACAACAATCCAGTCAATACAGTGTACTAAGACTTTCAGAAAGCCTTTTACAAGATCCCCCACCACAGGCTCTTAAGCAAAGTAAGCAGACAGGGGATAAGAGGGAAAGTCCTCTGGTGGATCAGTAACTGCTTAAAAGGTAGGAAACAAAGGGTAGGAATAAAGAGTTAGCTTTCAGAAGGGAGAGAGGTAAATAGTGGTGTCCCCCAGGGGTTTGTACTTGAACGCATGCTGTTCAACATATTTATAAATGATCTGGAAGACGAGGTGAACAGTGAGGTGGCAAAATTTCCAGATAAGACAAAATTACTCAAGATAAGGAAGTCCAAAGCAGACTGCAAAGAGTTACAAAAGGATCTTACAAAACTGGGTGACTGGATAACAAAATGGCAGCTGAAATTCAGTGTTGATAAATGCAAAGTAATTCACATTAGCAAACATAATCCCAACTCTACATATGAAATGATGGGGTCAAAATTTGCTGTTACCACTACAGAAAGAGATCTTGGAGTATTGTGGATAGTTCTCTGAAAACTGCTCAATGTGCAGCAGAAGTCAAAAACGTTCACAGAACATTAAGGACCATATAAGAAACGGATAGATAATAAGAGAAAATATCATATTGCCTCTATATAAATCCCTGACATGCCCAAATCTTGAATACTGCGTGCAGATTTTGTCACCCAATCTCAAAAAAAGATATATTAGAATTGGAAAAGGTACAGAGAAGGGCAACAAAATGATTAGGGGTTACGGAATGGTTTCTGTATGAGGAGAGATTAAAAAAACTGGGACTTTTCAGTTTAGAAAAGAGATGACAAAGAGGGGATACGATATAGGTCTGTAAAAGCTTGACTGGTGTGGAGAAAGTGAATAAGAAAATGTTATTTACTCCTTCACATAACATAAGAACTAGGGGTCAGCCAATACAATTAATAGGCAGCAGGTTTCAAATGGAAGTATTCCTTCACACAATGAACAATCAATCTGTGGAACTTATTGCCAGAGGATGTTGTGAAGGCCAAAACTAAAACAGGGTTAAAAAAAGAACTAAATAAGTTAATGGAGGATAGATCCATCCAATCAATGGTTATTAGCCAGGTTGGTCAGTGATGCAGCACCATGCTATGAGTGTCTTTTGCCTTTGATTGCCAGAAGCTGGGAGTGGATGACAGGAGATAGTTCACTCAATGATTGTTCTGTTCATTCCCTCTGAAGCACTGTCCGTTGGCCACTGTTGGAAGATGGCATATTGGGCTAGATGGACCATTGGTTTAATCCAGTATGGCCATTCTTATGTTCTTAAAGGTCAGATAACAATATACTGTCTTCTCAGGTAGTAGTTCATTTAAATCAACTAATAACCATCTGTGGCAGGGCAGGGGTAAAACCCTGTGAATGCCCTGCCCCTGAAGGTTAAACCCTGCTTTCTGGCAGGAGGGCTAGGGGCAGAGACTAGGAGTAGCCAGCAAAGAGCCCAGCTGGGAGCCCTAATGAGGGCTAGCTCAAAGCATTAGGCTGGGTTAAATAGACACAGCTGAGGCTGAGAGCTGAGAGGGCTAGAAAAGCCCTGAGCCATGCTCAGTTGGAGGCAGGCCAGGAAGGGAATAGGCATCTGTTAAGCCATCTCCTTGCTGCAGGCAAGGTGCCTCAGGGGTCTGGAGGCCCAGGAACCAGGGTAGAGAGGGTAACTGTTGGGGATTGGTAAGAGCACTTTCCTTGCACTGAAGACAATGACTATGCACTGTAAATAAAGGACACTTGGGTGAAATACCAAGAGAGGGTCTGAAGACCTTTATTTCTGTTGGCCAGAACACAGGGCACAGGGGAAGGACTCAGAGACCTGTGCGGACCCTGTGACACCGTCTAAGGAAACTATGAGCAAAGTATTCATGATGCTAAGAGAGTTGGAGTGTTCCACAAATTATTAACTGAGTACAGTTATTAAATTCCATAAGTCCCATTCCTAGAAATGCGGAGGCCTAGAAAATTTTTAATCTAACATTTATTGAATGTTTCAAAACATAAAATAAAAGTCATGTTTGGTTAGAGTTTTGGGCCAGTTCTTATTCCATCAGTCCATCTCCCCTTGTCTAAGTATTTTGAAGCAAATGGATCTGAAATGGTTGATTGTGTTACTTCTCCACACAGTTAGGGGGCGCTGGTTCACCTTAAGTAATAGTTATATTAGGTAATTAGATAACAGTAGCAATATTTGTTGGCAAAATTCTACTCCTATCTGATCATCTTGGATTCTAGAATTTATATGAAAAACAAGGGGCTTCAGTTATTGTCAGTCTGACTCAATACAGAAACTGTTAAACTGCAGCTTCAATTCACTTATTTATACTTATTATACATATGAATGATTTTATGGAAAAATACTATAGAACTTAATAGGGATTAAATGAATAAATTCTTACAGTAATTATTCTAGAAGCCTCTGGAATCTAGTAAATGATATTTAGTTTTCCCAGGGGTCAGCTTCCCTGAGTGAGGATTGTAGTGGTACTCTCCCAAGCTCTGCTTGCAAAATAAGCTCCACTCACTTGAGATCTATTTACAATAGATTGTGCCGTATACAAAGCATACAATCATGCATGCTTTCTGGGATCCTTGGTATGGGTTCCCTCTCCATAGGATCTGATTAGACTCAAGCCCCAGACTTCTTGAGCTTGGCTCCCACCTTAGAGACTCTCATGCCTCGCTGGGTTTTGCTAGGCTCCTAGGCTTTTTTAACCAATCTACAAAATTCTAAATCAGGAGTGTAATTTTCTATTACATTCGATAAAAGCAGCCACACATGCCATAGAAATATTGTCATTTTCAATCAAATCCTCTAAAACTTTTCCATAAGGGTTTCTGTTCCTTCTTTGTATCCTAATACATTTTTGGCTTCCATGATATCTTGAGGCAATGTGTTCCACAAGTTAATCGTAAGTAAATAAGAATTTTGGATTTCATGCATATATTAATTAAAATAGTTTCTCTTATCAGGCTTAAATTTTCTGTCTTTTAGTTTCACTGGATGATGTTTTTGTTTTTATTATTAATATAATTATATTATTATTATTGCTTCTAGCATACCAATTAGGAGCCCTATTCATTAATTAGGACCGCAGTGTGCTAGGCACCATACAGACCCAGAACAAAAAGACAAAGAGCTTACAACTTAAGTATAAGAGACAATAGGTTCATATAGACAGGTGGGGTGTACAAGGAAATAATGAGACAATACCGCAGACCAGCAGCCCAACCAATGTCAAGTTTTTCTAGGCAGCATGGCACAGGAGAGTTCTGAGGAGGGATTTGAAAGAGGACAATGAGGTACCTTTTGGATGTTCTTCCCAGTTATGAGGAGCAGCATGAGAGAAAAGTGATTGTTTGCACATTTAACAAACGGGCAATGAAGGTTGGCTTCAAGGGCTGATTGGAGATGGGAGCTAACATTCTGATGAATGAATGAGTGAATGAGAGATGCTAGGTAGGGTAGGGCTAGGCCGTGAAGAGTCTTGAAAGTGACAACAAGTAGCTTATGTTTGATGCAACAGAAAATGGGGAGCCAGTAGTGGGATGCAAACAGAAGGATGACATGATCAAAGTGTTACGCTAGGAAAATTATCTTTACCACAGCATTCTGAATGGATGTGAGCAGGGCAAGACTGCATTTGTTAAAGTCAGAAAGAATATGAGATGGCATATTATGAGAGGCCAAACGAGTTTTAGCTGGATGGATGGATAGGAAAAGCTCTATCTTAGGGATAATTAGGAAGAAAGAATATGCAATATTTAGATAGATATAGCCTGGATGTGAAGACCTAGAGGAGGGATTGGTAACATTTGGCACACGGCCTGCCAGGGTAACCCCCCGGGGGGCTGGGCCAGTTTGTTTACCCTTTGTGTCCACAAGTTCGGCTGATCACAGCTCCCACTGGCCGCGTTTGTCACTCCAGGCCAATGGGAAGCAGCACAGGCCAAGGGATGTGATGGCTGCTGCTTACCACAGCCCCCATTGGCCTAGGCTGACCAGACAGTGTAACAGATTTCTGTTACCAGTCTGCCTAAGGTCTGACATGATCAGTCTGAGTCTGCAGGACCGTCTGGGAGGGAGATACAGGAACACACCATTGACTAAATTTTAAAGCTTTATTAATAAAATAACGGCGGTGTGTGCTGGAACTGCTCCCACATCACTGAAAGGAAGGAAAAACACATTAATGTCCGAAGCGCTAACCCACTTTCATACACACACATGCCACCCAAGACTGGCCAGGCCTGGGTGTAATGTTAGCAAGTGGGGGGGGGGGGTTGGATGGGAGTTCTGTCCTGTGCACAAGTCATCCTGGGGGTCCACTTCAAATCTCCAACTTGCTTCCGCTCTTGGCTAGGGGGTGTTATGCCCTGGGGTCACTTGGGGGCATCCTCTTCAGAGACCTTTGTTCCCCACGCTTGGAATTACAGTTCAGACTGGCCTTCCATGGCTTCCCCAAAATACACAGGCTTTAGAGATGCCACAATGGTTGTTGTCTTTCTCGTCAGTCTTCACCGTCTCGCTGGGTTTCACAACCCCTGCAGGTGTGTGTAGCTGAATCCTTCATTCTCATGGCTGGTTGGGGTGGAATTCAAGCCCTGTTCTTTTGGCAGGCAGCTGAGAGTCTGTTCTGTGCAGTGACCTTGGGCTGGGGACAGCATCTTATCTTCGGACTGATCTAGTTGAGGTGTCAACTTAACCCGTTCTTTGCTCTCTCTCCCCCCCCACCCTCGGCCTCCTGAAATCTGCAAAGGAATCTTCCATTCCACACTCACACCTTTAACCCTTTCCAAAATGCTTTGCGATGTTTGCAACAGGATTAGCAACATACAATACTGATCTGCTTCACCAACAGACTTGAGGGAGGGAGCCATTGGGGTGTGACAACAGCAAATATGAAAAATCGGGACGGGGTGGGGGTAATAGGAGTCTATATAAGACAAAGACCCAAAAATCGGGACTGTCCCTATAAAATCCGGACATCTAGTCACATCTGGTCATCTGGTCACATTGGCCTGGAGCAGCAAACCGCAGCCGTTGGGAGCTGCGATCGGCCAAACCTGTGGACAGGGCAGGTAAAGAAACTGGCCCGTCCTGACAGGGGGCTTACCCTGGCAGGCTGCATGCCAAACATTGCCTATCCCTGACTTGGAGAGAGATCTGAGTCTAAGATGATGCTCTGAGTAACAGGCAGGATGGTGTGCTGTCCTCAGTGATCAAGGAAGGAGGTCGTTGGGAGATCTTGGGGGCTGGTGAAGGTTAAGAACTTCCTTTAACTGAGTTTATTTTGAGGTCACAGCTAGACATCCCCAAAAAGGTGTCAGAGAGAGACAGACTGAGATTTGAGTCTGGCCAGAAGGAGACAGGTCTGGTGTAGCAAGGTAGATCGGAGTCCTCAGCATAGTGATGGCTGAGTTTGTGTTTGAACATGAGATTACACAGAGATAATGTGCAGAGGGTGAAGAGAAGGGGACCAAGCTCACAACCCTGTGGAATCCCCACAGAAAATTGGAGGGGGGATGAGAAGGTCCTCCAAAGGCCATCTGGTGGAGAGATTAGAGAGATAGCAAGTTTGTCTGTTGTGAAAAAGCAGTAAATAGGAGCAATGCTTTGTAGTATTACCTTCTTTGTAGTGTTCATTATTTTATAGACCTCTATCTTATTTACCTCATTTGTAAGATAAGCAGTCCCAATCTTGTCAATTTCCTCAGACAGACATCTTTCCATGCCTCTAATAATTTTCATCACCAATCTGTGGACCCCTGCTATTTCTATTGTCAGGTAGAATAACCAGAAGTGGATGCAACATCCAATGTCAATATAAGGCAGTTATTGGGAGAGGTGAATGTGAAGTGTAATAGTCTATATCTATGCCTGTCTTCTCATTCATAATAGCAACAACATGTAAATAAGCTAGAAAATTAATCATTATACTCTTCTCTCAATGAGCATCACATTCAGATCTGGGGATTAAGGCAGTTTGATTATGATTATGAATAACAAAGATTACATGGTGTAAATAGTAAGCCAATTAACTGAGTATTGTCTAAAGTAAAATACGGATCTTTTAACACGGGGAGAAAAAGAGAGAGAGAGATCAACAGTGAATAGGTGGTACTTGTGAATAATGAGTAGCTGGATTCCGTGATTGAAAAGTTCCCCCTCCTCAAACCAATATTTACTACAATTCCAATATCCCACTACTCTCAAAGTATATAAAATGTGTTTGTTTGGTGCTCAAAGTATAATTTCATTAGTGATTGGCTCAGTTTTCTTCTATAACCAACATACTGAAGAATGCTTATTATATCAGTATAAGGATGTCTCAGCATCCTAGTTGCCTACTCTTAACAAAGGATGCACTTGCAGGTGGACCAGGATCCCATCAATGACCTTTGCTGTGCCCACTGGCTCTCAAAATGTGAAGGGGAGCAGTTCCAACATGTTGAACCAGAAGTTTCTCATCTTACTGAAGATTTTACCAACTTTCCAATCATAATATGTAATCCAGTCACTCACATGCCCCATTCTTATCTTAAATATGCCACTGCCTGTATTGAGCTGGCTCGACCTTCACTTCCTTCAAAACACATGCACTCCAAAAAGTGTCAAGTTAACTTTGGAATAAAATGACCTGTAATTGAACAGAAATCTCTCTTAATGCTTTGCATCTCCTGGCAGTACAAGTGCTCAATAGATTAGTGGGTTAGGGCACTGACCTTTACTAACTTAATGTATGTTAAATCATTATGTAAATACCAGCAATTCTGGTGAGAGTTGCCATTTGGGACCAAATGCTAATAGTCTTGTGATTTCAAACTTCTCAGGGAGGGAGCTTTCTACTGCAGTTACAAAGGTGATTTTCCTCAGCATAAAGGAAGGAAAAGGGTAAAAAGCAAGCTGAAGCCACTGTTTCATTTGAGCAGGATACATGATGTTCACTATACATGTATTCCACACATGAGCAAAAGAAGGACCTGAATTTCAGCTAGCATACAGCACCAGGGCTCCATTGGTTTCAATGGAGATATGCCACTTTACACCAGCTAATGCTTTGGCCCTTTAAAATGATTGTTACAATCACCTGGTTGTGGTAACTCCACATGGGCTTTCTGCATGGGGTAAGCTCATTTGCAGAATCATCAGATAATTCAAATAAAGGTCATTTAGCTCACTAGCAGATTATAATCATGGTCCAGTTCCCAAAACATGAGCAACTAAATTATGTCTGGCTTTGTATTTTTGAATAACTCTTAGGCCATTAACAGAGTAACATCACCCATGCCATGAGCTACATGTACCTAATTCCACCAGATGTGATTGATGTTTCTCTCATGTGGGCTGGACGGGATGGCTGGCCTGCCTGTGTTTTGAGCTTCAGGGTCTATAGGCTCATTGCAGAGTTTTCTTCTCGCTTAACAAATATCTTATTGACACGCAGAACATTCAGAGTAATATAAATATATCATGTTTATTACTGCTTTCACAGCATGCATGGATATGACACTAGAGCATTCAGCCATAGCACCATTAGTCAATCATTTACTTTAACCCAAGCCTCTACAAATTATGCAGAGCTAATCTGATAACCTCATTTTAAAAAAACATTCTTTATGAAATAATTTTTTTCATATATTGTTGGGGCTACTGCACTACCAGTAATTAAGACTGTCTGATACTTCCTTTTATAAGACCCTGTTTTCAGTTGTTTATAACTTAGCCAAATTTTTACCATTGGGTCTATAATTTGCCATGTTGGGTCCAGCTGTTTCTGAGAACAAGGTTAGGAAAAAATACATTGTTTTGCCCATGTTACAAAATGCTTGGGAGCAGGACTTGAAATTTGGCATGGGGTGGCCTCTGTGTCTCAGGTGTGCTTTTTGCTGTTTTTGTGAAAATATGCCCAAATTTTGCCAAGTTACAAGCTTTTGAAAAATTACAGTTTACACATGCTCAGTAGAGACTAGCCCATTGTGAGAAGATCATTATACCCAGGGGCTAGAGTGAAGTCAGAAGGCAATGTTCTGTGTTAAGTCCACAGTAACCCAACTGATTTCCATAAAGCTACTTTGACTTGCTCTTAAGACTAAGAATTTTTACATTTGTACAGTGGTCCATGCACCACCAATCTTCTCACCCTGCATAAGCTGACAGGGGTTTCTGGACTTCACTATATTATAAATATTAAATGAAAGAATTAATAAAAATAATTATCACTAGTGTCCACGGGATAGATCTTAAGCACAATCTGTTTGAGAGGATGCATCATAAGTAACACAAATAATTAGGCTGACCATATTTCCCTATGCTGAATACAGGACACCTGGTAAAATTACTCGTATTCAAAGGAGTTTAACGGCAATCAATCAGAACTATCCAGTTCAAACATTCAGAATAATCTCAGACTGACTGAACCCCCATTAAAAAGATATACCGTGTAGCTGGATTCTTTCTATTTGCCTTCTTATCTTTAAGGCTTTAGAGTTTACACAGGGAGGGGTGACACACACATCTCTAGCCCCCCTGTCTTCCTCCCCCCACCCCACACACACAGGGAGAGATGACACACACTCTCATACAATTCTCTCACACAGGGGTTGGGGGTGAATGACCAACCACACGCTCCCTGCCTGTCCAGCGCTCTCCACACTCCATGTCTGGCTGGGCCCCTGGGACAGACCTGCCTCTCCCAGTACCTGGCACTGCGTCTTCCTGAGGCAATACATGGGGGGAGGGACATGCAGGGTCACATACCCTCCCTTCCCAGATTTCTGTCAGGGTTCACTCCAGAATGTGGTCAGCAGCAGCCTTTGGCACTGTGTAGGAGGGAAAGGACGGGAACTGCTTTCAGCCACAGGCAAGGAGAAGTGGGGAACAGATGACCTGGTCTATGTCTTTGCAGAGCTCATCTCTTATCCCCCACCTCCCCTGTGGTTCGAAGCAGCTGATCCCACGCACTGTCAAAAGGCAGCTAACACCTTCAGGCTGCTGCTGGCCATGGACATAACCCAGCTGCCTCCTGTCCCCCTGCCCTCCCGCCACCAGTCTTGCACACCCACCTCCCTCTTCCCCTCTCACCACTGCTCGATGGGCAGCTGGCGAGCAGGAATCTGGCCAGCAGCAGGACCTCCTGGTACTGATGGGGACATGGGAGGAGGAAGAAGGAGACAGTACTGGGCGGTCCTGCTCCCAGTGATTAGAGAACTGATTTGAGAGGTGGGACTTGTACTAGGGTGTCACCCTCATTCCAGGTGAGTACCTTAACCACTGATTTGAAAGTGATGAGAGAGGTCCCTTTTCTCTTCCACCCCAACAATCTATTTTGTGTGATCAGAAGACTGGAGGAATATAAATTCAGTACCTGCCATTAAAAGAAGAGTCAGAAAATTCTAAGCCAGTTGTGCTTGCTATTGCTGAGGGGACAACTTGAAACACAATGGGAGACAGTTTCCATGTCACACAGAACTGGGGTGTTTGGGGCATAAAACATTTATCAATATTATTTAGTATTAATATTGTGGTGGCACCTTGCGGCTCCAGTCATGGCCCAGAATCCCATTGTGCTAGACACTGCACAAACATGAAACAAAGAGGCAGTCCCTTCCCAAACATCCTGGATTCCTAATCTTATGTATCAGACGCAGGAAATAGCTCTTTGTCCTTCTGCAGAACAATTGCCTCTGCTCAGCCAAAGGGATACTACCTTATAAAAGCTGTTTTCCTAAACCTAGTCATTACTTTGGTGTTTCCCTCCAAACAGTTTTTTGTATTTCGAGGACAACATTAGAATTTCTCAGCAATGAGTTTAATTAGATCCAGATCAGATTAGCAGATTATATCAAACACAGGAAGATAGCAAATCTTCTAGATTTAAATCAAAATTACAAAATCTGCTTGAGATTTTAAGGATATAGGTTCATTTTATTGGGAAGAGATTACATTTAGTGTAAAACTGGAGCTGGAGGAACACAATTTTGAGTATATGTGCCACATGGAAGACTGCAGTTTAAAGAGTAGGCACTCAAATCAGAGAGTAAAAGAGGAGATAAGGATTGTAAACTACATATACAAAGCTCTTTGCCCTGGCAGCTAAAGTGGCAGGTCTAGTTGAAAAGAACCATAACCTCCATGAGCAGTTCTCATCCATATTTCAGTAGAAGGCAGTTGTTCAATTACATACTCATCATAGTAAGTAAAACAGGGAGAGTTTCCAGTCACTGGAAATAAGGATGCATGCTATTTTGCAGTAGATACTTCTCTTTGAAAAAAAATACTCCATTCATTTGTTACATAATAACATACATACATACACAACTGCAGCACTTTTTAATAATATACTTAAAACATATTGATCTCTCTGCTTTCTACTGTGAGGAGAATTGCTGGAATACAGCAGCTAAACTGCTTTTCACAGTGGAGTTGTTTACGTGTTCAGGATGACTTGCTAGTGGATTGTAAAGAATTGCAGGCTTGCTTTTATTTCCCTACTTTGTGGAGCAATTATTCAAGTAGTGTTTAACTCATGTTCACCTGTTTGCTACCAAAATCAAGGTTATATACATAATAAGAAAAAGTTACCATTCTAGCTAGATGCCAAAAAGAAAGTAAAATACTGCATCAAGACCGCTTTCCTTATTCTTCATGTTCTGGTTTTGTTTACTGGCAGAGCAAAAAAAGACAAGGATCCTCCCCTAAAGAGTTCATAGCGTGGGACCTAAATCCTACAACTTACAGCAGGCAGCCAGAGCAATAAACCTGCATGGAACCCTGTTGACTTCAGACTGCATGGACACAGCAGTTTACCCATGCTTTGTACGGTGTAGGTCTAGGGCCTAAAGTTAGACAGGAGATCTATTGGAAAGACAACCAGAAGCGAGCTGAGGCACTTTGAGAGGATACTGCTCAGAAACATCAACAGCTGGTGCTTTACCTAGTCCAGAGATCGGCAACCTTTGGACTGGGCCTTCCAAGGTAAGCTCCCTGGAATCCCGCAGGTTCGGCTGATCACAGCTCCCACTGGCTGCGGTTTGCTGCTCCAGGCCAGTGGGTGCTGCGGGAAGGGGTGCGGGCCACGAGATGTGCTTGCCACTGCTTCCTGCAGCCACCATTGGCCTGGAACGGCGAACAGCAGTTAGTGGGAACTGCGATTGGCTGAACCTGTGGACGTGGCAGGTAAACAAACCATCCCAATCCACTAGGGGGCTTACCCTGGTGGGCCATGTGCCAAAGGTTGCCAATTCCTGACTTAGTCTGTTGATAAAAAAGAAGACTTCAGCCCACTGATGTGCTGCCAATATTTTAACAAGTGATTCCCACCAATGTATTCTCTCTTATCTTTCTACTACCCCAGCTGAATTAAGCTGGATCCCAACCTATCTGAGTCAGATGTGCCCAGATCTCAGAATGATGGGTGCAGCATGAGAACTTAGAACAAAGAACAGGTTCAAAAGAGAGTATGAAGAAGTTGGAAAGATATTTATTTTAAATAAATCCATTATTTTCATAGATATTTAGATCATCTTCCTTTCCTCCCAGGCTTACCATGCCACCTCTTCCTCTGAATTCCTCTGCTTCCTTCAGAAACAAAGTTGGTCCATTCCCCAGCTGACTACTCATCCCATTCCTAGGTGGTATCCAGTCCCCGCCTGACCAATCAAATATTTTAAAAATTTCCTTTAGGAGATTTTAACCTCTTAGCAGAAATCAGTTTTTCCTTCTCTAAAGGTAATGACAAATTATCTTGACAAGAGGCATCTCTAGCTCCACTCATCTTAACAAATTTGCCAAAATGGCATGCATACATCTTATTTGTTTTATGGAGGTGGGAGCTGCTGTGTCTTCCTGAGATATACATGTACCAGAATGTAACACCAACATACCCTGGTCAATGATGGGTGGGATCAAACCTTGGACCTCTGGAGCTTAGTGTATGAGCCGCTTCTGCATGAAAGCTACATGCATGCATCCAAGGAAGTGGGTATTAGCCCATGGAAGCTTATGCTTCAACACTTTTGTTAGTCTTTAAGGTGCCACAGGAGTAGTTGGTGTGTGTTCTGTGCCCAGGGCATAGGACACAAGTCCGTCACAGTCCCCCTTGAGAGCTTCACTCTTTAGCTTAAGCCAGAGCCTCTTATGCCTTTAGTTTTGGAGATCCCTGGTTCTATCCTTGATATGTCAGCCAAGATGGCAAACATTGCACTTGCAATGCCTGCTGTATTGAGAGGCTAAGAGCTGGTTGATGAAGCCCAGTAAGTAGCCACGGCTAACTCAAGGGATAACTGGAAGGTAGCCTTGAATCAACATATTCCCTCAGCAGAGTTCCCATGAGTCTTGACTATAAATTCAAGTTCTTCTCCCTCAGCACCTGGCACTGATGCTTGCCCTTCTCAGAAATCAGTTGCTCCCAGAGCATAGAGGCTGCAAATTTCTTCCCCTGCATCTCCAGGGGTGAATCAAGTCCACAGTGCTTAAAAGTTTCCTGACTGCTGAAAAAGAGGTAGTGTGTTCCATGTCGATCTGTAAATCATTCTTCTTAGTGTAACAATGTGTTCTATATAAAAATCATTAGACAACTCTATGATATTCCCAGAAACATTATTAAAAGGACCTGTTGTTACCTGAATCAAACTTAGGATGTGAGAACACAAATCCGAAAGCTTTAATGAATAGAATTCAAGCAGTGACAAAATGATAGTAAATAAATAGGAACAGCTGCTGCTATTCAAACTCTGAGAAGCACATTTACAAGGAACAAGATGCTTTTTAAAACTGTCATTTTCAACTGGATGGAAAAGTAATGTTTGTTCTCGTTCATTTCAGAGTTTTTCATAACTAATAAATGTCTTTGCCATTAAAATTACCATTGAAACTGAACAGCTAACAGCCTGACTATTGGACAATAACGCTACTTAAAAAATTATTTATCAACTTAAATGATTTTGCATAACCAACACATTTTTATGCAGAAAATGATGAAGTAATATGTCTGTGATTTTTCTAATGTAACACTCTGTAACTATTTTTTTAAAAAAAAATCATTTCACATTTCCAACAATTTTATGAGGGAGCTAATGATTTTATGTGACAAATGGTTATGCAAAAAAAGAATGATTTTGCACAGTTAATGGCTTCATACAACTAATGAGTGAATACCACTCGTACAATTTTAGTGCATATTATTCTCAGAATGATCATTCATCCTAAAGATTTTTTTATGCCTTTTTATAAAATTTATTGCATCCTGATCCTTTGTAAGATGTATTTCTATATGGCTCCTATGGTTTTCTGCATACTAATATATTTCCAATATGGTTGTTCCATATTAAAAATATACAAAAATGGCATTATAAAATGGCTTTCATTTTATGCTGATTTGATATTGATAGTACTCCTCAGCCTCCTTAATGAGTTATTTTAGTTCATTTAAGGTTTTAATATGAAAAAATCTTTTATAACCACTTATAAACTCTTTAATGTGTCATTTTTACTTCATTTGAGATTTTGCTAAGTTAACTGTCATTTGAAATGGAAATTGTAATATATTTTCCCTAGTGGAATGCTTCCCATGAAGTTGAGACTGAATCCAGTGCACCTGGGTGGAGTCACAGTTCTTCAGCTAATGAGATGTGTTGGGGGAGGGGTTCCTTTAAAGTTTTGACATCCACTGAAAATGAGTATTTTCTACAAGAATCTGTAGGATAGCATAGGGGCCTGTGCCAGTTAAGTCCATTGGAAAAGAGTGAGCACAAAGGTGCTGTGAGTTTTTCAGGACTGAGATTTGAGTTAATGACTGGAGAGTGTCTCATCAATGCCTATTGTTTTGAAGCTGGTTACGTTTCCTGCTTTATTAGGTGGTCGCCGAGCAGTCCATGAAAGACCTCTGCACCTCAGAAAATATTAAAATACCTTACAAATCTAATAGATGAGATATTGATGCTATCACAGACCTTTCTCTAATACTCCAGATGGATTTCTTGAGACTTCCCTTTTAGTTTACTCACACCCCTTAAATAATAAGACCTCTCTAAAAAATACCTTGTATCTGACAAATTCCCAAAAAGTTTCACAAAGATTATCTATCTCATTATGGCAACAGATTCTGGTGTTTAGTTTTGAATTATTGATTTAGTTGATATCGGAGTTATGGAAGTTTGGTGTTGCTTTGGATTGATTGTTGGTTGTTTTATTTATTTTACATTTTATCAAGCAACAAAAACATATGTCATGGGGTCAGAAAGAAATTTTCTCCATTGTAGATTATTCCACAGGTGCATTAATTGGGAGGTGGGAGTGTTTTGACTCCTCTGAAGCACTGAGCTTCGAAGGCAGTAGCAGACTAGAACTAGAGGGACCACTGGTCTACTCCATAGTGGGAGATCTTAGGTTCCAATGATAGCAGAAAATGTTAGTAGAAGAGGAAAGTCTTTCTCCAATATCAGAACTAGAATCTACAGCTGCTAAGGCTCTATATCTGTGACATTTCATAGTTCAGTATACATCAACCTTATTTTTTCCACCCCTGAGATGGCTGTGTTGTTTTAATATTCCTTTCTTGTCATGTAACACATGCTAGATAAATTCCTAGGAAGACTTTGTCTTGGAACATGTCTTGCACATAACATTATTTGTAGTGGTAGTCAAAACTTTTCTGTCAAAACTGTTTTTTGAACAAAAAATAGGTCTTTAACCCTTTTTTTCTTCTTCAAAAAAGGTCTTCTTTCCTTAGACATCTTTGATTTGTCATCGACAAACTGAATTCCTGAAAACCTAAAACTGAAATATTTTGGCCATTTTTAAAATTTAATTTAGACATGCCATTGTGGTGTCTCATAAAAGCTTTAGTTCATTAGCCTCAGCTCCTCATTCACCTCTATAGGTGAGGATATCCATGATGCACTGAATCCAAGGACTCTCATGCTATATCACTTCCCTTCACCAAGAGGGAAGACTGTGATTCATTATGAAAAACATAGTCTGAGCAGATAGCCCAGCCTATAATGAAGAATGGGAGCATGAGGCATCCAAACTACAGCTCCCATGAACACTGCAAAGGCATTTTGGAATCAAAATATTTCATGTTTTGGCCAAAATATTTCAGTTTTCAATATTTTGCCACCAAGTCAAACTATTTTCTGAAAAAAAATTCTAACTCTAATTGTTTGTTTTGTTGTTTACATATTTAAAAAATTCAGTCTCATAAATATATGGTCTTTTAGGCCAACAGATCAGGTGTCCATTCCCAGATATACTGTTAAAATATGTTTCTCTTTACTTAGTATCAAGAGAGGTGACAATGTCTTAGTATAGTGTTTGTCAAGAAAATAATAAGGGGTTGTGTATGGGGGAAAGGAACATTATTGAATAGATAGATGTTTAATTTATGCATATTTATGTTTTTCCACGCGGACATGGTTGAATCAGAACTTGCTGAGATGAATCCAGAATGCAATAACTGACAGGGGGATCCTCTTGTCATTTCATTAATGAGCCACACAAGAACTAAATGACTCTCAGACATCTGCCCTTGATGCCTTTGGCATTTACGAGTAGGCTCATCAGTCAATGCTAACACCCTAGAAAAATTTCCATTCCTCAAATGATCAGCCTCCAGATATTCTGATAAGTGAAAATAAAAACAGAAGTTTTCAATTATATATATATAGACAGAGAGACAGAAATTTGAGGCTAATATTTTAAATTTTTAAAATGGCTAAATAAGTGTAGTTACATTCAGTAAGATTTTAGATGCAGAAAATCATTGAATGTGCCATAATAACTCTTTAGTCAGAAACTATTTCCAACTCTGACGTGCTCATTTTATACACAGCTATAAAATATGGATATATAATATTGGAATTTACAGCCCAGAGGAGATGAGCTGTACATTGCAGAGTGAAAAATAGTTGACTTTATCCATCAGCTTCCTTTCTCTTTCCCACATTATGCCCCGGGGTATTTATGCAACATGAACTTAAATAAACTGGCAGATGTGTATACATAAATGTGTGGTGCTCTGCTCTCCTGAAAGCTCCCTACAGTGAATTCTAACAATTATGTATTTTTTATGACTTTACCTACTACCAGTTGAAACTGGAAGAAATATATTAATGCATCTGGCCACTCCCAGATGTCAGTCATGTTTTAAAGTAATACACCTTTAGTAGATGAAAAATTCTTCTGAAAGATTTACTCATTTCCTAACACTGAAAATCATGGTGGGTTTTGTGTGTGTGTATATATGAATTAAAAATGAGCCTGTCAGGTCTGGAAAAGGGCAGGTGTTTCATAACATGTAGTATGGACCAAGTCCAAGTAAATGGAGTAGTTTAAAATTGGCCAACATACCGCTTAGGGAAGTGGCCTTTCTGGGCATGATGTAATTAATGCTGACATCACCAGGGATTGGTTTGTGTTAATTATTTAATTTTTAGAGACCATTAGTTTTCTTGATTTCTTTTCCATTAATAAAGATTTCAGGTCTATACAGTGCACAAACCTTTGGTGCTCAACATAGGTAAGCCTTTGTTTTCAGCAACCTCAAGACAAATTAAGACACAAGCCAGGAGAGTCAAGAGGTTTGGAATCTACCATCAGCTCTGACATTTGCTCACTGCATATTCTTGGGCAAATCACTTCACTTTAGTTACATAATCTGTATAAAAATGCGTTAATGATGTGGTCTTAGAGTCTAGATAGCCATTAAGCTAGATATTAGTACTGCACCTTAAAAATGAACTACCTGAGCTGCCAGGTGTGAATACTGCTTCCTGTTGACTAGAAAGTTCAAAGCAAGCTCTCTAATCACTTCTAATCACAGACTATGTGATCTACTGTAATGGATGTTTCTTGTTTATAAGAAATTGTGTGATCACCGTAATGCTTTAATGATAAGCTAATATGCTAAATCACATACCTGCAGATCCCTCTGTAAATGGTAACATTCACTGAATTTCAGCTCACATAATTAAAGTTGAAATTAACATCAGTGGGGCAAAGTTTGGCCAGTGTGAAAATTGGTGGCACAGAGGAAAGCAGGAGAGAAAATAGTAGACAAAAGCATTAGCATAACAGATATTGGACAAAGTTCATTCCTCCATTGTTTTCAGTAGAGTTACACCAGAGATGAATTTGAGCATGATGGAGTTGATGCTATAATAAAAGATTATTTCACTAGAACCACTCATGTGAGTAAGTGCTCACAAATATGAATAAAGGTTGCACAGTCTAGCCCATACTTAGCAATAACTTGAGTACGATCATTAGTCTGTAGCTCACTCTAAACAACATGATCAAAGAGCAGGCAGGTTGTTTGAGAAGGCTGTACTGGAGGGGACAGGAAATATGAGCCACTAACATGAAGAAAAAGGGCATGTTGCAGTAGCATAGGTGATTGTTTGCAAATGCACAAACAAAGCAAGTGGCATGGGAAAACCATAATCAGACTAATACAGAGGACGAACGAGCAAGCAAGAGAGAGAGAGAGAGAGAGATTCTGGCAGTAGAAAGGGACAAAGGAGGAGATGAGATGGAAGCATAAAGGGAATGTGACTAATCAGGATGGGATCATCAAAGCATATATATTGTTCGGTTTATATTCTTTAATATATAAAATGGAGAAGCAGGTGAAAAAGCAGATTATGGAGACATAGAAGATGTTGGTCTCCAAGAAGTGTATGGGGCCACGAAAACACAGCTATGCCACTGTATTTCCACTGTGTGCAGTATGGACAGCTGTAGAGCTGGCAAAGAGAAGGAAGCCCATACCTCACACACACAGTAAAGACTGCTCCATATGGGACGACTTGATAGTGGATTTTAGTAGTAGCGAAGCAGGACCATGGCCCTCTACAGTTCTGTGAAACACAATATAAATACTTAAATGACATAGACAAATAGACCCCACAGTAAAGTGGCTATAGCCCAGTTTTAGCATGGGCATACTTGGCTTTGCTCCCTTATAAGAATTATAACCTCTTTTGTAGAAAATTAGTACCTTTGAGGAACTACCACTGTGGTTCTCACAAATAAATAAAAAAATTGGTGGCCTCAGAGTGCAGCCACCAACTCTTGCTGGTGACTGCTCTGACAGTTTTTCCTAAAATAGTTAATTAACTTTAGGGAAAAAAAATAAATATCCACATATACATGTCCAATCGTTGTACTGTAATTTATTTATGCTGGGTGGGTTTTTTTTTTTGAAGACTCAGTAATAAAAATAATGTACAGTCTCTGTTCTTTGCTGGACCCAAACAGAATAGAAACACAAAGTGCTTTGCACATTCTTGTCTTTTTTTCTTATTGTTTCTTTTGTTTCGTTTTAGATTGCTTTTTTTAAGACTTGCTAGCTAGTAAGTCTGATGTGAAAAGTGACATTAAAAAACATACTAATATCACTTTTCACAGCAGATGTATTCCCAGCAAGCCCAGAGACAAATTAAGCCCTGGATGGAGAAGTGGTTATGGAGAGAGTGGGGTGATGGGGCACTGGGAGAGGCAGCAGGGGCCGGGATGATTGGTGAGGGTGAGCTCTGGGCCAGAGCCCATCACCTCACAGCCAGGGAATTTAGCCCAAAGCCCCACGTCTGAGGATGGAGCCTGGGGATGGAGCCCAAAGCCCCATGGGTGGAGTCTGACACCCACTACCCCAGGGGTGAAGCACAACGCCTCCGTCCCTGGGAAGAAGGGGACCACACACCGGCTGTCTGCTCCACCAGCTTTTCTGTCTCCAGAGGCAGCCAGGGCCCAAGCACTACTGGCAGCCCCAAGGGAGGGGCTGCTGCTTTACACCGCCCTCATTCACCACCCAGGAGACTGTGGCCACAAGAAAAGCTCCTGGTTGCCACATCTGAGAAACACTGCAGAATATAAAATGTTTCTTTCTCCCCAATTAAACATTTTGTCTAAACTTCTCAGTGCTTTGAAGAACATGTTGTTTGACTTGTCCTATCTTGTTGAGAATTGTACATTGCCACTTATGTGAGTTTTCTTGTGACAGCAGCTCTCCTGGCTGACATACAAAGGATGAACTGTTGATCTACAGAACTAAGAGAATGAATAGCGATGCTGGAACTCAAGAGTCAAATTTCTATAGCTGGGGCTGTAACAACTCATATCCTCTGTGGATCTTAGCACAGCGGGGACTTGTAACCCACACTCACTAGTGGATTATGCTTGTAGACTTTGGGTATCTCCTTATCCTCATGCTCCTTTCCCATTCACAGTATAAGGATGCAAAGTTAGTCCCTGTCTCTTGTTTATTTTGCAAACCTCACTTGCCCATTTTTGCCTCTCTTGTTTTCTTGATACCGCCGCTATAAGCTTCAACTTTCCCCCAAGACACATTTATGCTTTACAATTTTGTATCATAAATTTTCTTGCCATATATTAAATGCTGCTGTTGCTTCATATTGTGTAAGATTTGTTCTGAAGATGCAATAAATCTGTGGGTCACAACAAGATAAATGCCCATAATGGATGATAATTCTAATTTGGATCTTGAAATCTGATATACAGAGCACTCAGATAAAGTACATGTATATTTATAATAGATTTATAAGGTGCAATTTTTTTGGCCTTTTAAATTTCTGCATATAGGCTTTTTTGTAACCCTATTATTATTGCAGAGTGAGATCAATATTTTTATTAGAAAAAAATGCAGGTGACATCAATCTCCCCTCCACCCTACCTGCCTACAGCTGACCTTGGTGTTTCCCACAAAAAAATGAAACTTTTAACCCACTTTTTACTTTTAAGCCCCTCTAGAACACTAGCAGCCCTAGGCACCTGCCTACTGTGCCTAACTGGAAATCTGGTCCTGGCTATCATGAATGTTTGTCTCCTGACTAGCTAGGGTGACATACTGGCAATCAAGCTAATTCATTCAGTTGAACACCAATACAGAATTATTTATGCCGCTCTCTCTTGTGCTCTCTGTCTTTCTCTCCCTCTCAGGTTATCAATAAATACGACTGTGTCGTGCATTTCTCTGGCCGTACAGTCTTGTGCACTAGTACATATGTGGTGCTTTCTGCATGTCCTTCATTTCTAATAATGTTCTCATGTTTGTGTTCCACACTAAACACAGTTCCAGGACCATTCATGGCATAATTTTAATACAGCCTATTTACTTAGTCTTGCACACATGTATATTTTGCATCTGGATTTTGCATTCTTGTCCATGAGCCTCGCTCTCTCTTTTTGACAGCATCTGAGTAAATACCAGTCAGCACTTTGCCTTCTTTGCTGCCTGGTGTCCAGCTGCCTCACTGTACACGTGCACCGGCTTGTCTTTATATAACCAGCTTTGTTTCATCTTATTGCTCACAGTCTCCCTTACAGTTTTCCCACAAAATGCACTGCTCTCAGGAAATCTGCTCACAGTTTTTAGGGAGTGCTGCAGGTCCATTAGCAGCTGAACAAACATTCCATTTTCATTCTGTTTGTAAATATTGAAAGCATGTTGCTCAGATACAATATTTTTTCTTGGGATAATAATCCTCCAGCAGTTTTCTCCAGCATGTTAAAATTGCCCATTCCCCATTTGTACACATGAATGCGTTATGAATTTCTGGGGTCTGTTCTCATACATATGTGAAGTACAGCAGGTATTTTTGTTTGCTTGTTAGTTTTGTTTTCTGATTTGGAGTTGCTGTGCTATATTTATATTTATAATCCTGCTTCTAACTCTGTGAGTATGAGGAGGCCCCAACCAAACAGGAACCAGTATGATTTCACTGCACGGGAAGGAAGGGAAAGGGGAGTGTTTAGGGAGGCCACCCAAGGATTGTCCACCCCCTGCATGACATGGAGATGAAGTCTTTGGGTGTTCCCTGATGTGCAGAGGGAGAGGATTGCAAGGGGAAGCTTAGTTCAGATTCGGAAAGGGAGAGAGTTTGTGGACTCCTTGCAGTGCAGAAAAAATTCCTCCTGCAGAACAGAGGTGCAGACAGTGTAAAGGGCATGGTGGTTACTGTAATCTCCGGGCCTTGATAACATAGGTAAAGGCTCCATGACCATTCTGCAGTCTGGCACATATGATTCCTTCTCATTGCAGCAGTAATCCTTCCCAGTGCCCCTCACATTAACTGAGCAGAGCTTTGGGGGCAGGGGATTTGCCCCCACCCCCACCCCCTGAACTCTTCTACCTTCCTTTTCCACTTTTCTGACACATCCCAGTCAAAGCTCAGCTGCTTAATGAGTCAACTACAGCCATATACTGGCGGGACTCTTAACTGTATGTCTTACTCCTTTTGTGTTTAAACATATCCGCAAACCTGAGCTAGAAATCCAGATTTTACCTCTTTCTAGTCAGTCTAGAAATAACATGATAAGAGCCTTACTGCATTATTTTGACACTTCTGTTACTGGAGAGGCGGGGAACTAACTGCACAGTTTTTAGACATCAGTAAACATCTCATTCCATCAGAGTGTTGGTGAAAATTCAGAGAGGGATGGAAGGAGTTGTTCTTTCTTCATTGGAACTAGATCATAATCCTATTATGTCGGACATAAGCGGCTATTGAGATTGCTGGTGAACTTGGGGAAGAATTCAGTTCTGTATTTACAAGCAGGGGGTTGGACTAGATGACCACTTGAGGTCCCTTCCATCCCTGATATTGTATGAAGAAGCAGACAGCTATCAGCATTATATCAGTGAAAATTCATGATGTGATCACAAATCTTGCCACTTCTAGCATGTGACCTGAGTACAGGATGGTTCAGAGATTTACTGCCCCAGGGAGAATTCAGGAAAGGATTGTGTAGATAACACCATCGCAATCTAGTCCTCTAACCAGAATCAAAGGCATTGTGTACTATGTCAGACCTTACATTCTCATAACAAATATGTGGAATTTTGGATATTATTAGCACACATTGGTCTCCATTAAAATGTCATCATTTGTCAACAGTTACCATACATCTGATACTCTGCCAACATGTCTTATTCCAAGGATAGGAAAAGACTGAGAATTCTTAGATAACACTCACTACACAGCTGACTTTACAGTGGTAATAGGTGAATTAATAACATCCTATTTTAATAGGCAGCAGGTTTAAAACAAACAAAGGGAAGTATTTCTTCACACAATGCTCAGTCAATCTATGGAACTCTGCCAGAGGATAGTGTGAACGCCAAGACTATAACAGGGTTCAAAAAAGAGCTAGATAAATTAATGGAGGATATAAATGATTATTAAAATGAGGATGAACAGGGATGGTGTCCTTAGCCTCTGTTTGCCAGAAGCTGGGAATGGGCGATAGGATGGATCACTTGATGATTACCTGTTCTGTTCATTCCCTCTGGGGCACCTGGCATTGGCCACTGTCAGTAGATAGGATACTGAGCTAGACTGACCTTTGGTCTGACCCGTATGGCCGTTCTTATGTTTAACCAGTTGATGGAATTATGATTTAAATCTGGCGTCTTGTACCAAAGAAATCTAACACACAAGATCAAAATACATGATCAATGATGGCATAGTGGTAGCGGAGCCAGGCATGGATTGTTGCAAGTTTTGAGACGTTGTAGAGATATGGAATATGCTGAATATTCTTTGAAACTTTCAGACACCCATAATGAAATGCAAGTGAAATCTGACAAACAATAACTTGCCTTAGTTTAGTACTTTAGAAAGATGTGGAAGACCAGAGTCTTATCAATAGATGGATTGCATAAGATGTATTTTTGTATTTGTTCATGAGCAGATTTATAAACAAATTGCATCACAACATACCCCTCTCTGTAACGTAATGGCTTGGGAACATTTCTGGTACCACATGTGGGAGAATGCTCTCACTGCTAAAGCCCCTCACTCTGTCCAGGTGTGGTGCTGCAGGGGTAATTTCAGCCTAATACTTTCTCCAGACCTTTTCGTGTCAAGACATCCTGTCATCTCATGTAGCCTAGCTCTTTGGCTAAAACACTGCTCAATCTCTTCCCTTTCATGATTAACAAACAGGGTCCAAAAATTAGGCAACTCAAAGTCCAGCAATGTTATAGTATGGGGTCAGAATAGAGACTAACACTCATAGCCACTTAGTCTGGAGGAGGGGGAGGGAAATCCAGGTCTGCCCACTCCATTAGGTTCCAGCTAAAGGTTCTTCTTCAGAGCAGCCAGAGTTAACCCTTGTCAAGTCCTTTGCTGTCCCCTGAGCTGCTTCCTACTTCTGTGGGATTTCCAGCTTCTTTTTCTGCTTCTCTCTCTCTAGAGTGTTGGCTCCTCTGGTGGTTTCTCACCAGTTTGTTGACAGGAATTTCTCTTTGCAGTCACTCTGCTTCTCTGCCACCCACTCTCCGCTTTACAGCTCTTTTATCCTATTGTTCCATGCCATTCTTCTATCTATTTACCTATCCAGCTTAGCAACCACCAATGTAGGATCTGAATTCCATATCCTTCTCTATCACCACACATGGAAACAAATATCTGAACATTACTATGTAGGACTGAAACTGGTCAGGAATTTTTCAACAAAACATTTTTTAATCAAAACGTTCATTTGACTATACCTAAACATTTCCTGCCCCAGGGTCAATTTTGACAAGTTTTTCACTTTATTAACATTGTAATAAAGTTTTAAAATTGTGAAACATCTCATTTTTGACATTTTCAACCTGAAAAATTTCCATTTTCAGGTCAAATCAAGTTGTTTTATTTAAAGAAAGTTAATTGATAGTAAAAAAAAAAGTTGACTAATGTAAAAAGGTCAAAATAAAACCAAAACATTTTCAAAATTATCAAAAAGAAACATTTCAAATGATCCAACCTGATATTTTTTCTTGAGACTTTTAGGTCACAAACTTTTTCGAGATTTCAATTTTTTATCCCAATTCAAGATACATTTTTTTCAAAATCTCAATATATTTTTCCCACCTAGCTTTATAAAGAATTTATTTGTGCAAGCAACTTTCCACAGCACTGCCTATTCCCCTAGGCTATGTGCCTCCCTGGACAGATTGCCAGCTGAACTCCCTGACCAAGGTTGCCCCTAGAATCCCTCTCAATAAAGTGCCACCATTTAGCAAATAATGGAAAAACAGGTCATATGGGAATGACAGCAGAGATATGTAACTGAAAGAGAGAGAGAGAGCGTGCGCATTTTAGCGGATAGAGCAGAGCTCAGAGATATATCAGGTTTACAGTGCACTGAAAGATTGCAAGAGAGAGAGGTCTCCAATTTTTTTTTTCATTTAGTATAAGCCTAAAACATATGATTTTAATTATACAAAGACATTTATTCAATGAATTCCAATATTCTTAAGAACCAAAAAAAAAGTAAATTTTAGAACAGTGATGACAACAAGATATTCGTTAGATAAAACTGTATTATCTTATTATTTGTTGTCTTCTTCAGTGTCCCCACCATCGTAATCTGTTTGATTGTAATCCATCCCATGCTCTGATCTCACATCCTACTCACCTTCTAACTTCATTTGTCTTAAAATTATTCTTTTACACCTGCTATCTTTTGAAGAACTCCCACATCTACTGCTGCCAGCCTTGTGATTTCCATCTCATTTAATGTTGCTGCTTCTAGATCACAGAGTAATTCTGTTAGTACACTGATTTGATACATTTTCATTTTAGGAGCCAAACACAATGTATCAGTCATAATTTCATCAATGTCTGTGCAGCAGGTAGTTAAAGCACAATTCCTTTTAACCTCACTCTCAATGGAATCGTCAGCACTGCTCAAGCTTCCTAGGTACACATAAGATTTTATTTGTTCTCTGACTTCACCGCTGCTACATTTCAACATTTTATCTGTTGTATTTTTTCCAAGATGTAATTACAATGGCATTTATCAGAAGCCCACGTCAACTACACCAATTTTCCAATGTAGCAAACAGTATCATAATTAATTCAAACATGCCTGCCAGTAGTACAATGTCATCTGCATTGTACTAAGGGGCTTAACTCTAGATCATCCAATCCAGCAGATAAGATGCAAAAGAAAATAACACAAGAACAACCAAGGTTAGTTCCTGTACGTCTATGCATACATGCAGAGAGCAGGGCAGGGCAACTCATTTGGAAAGCCTCAGAAACTTCCAGAACAAGTTATTTGCAGTGTTGTAGCCATGTTGTACCCAGAATATTAGAGAGACCAGGTGAGTGACATAATATCTCTTACTGGATCGCCTTCTGTTGGTGAAAGAGATAAGCTTTCAAATTGCATAGAGTTCTTCAGAAACTCAAGGAAAGGTACTCGAGAGTGTCACTGCTAAATATGAGGTAGAAGAGACTGTTTAGCATAAGTAGTTAACACATGTGGAAAGAGATCATACAAAGTGAAGTGCCAGTCATTGGCCAAAAAAGGAGGGGATAGTGAGTTAGATTGTTATAATAAGCCATAAATCCATGTGTTTATTTAAAACCACAATTTTTAGTGTCTAACACAGTTATGGCTTTAAGTTCCCAGGCTTATAAATAAATGCTATTTCATCTTAATTTTCTAGGGAAGCACTCAGGATAATTTTTTGTCCACGGTGGAGTGTCTTATGGACCCAGAGGGACTGTCCATAAATTACCTAACACATTAGGGGGTGGGCGGATCCTTAGTTTTGTGTATTTGTTTCACTGGCAAAGTGATATAAGACGGTGGGTTGGTCTTGAAAAGTCACCAGAAATGTTTTACATAATAGATGGACAGCTCCAGATGGAGAGCTGGGGAGGAAGCATTTGTTAGCAGAGAGGCTACAGAAACTGTGGAACTTACATTGAGCTATCAACTAACTTCTCTAAACTGGGATTCTGTCTTAGTAAGTGTTGCCTCATTCTCTCATTAACCGACATGAGAGTTTGTGAATTTTTGCCTGACTTAGCTGGGCTTATAAGGAGAAGATGGGTCCTATAGCATGACAGCATAGTAGAGATCCAGAGAATGGATATTTTCTATGCTGATCCTAATCCCTGTACCACTTTGAATACAGGCTATAGGCTTCTGTTTCATCAGCATCTGAGAGGCCCAGTTACACATTAACCCAAGGGCTGGACTTCTGCTGGCTGTGGCATCTCTAGACTGTTTTGTTTGCTGACAGGATACTGAAATGTTTGCAAGGACTGAGATGCTGCCATTTCTCAAGCTCTGAAGAGTCCAGGAGACACACACTACATACTATGTTCACTCTGTAAAGACTGAGAAATCTGTGAGAGAAAATCAGATGGAGGAATGTGTTTTAATTGTTGCAGTAATACTGAAAATCTTAAATTGAGATTTTGTATTAGAATGTTTGTGGGGGCAGGGAGATGAGGAAAGTCTGTTTAAGGATTATCAGTAAAATTTATTCATGTATTTCAAATACTATTTACAGTGTTTTATACTAGTCACAATATGTTTTATGTGCACTAAAAGTTGTTTTACTAAGAAATAGTACTCTCTCTTTGAAAACTGACTAGAAATTATTAATATCCATTTCTCAGAGTTTTACTTACTGTAGCCTTGATGTTTAGCTCTGTGAAATGCTTTCAGAAAAGCTCTAAAAAGAAAGAACTCTAGCCTGTTCTTCAATAAAGAATTATGCTGAAGGAAAGGAAGGAAAGGAGAATATAGTTACACAGAAAATTGCCTGACTGTCCCCTGCTCCTGGCACACAAGCACAAGTGGATCATTCTAAAGGGAACTAGGTGGGTTTCTAAAGAGAGGGAAGGAAAAGGATAAATTACTTAGTGAAAATGTCAGTTAAACAGGAGAAGGACTGATGGGCAAGTGGTTTTTGAAAGCATTAAATATAAGCAGAAGCAAGCATGACCTGTATCGTCTTCTCTAGACTACAATGAACTGGACTCCACTACACTCTAACTTTGATTCATAAATGATCAAACTAGCCATTTTTTTATTCCATTGTTTCAAGCTAAAGCTCGGCAGCATCTAAAATGTTTTACTGTACTACATTACTCACCAAAGGAATAAAGCATTATACAAAATATGGGCCTGAATTCCAACCAGAGGGACCAAGTGACAAGTTAATGATGGGAGATTAGTGATGAACTGAAAATATTCAGCTCTCCAGTTTTCTGGTGCCAAGAAGAAAAAAAGAAACTCTGCTGGCTCTAGGTGTTGCCAAACAACTATGTACTGATATCAATCCAGAGCTATCATCTCACTAGGTACCATGAAAAATCTCAATATTTGCCACTCAGCAGTGATTACAGTACCACAGTGCCTCCTCTTCTAAGTATAGGAAGATATTGCAGGTATCTAAAGTGATGAAGGTTTGGTTTTTCATGGATCCCACTGTACTGTAGGAATGATCTATAACATTTTGACAGGACACAGTTCATTTCGTTGACTGATCACGTAGGGTGCAATTCACCTCTGTGCAGAGTGTCATTTCTGCACTTGGGCGTCACTTACATTTTAGATAAACTTAATTCTGAGGGCTTAAATAGGTGCTGAGTGGTGCACATACTTCATGCTGGCCCTCTGTGCAGGGATGATTTTATTCATAATACAAGAAAATTATCAGTTCCGTATGACATAAAAACACACTCCAACAGTCACACATTTATATCTGTGAAGACATTTAGCAAAATAAATCAAGAACAAACTAAGATATCTCCTGCAATCTTTCAGGCTGAATGATTTCTGCAGGATTTTGCACACACTGAAAGTATTTCTACTATTTTCCTTGCCTCCATGTGACCTCCCTTTCATGGCCCACTTATGAATATTGTGGTGTTTGTCCATTTCTGCACTGCAATAAAGCCGATTTGAAGCACCATCCTTTAGCTCTCTGTGATAAAGCGATTCAAAGGCTAGTGCATACTTATTTTCATATACTTACTTTCTTACTGCCCCAGATCAGTGAAGCAGTAAATAGAAAGGAAAAAAATGCAGATCTCTTTAAGCAGCATCAGTTCAGTGGTGCAAGAAATAGAAAGCAACTCCCGAAAGGAACATATGCATTCTTAGCAAATTCTACCAGCAAATTATAATCATACAGCTAATTATATTTAATTGCTCACTGTATCAAAAACAATAAATAATGTGGGAGTCCAGTACTGCTTGTTGATGATTGTCTTCCTCATATTTACATCATCACAAACAAAAATATAAAAATATGAGCAGTTCACTAAAAAGAAAAAAAGGTGTTAATTAAGGCAATGTTTGCTAAGCTGTATTTAGGGGTCTCTCAGGAATTCCATGTTAAATCCCTATTTTAAGGTTTTGTGAAAACAGCCATAAGTGTCCTCTTCATTCAGAAACATTGCATACAAATACTTAAGCATGCAAATATACCAAAAAGGGAGAGGAATTATTTAGACTAATACAAAAGGATGTAAGTAGGAGTAATGGGGTGAAATCAAGGAAAAAAATGTCTTGATATTATATACTGATAGTTTCCATGGGGAAGTGATGGAAGTCCCATTGCTTACACATTTAAAGCAGGGTTAGACCAAACCCTTGAGACACACGGGATACTACTGAATAGATAAAGAGTTGGATTTCAGTGATTGTCAGTAATTGGTCTTTTCCAGTTGTATGATTCCATAGAAGGCATCACCCCAAGAGAATATGGATTATTTCATTTATTATAACATCTCCACAACATTCTGTTTGGCTGATTTGAACAATATTTAGAAGTGCATCCATTTTTGACCCTTTTGGTTTTGACTTCATAAATCAAAAATGCCTTCATATTTTTTATATTTTGCAGGCTGATAATATTTCCTTTTTCACACAGTTCTTCAAGTCTAAAATGGTGGAATTACTGGCATTTGCAAACAGTCTACTGCACATGTACAGGAATTTTTAAGTATGCGTGTTATTGTTTGTTAATTAGCAAAAATCATGTCTGACTCAAGAACTTTGCAGTCTAATTTAAACCAAGGAAAAAGAGATCAACCCCAAATAGATGATGTGCTCTTCTGAGTTAGAACTGGTACAATACTTATTAAAAGTAACTTTTTAAGACTTTGCAGAAAAGATTTGAAGGAGCAACCAGAGGTTATTTCTCATAAGAGGAACACTGCTTCACTTTCCCAAAGCTAAGAAAGATTATAAGCAAATTGATCAGGAAGAGAAATTCATATAGAAAAATGTGAATAAAACTCAAGAGTTATTTAAGAAAAGTTTATTAAATGGTCAAAAAGGCCTGATTCCACAATCAAGAAAGAGGGTAACTTTGGATAAAACCCCAACCTATTTCACTGGTAAAGTGAAGGCAGCAATTAGAAATTAAAAAGCAATATAGCACAAATGCATAAGGGGGAACTAGATAGGAATCAATATAATATATCAATATTTTATGAAGTGCAAAAATTGATAAGGGAAGCTAAAGATATCAGAGAGAAATCCATACCTTGCAGGGCTAAGGACAATAAGGAGTATGTCTTTCCTCCAATATATTAGGAGCACAAGAAATCTTAGCAATGTATAGGTCCATTATGAGAAGGCTGAAATGCTCAATAAATATTTCTGTTCTGGGATTGGAAAGAAGCATGAGCATGTACGAGTATCATATGAGAATGATGAAGTGCTTTCTAACCCATTAGTAACTAAGGAGGATGTTAGACAACCTCTACTTAGGCTAAACATTTTTAAATCAACAATCCCAGAAAACTTGCACTCAATAATCCTAAAAAAGTTGGCTGCGGAGCTCTCCGGGTGACTGATGTTAATTTTTAATAAATATTGGAATACCAGAGAAATTCCAGACCCTGGAAGAATGTTTATGATGTGTCAATATTCAAAAAGGGCAAGCAGGATGACCCAGGTAACTATAGGCCAGTTAACACAATATCAGTCCCAGGCAATATAATAGAAAAGCTGATACACAATTCAGCTGACAAAAAATTAAAGGACAGGAATGTAATTAATGTCAGTCAGCAGACTTCTATGGAGAATAAATGTTGTTGGCAAATGTTATTTTATTCTTTCTCGAGATGACAAGGTTTGTTGATAAAGTGCATTGTGTAGATGCGTAGGTGTTTTTATTGGGAGGAAAGGTGGGGAGAAGTGAAGGAGAAGTGGGAATGTAACTTACCAGTCCCACTCAAGAAACAGGAAAGGAGTGTGGCCTTCACACCCAAACTCAGATTTACAGGACGTGGTGCCATTCATGCCAGTGGGGCGGGCCAGCTCTAGAACAACTCTGCTGGGTAGTTTGGGGGTGGGTTACCCCAGTTAGATAATAGTTGTAAATAAAGTTGCGACCTCTGCATTTAATTGTACTATGGTATATGCATCTCATTATTTCCATGTCCACAACAAATTATATTTTTCGCCAAATATTTTTTTCAAAAAGTGGCAGGTTTCCATGGAAATTTTGGATTTTCCATTGAAAAAGTGAACACTCAAAACCCAGAATCTTTTAGGGCTGTGGATGTAAACCTAAATATTTCAATTTGGATATACAGCTGTGCTGCCTCATGGGATTTGTAGTTCCGCTGTCTCGCATCCCCACTTTTTTCTGACAGCCAGATTCCCTGGCCAGACTTTATCTCCCATAATGTGCCACAGCTATGGGACTGCCATTATGCATCATCTCCCTTCACTGAGAGGAGAAACTACAGTGCATCATGGGAGCCTTGGCTTTAAAGGAGAATGGAAGCATTAGGTACCCAAACAACAATTTCTATGAAGCACTGTGACAGCATTTCTAAACTGAAATATTCATATTTGGGATGAAATGTTTCAATCTTTGATTTTCTGCTGAAAAGTTAAGAATTTCCATGGAAAAACTTCCCATTTTCCAACAAACCCTATTGACTTTGTTTTTTATTTTATCATGGTTATTATCTTGTATCTTCTTAGGGGTTTATAAGAAACCTTAGGTTTTCTACGATTTTATAAGTGCCCATCAATGTAGTGTCTGAGAACCATGCATATCAGTTGTTCTTTATCCAGAAGGGTTAATTGAAGTCAGTGGAGTTACACACCTGGGATGAATTTGGCCCATGATATTATATGAACCTGATGTTTAAATCTAATTTTCTGAGGCAAGGTAATGAATTGTATTTCGTAGCAGGGTAACCTTTGCAACACCAGGTTAGTAAGAGCCACACTCCAAAAGCATTTGCTGATGCTCAATATAATCTATACAAGATTTTAATCAACTCCAAACACAGAGCATTTAATGACAAGTGCTCCTGTCAAAATAGATTCAAAGCTAAAGTAGTAAGTCCACTCAATAAATGAGGTGTGATTTCACAACTGATGAGCAGCTGTTCAAATACCCCATGTGCTGGGAGCCCCAGCACATGTGCTGCCTTGCCAAAAAGTGAAATGATGATGTAATGGGATTTAATAACAAGGCCAAGATTTTGAGCAGAAAGTATTTAACCAGCTCCCAGGGTTTCAGTTTCAATGTACTAAATATTAAAAAGTAAAATATAATGAACACTATTTGTCACTGTAAAATAGTAAATGATAAACACTATAATATCATTGTGTTTACTGAAATGTCCTTTGACTCTAGTAACCTCAGATGCTTTTTATATATTATATATAATATATATTGTGACAAAGCTCCAAGTCTGTACTTGTGGGTCCTGCGCTTCCTGGCAGATTTAGGGGCCTCAGAAACTCATCTAGGCCCCAGAGTGACCTCCCTTTCTCAGTATAATTGGCAAGAGTCACCACCTAGTGAGTTACCTTCATCACAGGCCAGTATGGAAGATGGAAAAGGGGGGAGCCCAGGCCCACCCTCTACTCCGGACTCCAGCCCAGGGACCCTAATAGTATCAGCTAAGATGGCTGACCTTTTATCCACAAAACACAATACAATTCCCTGGGCTACTTCCCCACAGCAGTCCCTGCTTCTTCAAACTCCACTTCACTCTTACCTCAGGGCCTCCTTCCTTCTGGATGATATGTTGTTCACTACTCAGTTTCACCAACAGCATAACTTCCTTCCACAGCTCCTGACACCCACACCCCACCTGACTAAATGGGAGGTTTTTATCTGGTTTCAGCCAGTCCCTGATTGGCTTCAGGTGTCCCAATTAGGCTAGCTGTTTCTCCTCCTTTCTAGAAGGTTCTCAATTGGCCCCAGGTGTCTTGATTGGTCTGGAGTAGCCTTTGTTTGGCTATCCAGGGAACAAGGACCTGTACATCCTGAGGCTGATATACCTGCCTTCCAGCACTCTCCTATATCCTTCTGGTCTGACTCCATCACATATCCCTCCCCCCCTGCTCAACACCAAGGGGCTGGGCAACTTGGGTCGACATACAGTGCACCCGTGATAAGCCATCTGCATTGTCGTGGCGACTTCCAGCTCTGTGTTGTATGCGGAACTGAAAGGGTTGGAGGGATAAGAACCATCTAGTCACTCTCGCATTTTTCTCCTTGTTCCGCTGCATCCACTGAAGAGGGGCATGGTCAGTCACGAGGGTAAACTGTCTACCAAGCAGGTAATGTTGCAGTGTTTCCATGGCCCACTTAATGGCAAGGCATTCCCTCTCGACCACAGCATACTTCTGTTCCCTTGGGAGAAGTTTTCTACTCAGATAGAGAATTGGATATTCTTCTTCCCCAACCATCTGGGATAGAACAGCCCCTAGTCCAACTTCAGATGCGTCTGTCTGCAAGATGAACTCCTTAGTGAAATCTGGGGCTATAAGTACAGGGTCACTGCAAAGGGCTGTCCGTAGATCTGTAAATGCCCTCTCTGCTGTGTCAGTCCATCGCACCATCTCAGGTCCCCGAGCTTTTATGAGATCAGTAAAGGCACTTGCCCTAGTGGCAAAATGGGGAATAAAGCGTCTATAGTACCCCACTATCCCCAAAAATGCCCGGACTTGTTTCTTGCAAACCGGTCGGGGCCAGTTTTGGATGGCCTCTAGTTTATTGAGTTGGGGTTTCACTACACCTCGTCCCACAATGTACCCCAGATACTTAGCCTCCGTTAATCCTATGGCACACTTTGCAGGGTTTGCGGTAAGGCCAGCATGCCTTAGGGTGTCTAGGACAGCTTCTACCTTTTCCAGGTGGGTTTCCCAGTCTGAGGTATGAATAACTACATCATTGAGGTAGGCAGCTGCATAACTGGCATGGGGACGCAATAGCTTATCCATAAGGCGCTGAAAGGTAGCTGGGGCCCCGTGTAAACCAAATGGAAGGACTGTATATTGAAACAGTCCCTCTGGGGTGGAGAAAGCAGTCTTTTCCTTTGCATCTTCAGCAAGGGGGATTTGCCAGTACCCTTTAGTCAAATCCAGAGTGGTCAGGAAGCGGGCATTTCCCAGTCGGTCCACTAACTCGTCTATCCGGGGTATAGGATATGCATGGAACTGGGACACTTCATTCAGCCTACGGAAGTCATTGCAAAACCTTGTGGAGCCATCTGGTTTGGGTACTAGCACGATCGGGCTAGACCACTGACTGTGGGACTCTTCAATTACCCCTAACTCCAACATTTTCTTTACTTCTGCTCTGATTTCTTCTCTTTTGGCCGCTGGAACTCGGTAAGGTCTCATCGTCACCTTGGCCCCAGGGTTTGTAATGATGTGGTGATATGTCTCAGTTGTTCGTCCTGGCCGAGATGAGAATACATCTTGGTTCCTGTTGATCATCTCAACCACCTCCTCTCTTTGGGCTTGTGTGAAATCAGGAGATATCTTCACCTGCTCGGGGTTCTGGTTCTCATGCAATGGGTCCTTGTGAGCAACTACACATGCTTCTTGGGTATGCCAGGGTTTTAGAAGGTTGATGTGATATATCTGTTCTAGTTTTCGACGTCCTGGTTGTCTCACCTTGTAATTCACTTCCCCAACAAGTTCGACTACTTCATAGGGCCCTTGCCAATGGGCCAACAACTTACTTTCGGCTGTGGGTACCAGTACCATTATTCGGTCACGGGGTTGGAACTGACGAACCTTGGCTTGACGGTTGTAGTAAGTTCTCTGGGCCTCTTGGGCCTTTTCTAGGTGCTCCCTCACTATGGGAGTGACCCGGGCTATCCAGTCCCTCATTTGTAGCACATGTTCTATAACATTCTTCCCCTCACTTAGTTCCTCCTCCCAAATTTCCTTGGCTATGTCCAAGATGCCTCGGGGGTTGCATCCATACGGTAGCTCAAAGGGGGAGAATCCAGTGGAAGCTTGGGGGACCTCACGGATGGCAAACATGAGGTACGGTAGTAGGTTGTCCTAGTCTTTCCCATCCTTGCTTACCACTTTTCTTATTATGGCCTTGAGGGTCCGGTTGAATCTTTCCACCAGACCATCAGTTTGTGGATGGTAAACTGAGGTCTGCAGGGTCTGGACATGGAGCAGGGAACACAGGTCCTTCATTAACTTGGACATGAATGGCGTTCCTTGGTCTGTGAGGATTTCTTTTGGCAGCCCTACCCGGGCGAAGATTGCCAACAATTCTTTGGCAATGTTCTTGGAGGCTGTGTTTCATAAGGGGACAGCTTCTGGATATCTGGTTGCATAGTCTAGAATGACAAGCACATACTGATGGCCTTGGGTTGTTTTCTCTAGTGGTCCCACAAGGTCCATAGCGATCCGCTCAAACGGAACTTCAATGACCGGCAGGGGAACCAAAGGAGCTCTTAGATGTGGATGAGGGCTGTGCAGTTGACATTCAGGGCAGGAGGCACAGTACCACCGGACATCTTCATGTACCCCCGGCCAGAAGAACCTGCGTAAGATTCGTGCCTGGGTTTTCTCCACTCCCAGGTGTCCTCCAAAAAGGTGACTGTGAGCGAGGCTTAATATTGCCTTCTGGTGTTTCCGGGGCACAAGGAGTTGGTGTACCTCTTGCTCCTGCATTTGTGTGACCCGGTATAGGAGATTCCTTTTTATCACAAAATAAGGCCCTGGCCCCCGGGCCTTTCCCTCTATAGGTACTCCATCTATTTCGGCCACCTCCTTCCTGGCATTCTCGTACCTTAGATCTTCCATCTGGTCTCGTCCAAAAGTCTTTCTCTCAGGACTTATCAGCCTAAATTCTGAGGGACCTATCTCTGCCCTCTCGCCTGGCTCTGAGAGGTTGGGGTTGGAACCAGTTTCTGACCCCTCTTCCATCTCAGGGCTCTCCCCTTCAGTTGCCTGTGTTCGTCTGCCTATACAGGCCATGTTCTGTCCCTGAAGCAGAATCTGAGTGCCTAAAGCCTTTGCTGCCCTTCTTTCTTTCTTGGTTTTTCTGCCCTTCCCAGGGGCGAGGAACAATTCGGGAGATATTTCAGCAAAGAAGGGGGGGTGACTTTCTGTTAGGGATGACTCCTTAACTTCGGAGTCTTCTCCTCTGTCTTGCCCCTCTTGTGGGAGCAAATTTCCAAATCCTGGGAAATGCCTTCCAATGAGCACTGGGTGTGGGAGTTTTGGGACCACCCCTGCTTTTACTCCAGTGGTAGTTCCCTGGATTTCAATCCTTACTGGGATGACAGGATAATAGCTAACGGTCCCATGTACGCAGGTTACGCCCGTACACTTAGCCTGTATCAACTGGCTGCGTTTCACTAGTTTCCCTGAAATCAGGGTGACAGCACTGCCTGAGTCAATGAGTGCCACAGTCTCTACCCCATTCAGTTTCACTGGTTTTGTATATTGGTGTGGGGTGACTACAACACCGACTAGATTGATTAGGGTGCATGGGTCTGCCCAATTCCCCAGGTTACACTGCATGGGCTCCTCAATGTTGGGACATTGCGCTGCTAGGTTTCCCCATTCTCCACATGCATAACATCTATAAGGGGCTCTAGATGCTCCTTTGTCTCTTGGGTTAGGGGTCTTTACCCCATGGCTTCCTCCCTTCTGGGTTCCCGGCTGTTCTGTGGCTACTACCTTCTTCCACCTGGGGCTTCCCGGATCATTCGTTATCTGGCCTTCTGGGGTCGGACCCAGATACTTCTTTTGACAGAAGGCTTCTCTGGGTAGTTGGGACAGCTCTTGGGCTGCAATCCATCTTTCTACCAATGTGATCACCCCATCGTAGGTGGCAGGGTCATTCTGGCTTACCCATGCACGAAGATCTGGAGGCAATCCCCTCATATAGTGGTCTATGACCAAAGTTTCCAACATTCCTTCTGGTTTGCAAACCTCAGGTCGTAACCACTTCCGTGCGAGGTGGATAAGATCGAATAATTGGGACCTCGGAGGCTTACCTTCCTTATACCTCCACTCATGGTATCTCTGGGCCTGTACTGCTGTTGTTACCCCTGATCGTGCCAGGATCTCTGCTTTCAGCTGAGGGTAGTCCATAGCAGCTTCAGCGGGCATGTCATGGTAAGCTTTTTGTGCTTCTCCACATAAGAAGGGAGCGAGGATGCTAGCCCACTGATCCTGGGGCCACGCCTCTCGCACGGCAGTCCTCTCAAAGGAGAGGAGATACGCCTCTATGTCATCACTGGCTGTCATCTTTGGCAGACAACCAGCAGCCCTCCATACTCGCGACCCCTCAGATCCTTGGTTTTTGGTGGTGAGGACTTTCAGTTGTTCTACCACATCCCACAAGAGGGCTCGATCCTGAGAGGCCTGCTCCATCAATAATTGGTTAGTCTCTTGTTGTACCCGCAGGGACTCTTGTTGTGCCCTAGCCTGGGCTTGGGTGGCCTCCTGCTGGGCTGCAGTGGCTTGCAACAGTGCTTTTATTACATCCTCCATTGTGGTGAGAACACACCAAACCCGGTGCACTTTTTTTTTTTAAACCTCTCCCTTTCTTCTGCCACGGAGTGAACAGTAAGTCAGAACATCCCACTCCTGACACCAGTTGTGACAAAGCTCCAAGTCTGTACTTGTGGGTCCTGCGCTTCCTGGCAGATTTAGGGGCCTCAGAAAATCATCTAGGCCCCAGAGTGACCTCCCTTTCTCAGTATAATTGGCATGAGTCTCCGCCTAGTGAGTTACCTTCATCACAGGCCAGTATGGAAGATGGAAAAGGGGGGAGCCCGGGCCCACCCTCTACTCTGGACTCCAGCCCAGGGACCCTAATAGTATCAGCTAAGATGGGTGACCTTTTATCCACAAAACACAATACAATTCCCTGGGCTACTTCCCCACAGCAGTCTCTGCTTCGTCAAACTCCACTTCACCCTTACCTGAGGGCCTCCTTCCTTCTGTATGATATGTTGTCCAACACTCAGTCTCACCAACAGCATAACTTCCTTCCACAGCTCCTGACACCCACAGCCCACCTGACTAACTGGGAGGTTTTTATCTGGTTTCAGCCAGTCCCTGATTGGCTTCAGGTGTCCCAATTAGGCTAGCTGTTTCTCCTCCTTTCTAGAAGGTTCTTAATTGGCCCCAGGTGTCTTGATTGGTCTGGAGTAGCCTTTGTTTGGCTATCCAGGGAACAGGGACCTACACATCCTGAGACTAATATACCTGCCTTCCAGCAGTCTCCTATATCCTTCTGGTCTGACTCCGTCACAATACATCTATCTATCTATCTATCTGTAAGTGTCAGGAATGAGATTTATTCAGAGATCTGGTGGTGAATTATGGGAATTGCAGTGAGTTGTGGAAAATAACTTTGGGGCTGATCAATTTGCATAGGCACACTCACTGCGCCTAGCCTGAGCTCACAGCAGCCCACACGGCCACTTCGGCTGATGTGGGAGCCCCAGTTTCTATGTTATTGGGGCAAGAATGATAAAGTGATGTTACCCTGATTATGTGAATGAAGGACTATGGACATGTACTTGGCCCTTGTTATGATGGAGAGACTCGCCATCATCTAGGTAGCACTCACTGGGCAAGGGCCAGACGTTTCAGAACACTCTGAGATTGAGAGAGACTGTGGACAAGTACCTATACCTTTTGGTGAGGGCTTTGTCTGAGGGCCCTACAGGTTTATTGCACCCTGTCTCTCTCCACCATGGAATGTCAGAATGAAATTTTGCTTCCATTAGGAGCCTGGGTTCAGGCTGCTGAGCTGAAATCACTTTAGGCTCACTGTTGCCCCTGTGCTAAGGCTCCCCTGCTATATGCTGAAATCACTTAAGAGCTGAAATCTACTAAGAACTAAAGAAATCACCAAGCACTGTCTTAAGTCGGGGGGCCTGAAAATAGTGCAGAGTGGCTGGTGCAGCAGAGCAGTCTGTGGGTTGGCTGGCAGGTAGGCTAGCAGAGCCATTGGTGCTGCTGGCAAAGTGACTGGCACCGCAGAGCTGTCCATGTGTCGGCTAGCAGGACGGCTAGCGGAGTGACTGGTGCCGCAGAGCAGTTTGAGTATCGGCGAGCAGAGCAGCTAGAAGATCAACTGGCAGAGCGGTTCGTGGGACGGCCAGTGGAGCAGAGCGGATTGTGGTGAGGGCTGCAGCAGAACCCCACGGAGAGGCGGCGCAGTTGGCCTTGGACCACATAAGGTGCCCCTTGCCACATAAGGTGCCACGTAAGGTGCCCTACCCTCCATTTCCACTCAGGCTGGGAGGTAAGACTGCAGATTGACTTTTGAACTCTGCACTGATCAAGAACAGAGACTCTTGGGCTGTTGGACTTTTGGGACTATTGAGTGACTTTTTGGGGTTGTGGAACTCAAGAGCCAAAGGGAAGGACACAGCCTATTTGCTGGAAGAGGGGCTTCTGGTTTATGGTTTGGTTTATTAATCTTGTTTGTGGTGTTTCCCCAATAATATGCTGCATTGTTTCTCCCTGTTATTAAAAGGCTTTTGGTACACTGAGACTCCGTGCTTGCGAGAGGGGAAGTATTGTCTCTTACAGACGCCCAGAGGGGTGGCATATGGTTGTCCCAGGTCACCGGGTGGGGGCTCGAGCCGGTTTTATATTGTGCTATTGGAATGGAGCCCCTGGATACTGAACCCGGCCCTTGTTGCTGCCAACTCTGATGGGCAGAAAGGTTACATATATATATATATCTATATATATGGGTTTCTCTCTTTCATCAGATGCCAAGCACACTGGCAATTCTCTTGTATGTAAAGATTATTTTCCATGCCAAAAGCTAGAGGCAAAGTTTGAGAAATCAAGCTTTGAAAGGTCAGGAAATTCCCACAGTTAAGGATGAGTTCAGATAAACATATAACCAAGCTTTGGGGTTCACCCAGCAGCAGCAGCTTCCTCTGATCAGTCACTAAAGAAACCCATTATAAGGTTTTCAACAGAAACTGCTTGAAATTAATATCAAGCTATCACAACAGTTAAAAAGAAAAATTTGCTCAAGCACCATATGGACTATATTTCACCCTACAGTGTGAATCCGTGATGGAAGAGGTTGGGATGCCTCAACCAATCCAGTGCAAAATGAAATAGAAAAGTCCTAAAACATTCGCTCTGCTCTTTACTTTGCTTATGTTCATACTAGGGTTGCCAACTTGCTCATCAGATAAAACTGAGCACCCTAGTCTCGCCCCTTCCCCTGAGGCCTTGCCCCACCACACCCCTTCCCCGAGACCCCACCCCTGCTCCCTACATTTCCCCTCCCTCAGTTGCTCGCTCTTCCCCACCCTCACTCACTTTCACTGGGCTGGGGGTTGGGCTGTGGGAGGCAGTGAGGGTTCTACCTGGAGGTGCAGACTTTGGGGAGGAGCCAGAAAGGAAGGGTTGAGATTCAGGGTGCAGGAGGGGTCTCTGGGATGGGGCAGGGAGTTGGGGTTTGGGAGGGGAAGCCAAATTGGTGTGTTAAATAGGTAACCTTGGTACAAACATGAGCAATGTCCCTGGAAGTGAGAGTCAGAGAGAGATGTATTCATTAACAGCTAGAGAAAGATGGTTTCTTAAATAACAGCGGAAGAATATATGATATAGGAAATGCAGCTTCAGTGGTCAAGACCGCCACATCCCCCATAAGATAGGACTATGTGTAGAGTGTCCCCTGCTAACTATGAACTCATATTCCGTCCATACTTGGAGCAGCATTCAGCTGCAGTTTTTGTCTGACTTGTTTAAGCAAGCCTGGGGAGAACACTACACTGATTTTGACCTTAACTGCTCCAACATGCCATGTGATATTACCCATCACACTATAAGACCAGTTTTCTGTACTCTCGCCTTGCTGATGTATGTCGCAGGATGGAAAATGTCACGCAAGTCAAACTTCTCCTATGCAGGGGAATGCTGGCATTAGAGGAAGTGTTTTCTAGTGGTTAGAGTACAGGCTTAGCAGTCAAGATACACATGCACAGTTCTCATTTGTCCCACTGACTTGCTATGTGACTTTTGGCAAGTTACATAACCTTCCTGTCCATTGGTTTCCTCATCTGTAAAAGAAAGACAATAAAAAACATCCACCTCACGGGATCTCATTAGGCTAAATCCACTAATGTAGAATGTTCTGAAACCCTCAGATGGAAGTCCTGGTAGAAGTGCAAATATTATATAGACAAGTTACTCCTCCAAGATTCACAAGAGGGAGAAGGGTTGAGGACAGAGTGGGGAATCCCTTGTAGTGTGCTTCCATTGCAGCCATGCAACCAGAGAGTCAGAGAAGGAAGGAGTTACAGTGGGTGCACCTGGCCTCTACACAAACAACCCATGTCCCCTGTAGATCTCCAGAAGCCTCCAGGCGCGGGGCTTATTTTCACTTAAAATCCTCCTCAGGCTTTCCTCCCCCATTACTCTCTCCCAGGTGTTTTTTTCTGGGAAAGGGTGATTCATCCCATTGTGGTTATTCATTTATAACTAGGAGGCCAGTTATGGACTTAATTTTTCAAAGACCTTGAGCATCTGCATCTTTCAGCAATGTTCTAAAAACCAGGTCACCTCTTCTGTTTCCAGGGACAGACACTCCCCCAAGGCAAATGCTTCATTTTAAAACCAGAAAAGATGACCTTCTGGGATTCAGGACGTCTGAGTTCAAGTCCCAGCTCTGATAAAGATTTGCTGCATCACCACTACCGAATAGAGTGGTCAGGTGCCCAGTTTTCGTCCAGAAAGTCCAGTTGAAAAGAGGACCGGACACCCAAAGACTGGCTACTGCAAGCAGGGGAGGTGCCAGGAGGTCATCCACACCAGCGCCTACTCAGCTGGGCCCGCCTCCTAGCTTCATCAGGCAGCTGCAGCTCCCAGCCTCAGCTCCACATGCAAGTTCCTCCTGATCCAGGCTTGGGAGTGAGTGGAAGGAAAAAGGCAGTGAGCAGGGGCAGAGAGTGGATGGGGCAGGGCCTCAGAAGAGGTGGGGTAGGAGAGGGGCCTTGGGGGGGAATAGTGGCATAGATGGGGCCTTGGAGGGAAAAGGCAGGGCAGAAGAGGTTACAGCATTCCTGCTGGAGTGTCCAGTTTTTAAGTATTACCAAATTGGCAACCCTACTGCTTAAATCCCCTTCAGCGCAGAGACATTCTCTTATTGTGTGTTGTACAGTGCTGAGAACAATCTCTGCTGGAGTATCTATGTGCTACTGGGATAAAAATAGTTCATCAGCATTATCGATTGGATTACAAATAATGAAAGATGATCACGATAAACTAAGTACACAGTTTGCTTTTCAACAAAATTATTTTTCTTCATATTTTTTTTCTTGTCCTGTTGCATATTTGTAGGAGAGCATTCTTTCAAACTATGTCATTGCCATAGCTATATGGCATAAATGCCAATCCAAGGCCTCAAGAAAATATCACAACTTCTTTGAACAGAGAGCCCTTTGAAACAAGCCAGATGCAGCCTCTCAGGCACGACTGAGTCTGAATTTATAATGTTGTTTTGGTGATTTTTATCCTTTATCTTTCTCTCTGCAGCATTGTCTGCATTCTTCTTTATTTCTTGATTGTGGCCAACTATCTGTTTTCATAGCAGTTTACATGATTACTGAAATGTCATGAACGAGAGAGTAAATCCTTAACAGACATATTCTGTTAAGGCTTGTAGGAATCATACACCAGTAATCCTGGTGATTATTGGGAATTGGAGCAGAACATTAGAAACATCAAAAGGAATTTAACTTTAGCTTATTGGAGTTCGCTCTCTTTTTAAAGCCTTCACTGGGTCAGCCTGTTATTTTTTCATTGTTATTTTAGACTGCAATCTTCCAAAAATGACACAGTTGGCTTAATTACTTTTTTTCTATTAGAATAATTTCCTCTCTCTCATCAGAAAATCCATTATTTAACTCTGCAAAGCAGCTCCCATGTAAACTAAATGATTTTCTTGGGAAGGATGATTTAAAAAAAAAAATTCTACATTCCTTGGCACCTTACCATGTGATAAACCTTCAGCATAAAAATCCTGCCAGTGTGCTGTATATCCAGTGACACTGATGATATTTACACCATTGTGGCTGAAATTAGAATCTGTCCATATAGACATAAAGTTATCGGTCATAATGATGATGATTAAGTTAAGTCTCAAAAGGATTAATAAACATAGCAGAATAAGGAAGACAGAGGAGAACATAGTTTAGGGATTAGAATACGACATTGAAAGTTAGGAGTCTGGGGGTCAGGCAGAGTCTCTCGCATTGGCTCAATATATGACCTTGGACAAGTAACATGAGGCTCTATTTTCAAGTGTGCAGCACCCACAATTGAAGCCAGATTTTTAAAAGACTTCAGCTCTGGTTTACACACACAATTAGGAACCAGATTGCACCCAGCAACTCCCATTATGATGCTTATGGTCAGATTTCAAAACAGTTCAGTCCCTGAGATCCTTTGAAAATGTGGCCACTTATTTCAGTTGCCTGCATTGGGTGCTTCACTCCTCTGAAAATCAAGCCCTGGTTGTGGGTGCTGAGCTCTTTTGAAAATCAGGCCCCTAATTTCTCCATGTTTCAGCTTCTCCGCTCCACAAGAAGGGTACATACCTATCACATTATGGATTGTTCAAATAAATAAAAAAATGTGAGCTGTGGGAATCTGTCACAGCAGGTGAGGAACTGAACAAAGATTGGCAGCCCTTACATCTGTCAGTCTCACTTGTCTGCTGTGTCTTTCTAGCTACTTATTTAGCTAACCTGTTTATCTTAGTGTTGCTTTCAATAGGAGGCAAACCAGTCTTGTGAAGCATCTTGTCAGTTACATATCTGGGCAAAAATGATTGTGTCTACATGTAGCAGACATTTTTAACAACAGTTATGATCACCATACGTTTCAAATGTTCACTCCTTTCCTATATTATTTTTACATTATGGCAGTATGGTTGACAGGCAGATAGCTCTTAATATCTGTGATGCCTCCACAGCCGTCTGATTGAATGATAATCACACATAGATCTTCGCCTATGTTATCCGCCATCATAATGAAACTGGATAAATTGTAGAACCTCCTGAGGAGTCAACACACTGTTCTAAATATACACTGATTTCCCTTTGTCTCAAATAGAAAGCAGCTTAAGGACAGTTAACCCATTAATCTTGTTACAGCTGTATTATTTTGTGATATCCACATTTAAAGAAGCAATGAGACAACTATGACAATGATATGGACCAAAACATCACACACACAAATTACAGTAAAATGTATATTTCCATGGACAGATGAAACAAAACAGGACATCAGGAAAGGACTTCAGTTCTGGACTGTGGAGAATGGAAGAATCTGAATGTTATGAAATCATCTAAGGGCCTTCTCCCGAGAATTAAACACAAGCCAAACCTTGTTTGAGGATCCAGAAGTTCCGTTAACTTTTTTTTACTATTGTATTTTTTTTCCACTGAAATACTATTGTATTTTTTTTTTTCATATTTCCTGGTTCCAATTTGGACTGGATCCAGGAGTGCTGAAATTCTGAGAAAATAAAGTCTATTTTGATGTATTTATTTTATCTTGTCAGACAGAAACAACCCAGAAATCTCACAAGACAAACCAGTTCTAGAGAGATTTCTATGTCAGCTCTGAAATTCCAAGGGTATAGGATAGGATAGATAAACATCCATTGTTTTGGACAAAAGTTCCCTCTAGGATTATCAAGGTTCAACTTTTTCAGATGTTCCCGTACTCAGAAACTGCCCTCGGATATTATTGACTCATAGTTTATAGAGATAACTCACTCCCTGGGCAGTAGCCATACCATCCTTACATGACCTCATATTTAAAAATCTTCACATCTCTGCCTCGGAGTGTCCATAATTTAAAAATAAACATCATAGTAGACCCAGAGACAACAGTGGTAGATTTTATTTCTACTATTATGGTTCCCCAATGCTTATCCATCTCTGTCATGAGATAAACATTCAGCAACAGGCACTAGGTACAAGACTCCCATTAAATCCTTCAACCCATTCTGGATGTCAGGAGCACACATTTCCCTCTTCTAATTGGAATTGTACTGAATTGTACTGAATGAGGTAAGTAGTAAAATAGGCTCACCTTTCCAAATAATTTTCTGTGGCAATTTGCATTCAACTTGGGGCTCTGGGAAATTACTGTCATTGTATAGGTGGAAGCAAAACGAGAAAACAAAAGATATAATAATTTACCTTGGGATATAGAAACCTAATCAGATGCCGGCACATTTCAAATATCAGTGTAAAAATAGACCTGTTTTAAAACCATCAATTTTTAACTGATTCCCCACCCCGCATTTTTTCACTGAAAATATTTTCCATGTAAAATGATCTGACCAACCCCAATTTAAAATTTAGATATTGTAGTGGTAGCTGGAAAGATGTGTGTTAACAGCCAATCAGAAACTTCATGCAAAATATGATTTGCACTCAAACTGAACCTTTTATGCCTTTGGACCTATCAAAAAGGAAGGTTACTTTATAAGAACTGGAGTTTTTAGATGCGTGGTCCCTATGGGTATTCTTCATAGGCTTGAGCATACTCCCTGTGCCCAAGCCAGAAACTCTTCTACAGCAGTGCCTCTTGGTCCATGCCCATACCCTTTATCTCCTTATACTTCCATCCAGGGGCATAAAGGAAGGTGTGGACCAGCTTCTTGTCCTCTGATTCTAACCGTGTGAATCAAGTTGACATGAGCAAAGGTGAAGGAGGGCATGTCATGAATAGCCAGAGGGACCGCACCTCTCAAAGTACTCCAGTCAATATTACATAACATTCCTTTCTTCTTCAAGTGCTGATCCCTCTGCAAATCTCCAAACAGGGAATTCCCTGTAAGGAGACTACTTATACTGCTTGAGCTCTCGGAAAATGATCCCTGACAATTTGAGAAGAGGGTGTTCATAATGTCATACCAGAGAGAGGATATCCACTTAAAGAGTCTTCAGGAAGAGATAGCTTTCCCTTTCATTCTCTCAGTGATAGTAACAACCAACCTGGGAGACTTCCAAAGGGTGCCATTCCTTGGCGACAGAAGGCAAGTAATGAAGTAGACATTTGCACATCTAAGTAATGAAGTCTTGTGTCCTTCAGGCCTTGGTGAGATTTACTGGCATGTATACAGCACTGGCTAATGTGAAACTCAGAAGGCACAGTAGGCATGTACTTAGGATGTAGGCATCTTTGTGAAAAATTATGTAAGTTGGAGCTGTCCTAAGGGCTCCAAGTTTCCCTGCCCTTCTGGCAGAGTAATAGCCATCAGAAAGGCTTCTTTCAAAGTCATGTTCAGGAGGGAACAAGAGGCTAAGGGTTCAAAAGTGGTCCCATGAGGACAGAAAGGGTGAGGTTCAGGTCCCAAGCAGATTCTGGTTTTGAAACGGAAGGAAATGTCTGTATGATGCCCTTTGGGAAGTTTGTAGTAGCGGGATGAGTAAAAAATGAGAAGCCTTCTTCTAGGGGATGGGGACAGAATGTGCCAATAGCTGCCAAATGTACCCATGGGGAGCTGATCAACAATTGGATGTCTTTAGCAATAGAAGATATAACAGTATGAGAGGTATAGCTGATGCCTCAGCTGATAAGTGATACCACTAGCACCAAAGGGAAATGGTTTCCATTTAGCAGAGTAGCATTTTCATGTAATGGATTTCCTGCTGTACTGGAGGATGGCTTGAGTTCCCTGAGAGCAAGCTTACTCGGTGCTCATTGTCCATCCAAAATCTGTGCTGCCAGAGGTAGGAAGACTGGATTGGTGTGGTTTACTCTGCCCCCAGAGTGGCTATGTTCTAGTATGATGGTGAACAAGAATTGCCTTGGCCACTAGGGTGCTATGATGATCACTGTCGTTCCGTCGAGTTTGATTTCCCTGAATATTGGAGGAAACAGATGGATGAGAGGGAAGGCATACCTTGGTGGTTCTGACCTCTACACCAAAAAGGTTGAGTACTTGGACATGCCGTAAATAATAGGCTAGAAACTTTTCATTGTGTAGGGGTGCAAAGAGGTCCCAAGATGGGATTCCCCATTGCTGGAAGATCTGCTGTGCTATTTATGGGGGAAGTTCCCACAGGTGGTCCCTGTGTAAATGCCTGCTCAGGCTGTCTGCCTGGGAATTCATTACTCCTGAGAGGTGTACAGCTGAGAGTGATCACATGCCCGATGCACCAGTTCTCTGTATTGTGGGAGAGATCTTGCTCCTCCCAGATAGTTTATATAGAGAAAGGGGGTCCTCTTGTCTGATCTGACCTGGATGTGAGTGGACCAAATGATTGGCAGGAATGTCTGACATGCTTTGAGAGCTGCTCAAAGCTCAAGTAAATTGATGTGCACAGCCTGGATTTGTGAGGGAACTGGAAACCTTTGTCTATATGGTCACTGAGATGCGCTCCTCATCCTAGTTGAGAGATGTCCATGATAAATACCTTGGTAGATGGTGTGGAAACAAAGGGAGTGGAGCTACCCATATTGTGTCTTTGTTTTCCACCAGGTGATTGATCTCAGCAGGTACTGTGGAAGAGAGCCCTTCTTGTTCAGAGACTACTACATTAATTTACATCGGCTGAAAAATGTGGCCTATAATTTCCGTGATTCTATGTTAGTGTTTTTTGGCTTTGCATCAGAGAAAGAGGGTCAGAAGTTGGTAAAGTCAACTATTGCACTGTGTGCAAACCACAATCCAGCTCTCTATAAAAACAGTGTATGTTAGGGCACAGGTCAGGGAGTGACCAGCATGCTTGTCAGCACAGAAAACTTAGTTGGCTGAAGGAAAGGGCAGCTACTGAACTATTTTACATCTGTATTTATTACTAAACAGGCAAACTCTTGTGAGGAAAAGAAGCCTGCAGCAACCTTATTCTCCAGCAGAAATATCAGCACAGTAGCATGAGACTTTCTAATAAAGAGCATGGAGGGCTGTGGGGAAAAACAAACAGGTTGAAAACATAAAGAAACAAAATGCCTTCTCTCTGTGCTTTAGGATAGAGATTTTCATTTACATTGGATTTGACCTTATGAGAACATTTTTAGTGACCTTAGAGCAGAAAGAGTAAAGTTCACTTGAACAGCCAAAACAAGAACAATGCTTATATTGAACTGAAAAAATACATTCCCTAGCAGGCTACTTGGCACATGTGAATCTGATCTAGCTAGTTAACAGTAGGAGAAAATAAAACCCAATAAAATCAGCTATGAGAGTTGACAGCATTGAAAAGAAGTTTTGAGCATGCTAATTTTCCTCCATACTTTGTGTGGATGTTATGAGGCTCTCAACCATCAGTTAATTCAATTCTTTATATTAGATTTTTGTAGCAAATATTTCCTAAAATTAAACAAAAATATTTTTTTTAAAAAATCCCTTTGGTTTCTGCAGAGTTCAGAAACCAAACACGACAAAATTGTGTTATGCCTCACATGCATGTGAGCTACAAGGTGAAACTAACAAAAAAGACATGAAAGTAACCAGCTTAGTCACCAAGCTGCACGAAATGGTGAAAGGCAAAGCCAATAAAATAATAAGAACTGGCAACAATGTGAGTGTTGTGACATAGCATGGTTTAATGAAAATCTTCTGTAGACCAGTAATTATCTGAGAATCTCAGCTTTCATAGGTAAAAAAAAATAAGTTTCCACCCCTCTCAAACTCTGAAAACTCTGGGAAGATCTTGAACACATGGCCTATGGGCACCCTAAAGGCTCAAAAACCAGGAGTCAAAGAAAAAGAAACTAAAATTTATTATTTTTTAAAGCTGATGATTTTTAAGATTGTCTTATGGGTGGGGGTGGGGTTATGCCTCATTTTTCAATTTCCAAAGTTGGCATCACTGAAAATAAAAGTTTAAAATTATTTTCCAGTTTTGACAACCTTGGTTGTTTGTAACACAAGCATGGGCATAATTTTCAAAATTTATATGAGGCTTGCTTTTTTGCCACTTGAACTAGACCTAATTGAGAAAAACTCTATAGAAATCAATGGCATTATAATACTGTAACATTTATGCCAGTTTACATTGACTAAGGATGTGGCCCATAGAGCACAGTAATTGTACTATTTCACAAGAATGATTTCCTGACCAAAACGGATTTCCAAACACAGCTGGAGGCTGTAGATATCAGGAATTTTAAAACTGGCCATATACACTGCATGCACAAATTCTGCATTTTCACAAATGAACAGACGCGCACTGGCCCAATTTGCACATTAAATTGTTCTTTGCCTGTAAAATTAAGGACAAGTTTTTGTTACTGGGCCACATATTGTTGTTATAAAGAGGACAGCTGTTGTTATAAAGAGGATCAATTATTTTCTGTGTCACCAGAGAATAAGACAAGAAGTAATCATCTTGGTTTGCAGCAAGAGAAATATTGGAAAAGATTTCCAACTATAAGAATAGTTAAGCACCAGAACAAGTTACCTAGGAAGATTATGGAATCGCCATCACTGGAAGTTTTTAAGAACAGGTCAGACAAATCTCTCTCAAATACCTGCCAGGGATGGTCTAAATAAACTTGCCTTAGTGTGAACAAAAAGACTAGATGACCCCTTGAGGTCCCTTCCATCTCTACAATTCTATGTTTATATATTATATGTTTCCAAGAATTCATTTGGCTGGCAATCTGGAAAATTCCAGTCATCTAAGAGTTAACATTCTACCTCATGGAAGCCATCAAATTCTTCACATTCAGAGTTGTCCTGAAAAAGCTTTAAATAGATTTTCCTTTTCTTGCAGTTCTCAGTCTTAATTGTGAAGCAGAAAATGGGGGGTTAAATTACTTACTTGAAGAATTCCCAGATTAATACCTCGGCTTCCCATCTGGCAAGTAGTCTGACAATACCTCATACCAATGAGGTGCTAAATTAATTTGGCAGAAAACGTCTTGGCTGGTAATAAGGATACAGGATGTGATCTCACCTCACTTCTGTCTTTCTGGTATGGAATCCAGACTGGTATTCTAGAGCAGACACAGGTAGTTTTTCTGAAAAATTTAATTTAAGGGGTATGGCCCTCTATATTTTGTTCAGTATGTTCCCATATCTCATCCTTTAAAATGTAAAATTCAACTATTTTGTATTTAATTTGTTTTTCAGTGTGTTATTGTAGTAAGGTCTATGACTCACCTGTGCATTGCCTCCTGCTGGTCATCTTAGGAATTAGCTCAACTCCAGCTCACCGTCTGCTGAGTGGTGTCTCACCTGCCTCAGGCCCCATGTTCCTCCCAAATCTCGGTACACCTTTACCTCAGGGTTCTCCACTAGCAGTACCCCCACTCTCTAGGTCTTTCCTCCCAGTGGAACCCCCATTCCTCTATCCAACTTTGCCTTAGTGGCTACTGCCAGTCATCTAGCCCCCTTTCCCTGGGGCAGACTGAAGTCTGTAATGGCCACTCATCATTGGCAAGGAGGTGGGACCAGCTACCTCTGCCTAACCCTGGGCTACACCTCTGTAGCCCCTGTACCCTTTTAGTTCTTAACCAAGGTCTCTGCCTGGGGACTTGCGAGATTGGAGCTCCCCAACTCATCTTGCCCTTTTCCCCTGCGCTGCTCTACTTCAGGCACCTTGCTCCCAGACAACTAGCTCTTCCCACTCTAGGGCTAGAGTGAGACTTCTCCTGTCTCCTGGCCCCACAGCTCTTTTATCCAGGCCAGCTATGGCCTGATTAAGCCAGCCACACCTGGGGCCAACTACCTCACCAGCTTTCCTCAGCTGGTCTTAATCTTCTTTACCTTGGAGTGGGGCAGCCACCCCACTACAGTTATCAGATCAATAACTAGGAATATGTGAAGCTATATGGATAAAATAAGAACTGACACTTTTTGCTCCAAAATTCAAATCCAACCTGAACTGATGTTTTTTCAAGGTGTGTGAGATGGGGTGTTCTCTCCACACAAGGCCTGAAGGGGTTAAGGAGGCTAGGTGGACCAATGAATCAACTTGGCTGCACCTGGAGGAGAAGCCAGGGAGCAATGAGGCCGAATTAAAGGATGACACTCACCTGGACAGAAACAGGCAGGGCTTATAAATGCCAAGTAGCAGAGGTCAGAAAGAGGCTGCAGAAAGGAAGTCTGCAGCCACTGTCTCTGATGCTAAGGAGAGAAGGGAGCCTGGCTCAGATGGAAGGGCATCCCTAAATGTGGGTGGAGAAGGAGCCTAATAGAGATTATGCTTGAAGCAATCCAGGCAACTCGCAGCAAGGTATGGGACAGTGCAGACTTTAACTGCTAATTGTAAGGTGCCTGGGTCAGAACCCTGAAAAGAAGGTGGGCCCGGATTCTCACATCAGCCACTGGGGAAATGGCAACACTGATGGGCAGTGAATTGGAAGACTGCCTGGCATGGATGGTACAGAAAGACTTTGATACACAAAGCCCCCCAGAATGGGAAAACTACAGTGATCTGGTGGAGGGCTAAGCCATCAAGACGGAGATGTCAAGCTCTGAGAGAGAGAGGGGTGTGTGTGGGGGGGGTTAGTCTCCCATCAGAGGGATGTCAGGCTGGAGGAGCTAATACTCAGCTGTGATTACATATTGACACTCCTTCTTCCTTTCCCCCACCCCCTCCTGTAACAGTGTGATCAAGGGTAGTTAATTGTTTTAGAAAGATGACTTTTAATATTCACAGCTCCTCCCAAACTGCTGAAATGCTGCGAGATTTTACTTGTGCTATTACTAGAGCAACAAGAAGCAGGAAGCCTCTGAAGTCTTACAAGGAAGCTCCTTCTCATGTGATTTCCAGACTAGTTTTGTAAACTGGGCATGGTGGAATATGTTTTGGATCCTCATCTGAATGGTATCGGAGCTCTGAACCTTCTGTCCAATCACTAGCAATAACAGCTTTAGTAATGGGGAACAAACATAATGAGTCTATAAATAAAGATTAATGCCCACACTTATAGACCAAATTCTGAGCCTGGTGCTCTTCTTGGGTAGCCAGGCCAGCCCCTGGGCAGATGCATGGACCTGACAGAAAACCCTCTCTCCAGGTGACACTGTCTATGAAATGGGTCCAGGCAGGCTACTCTCAGACCAATGATTGAGGTGGCCTTCATGGGACTTATTCCCCCCCCCCCACCCCATCCTGTGGATGGAAGGACAGGAGGAATCACACAGAAGAAGATCCTCAGACACTCCTCCTCCATCTGAACCCCTTCAATATTCCTGCACAAGAAGGTCACAGAAAGCAGACTCAGTGCCATGCAGGGGTTATGTATCTTCTGACAAACCTCTACCATCTGCATTCAGCCCTCCATATGAAGTGGAATCACAATTCTTTCATTGCCTAGGGATCCTCTGTAGTATCTCCCAATGGAGAAGGGGGCTACATTTGGTCCTAAGTACTTCAATATTGACAGCTCCTTTCCGCTTTCTCCATATTCTCATGAATCCTATTTACACACCCTCTAGTGTGTTTTTCTATTCACAACCCTTTTCACAGGGCTGCTCAGCATTATACAGGACCAGCCCCTTGATTTTGGACAGAATAGCTGGCATTAAACTCCATGTATTAATTCTTCTGCTTGAAGGCTAGAACCCATCCTTATTTTGACAAACTACTTAAGCAACTGATGAAAAAACATTTATCCAGTGTTTGCCCCAAAGCCTCTAATCTAAGCTTGAACGGTGTTATATACATTTGAGCGATGGCACACTGTTCTGAGCCAGGAGGGCTTACTACAATGACTTTACAACCCTACCTAACTTCACAAATCATCTTAGAAATGCTTGGCAAGCCACAACACAGCACACGTCCCATTAACACCATGTTTTCTGCAGCGTGCTGTAGCTTCCATTGTGCTTTTATAGCGTCATTTCATGCTGCCCTTTTAGTAAACATGGAAATGTCATTTGGGCCTTTGTGAATGAAATGCACTTTCCTAGATTAACTTCTGTCAGGTTCACATAGATGAATTGGCTGTGTTTTCTAGGTTTCCAGGAGAAGCCTTTCAGTGAAAACCGAATGAAGGTCAAGAAATACTCAAAAGCATCCAGTATAGCACCCAGGGGCCGCATCGTATTTCTGATTTTTTTGAAAAAAAATATTTTCAAGATTTATTTTTAAGGTGATCAAATGTCCCACCTCCTGAGGGAAATAAGCCTTCCATTTTAAACTGATATGCATTGTTAGTGTATCAACAGCCATAACAGGTTTAACAGAAATGAAGTTACTTCAGAGACTTAGCATTTTTACTGAGATTGCAAAACATTTTGCTGTCATTTCCCTCCCTACATCCCTCCAACACATGCCACTGTAACAGACATGTGATAGAAGTGTTTAAAATAAAGATAATACTGTTTACCCTTTCTCATAATTCAAGAACAAGGGGGACAAATAATTAAACTGAAAGATAAAAATGACCAACGGAAATACTTTGATACGCAATGCTTAATTAGCCTCTGGAACTCATTGCCACAAGATATCATTGGGGCCAAAAGCTTAATAGGTTCCAAAAAAGATTAGTTATTTATATGGACAATGAGAATATCCAGAACCAGACTAAGCCCAAGTCATGCCTATTTTTGAGAGGTGGCAAATAGTTGAAGCACATATTGGGCTTCAGTTGAGACATCTCTTTAAGTAGCACTCAAATCTAGCAGAGGGAGAAGATGTGGCAGAAATTTTTATTCTTCGTTTTTCCTTTAATCCATTTATTCGGTTCCCATACGCTATCATGATTTGTATATTTGGAATTCATATGATAATTACTGAATGATTCAAAATATTTAGGAGATATCCACAACTAAGCAAGCTTAGAAAGACAAGACAAGATTTAGTGTTTCCATTTCCCCCACACATGTGTGACTCGTGCTTTTCAGACTACCAGATGTCTTTCTAGTTGTATTATTTTATTTCCAAGTTTATCAGAAATACAAAGACCCTCAGGCTAAGTACCCTGCAGTAATGTAATGACTATAAAACCCAGTTAGAGAGAAAATTATAGCTTTGATACAGAATTAGCTAAGGATATTTGCTTCACAAATAGTATTGACTTTAACAATTTTATCTGTAGGTGGTGGAAAAAAGAGAAATGGGAAATAGTAAAGAAAGAATAAAAGGAATGTTGAAAGAGGAGTAGCAAAAGGAAACTCTGGAGGCGTGTTAAAGATCTAAGAGTCAGTGGGGTACTGTGGGGGATTGTGGAGGTGTATAACTCATGTGGCTATGTTGTGGGGCAGTGATGGGCAACCTGCAGCCCATGGGTAATCCATCAGGGTAATGCACCGAGAAGCCGCCAGGCAGTTTACTTACATTTGCACAGCTGCCCGTAACTCCCAGGGGCTGCGGTTCACCGTTCCTGGCCAATGGGAGTTGCGGGAAATGGTGCAGGTCACAGGGACTTCAAAAATTGAATTGTGTGCTCAGGAAATTACCCCCATATTGCAAGCTGCCATTGCATGGCGCACTTGCATGAAAAGAGCATGTTATGCCTGTGCTCCATGGACTGGTCTGGTTTCCTTTCCATTTCCAGGTGTAATTCAAGGGACTGGTTTTAATCTACCAATCCTCTTATCATTTCATTCTTGTGTGTTTTATACACTTCCCTGTCTAAATTGAAGCCAGCTGGAAAACTTGTGTTGATGGCCCATAGATTTGTTAGTCGGAGGGCTACACAAAGGTCATTCTCAGTGGAGGACTCTCAACTCTGGGAATGACACAGAACCTTTAATATATAGTTCCCTAGTTTGAATCAAGCAAGCGTCAGTAGCTGGTTCAGACTCAGGTCAGATAGTTGTTAACCTGTGATGGCTGACAACTGCATCCTTAACCTATGCAGTGCAGGATTGTGGTGTTTCTCTAGTCCTGGTTTGGTCCTAAACCCAGACTAAATACTTGAGCCTCAGAATTAGCACCATTTGCTAAATAATGATCTAGTAGAGGAAGCATGATTCTCTAACTGGGGCACTAATCTGAAATTCGGGAGATTTGGATTCAATTTCTCATTCTGTTATGGACTTCCTATATGTCCTGGGTAAGTCACTTAGTCTCTCTGTTGCTGTTCCCCACCTGTAAAAATACTACTACTAATAATAATATAAAGAAAGAATACTCCCTTAGCTCACAAGGATGTTGTGAGGATAAATTCACACATGTCTATGAGCTGCTCAGATAATGTCAATGATGGGAGCTGTATAGGTCCCTAAATAAACAGACATTTAGTAGTCTCAGCCAAAAGACTGAGAGCTCACAGTGATTAAACTACCCCCTGCTAGTGATGGTCCATGTTACAGATAAGGCAGAACAGCAGAAGTGCTGTTGTTCCGCTAATATTGTAGCCTATCATGTAAACTATTTTTGGCCTATGATGAAGACTACACTTTCTGGCAATTTCAATCCTACATGAAACTTATATTTTCAAACACAAAAGTTGCTCATTGCTCCTGGATTCACACATTTTGTGGCAAGTTTCTGCCTGGAGCACTATATGGCAGATATATATTCACACTTGCCTACAAAAAGAAGAATTTATAATGGAAACTATGACCCACCCTTAACTATAACACTGTGAATAGCACTGCTATAACCATTTCCATGCTTTTCACTGATATATGACAACATACTACTCAGTAACAGCTGTTTTATTATTGTCTTTAATGCCCATAAAGCAGAAAATATTATATAATGCAGAGAAAACATCCTGACTGTTCTGGCTGTGTCAGAGTATGTCAGTTTTATAACACCGTTTGGCTTCTGAGGGATTTCTTGACTAACAGGTGCATCATTAAACACATCAGCAATTCACTAAGCAGAACAATAATGCAATGTGTATTATGATGCTATAACTGACACACACAAAAATGAACTCACTAAAGAAGTACAAAAGATTGTTACTTCCCTGGTTCAAGTGCTGTTTGAGCTGATACTGTTTTAAGGATTAGGTGTTTCATGTTGTTGATGTGAAGTCTCGGCTGGTTTGCCTTGATAAAGTGCTTTGAATATTTGGGGGTTCAGCTAATCAAGGAAACTGAAGTCTCCTAACCATGACCAAGCAGGCTCCCTTGGGTTAGACAGAGTTAGCAAAACAGCAGCTCTGCGAGAGGACTTTATGGACAGGTCTGCAAAGGAGTGTTGTTCTGAAGGTTAGCTGCTCCACAGAAGCACAGTTTCTGTCCAACAGTCTCCTAAACTCTTTAGAACTGAGCCTGTGTTACTGCAGAATTCACTGGTTTCATACGATTAGAGTTTCTCCACGGCTTTGCCTCCACATCCTTTTTTCTTCCAGCTACACACTCAAAGGGATATTCTCTTGGCAGACCTTCAGGCCAACAGGCCTTATGACTCAGCCTTATGCCCCATGGGAGGGTCATCCGGTAAAGTCCAGGTGATTTCAGGAGTCACCTTTCATGCAAACCTTAGGCCTTATATCTGAGCTCCAACTAGCTGAAACTCAATTATTTGGGGTTCATCTATCATTATTTCCAGCCCACTCAAACCAGGATGTGCTGCAAATGTTGGGAAAAGGCTTGTTCCTTTGAGTTTACTCATCCGGTTTGCCAACTGAAGAGGATGTGCAAACCAGTTATGATAATATAGGAGGACCAAAGCAAACCCTAAACCCTACTCAAATTTACCTGAATTGAGCCTTTGTTGGAAGGCTCAGAAAGTTCAGATTTTTTTCTTTCGTGCTAGTTTCCTTCCCCTCCTCATTTCATTCAGGCTCTGGTGAGTCCAGAGGTGCCAAATTAGCTTATTTTCATGACACTTTCTAACCCAACTTAGCATACCCATGAGAGTCTGGAATAGGTGGGCCTGAGAGGCCAATTATGCTATGTGACTTGAGGGGGCATTAGGCTTAATTAAAGATGAAGCCCAGTTGGGGAAGGAGCTGAGTGATGACTATAAAAAAAAACAGTAAGGCTGGACTATAGAAAGAAACTCTGCAATTGTTCTTATGGACTAGAAAGATTAGGAGGATCAAGAGGGATGCCCACGGAGTGAGTTTACATTGAGATCCTCCCCTGGCTAGTGACCAGAGAGGAATGAAAGATCAAGCCTAAGGAGGACAGAAATGGGTTTACATTTGTACCTTGGGTATGGGGCTTTTGTTGGGGATGCCAGGGAGTAGCCCTGTTAGGCCTGGCCCTGAATAAAGAGTGAACTTAGAAAGGCTCTGGGAGAGGCCTGCTGACAATCTATGATAGGAAGAAGTCCAGGGAGGCAGCAGATTGGATAGTTATCAGGTACAACAGACTTTGGTTGCTGGTTATAGTGTTCCTGGACTGGAATCTAATGTAGTGGGAGGATAAGGGTTATCCACCCAGCCAGTGAGAAAGGCGATATGAAGCCCCTTGAGAAAAGAGCACAAGAATCACTTACAATTCTGAGAGAAGAATGGGAGGACCACAGGGCTGACAGTTCAGGCTCAACACCAGATGTAAGGACACTGGAGATTTGTTACTCCAAAAATGTCTGTTACTCTTGAAGGGGTGGACTTAAATGTGACCTGACTGGTGGGCTGAGTCATGAGACAAGGCAGACTACCACAGGGACCAGATCAAGTGTCAGCTGGGGACATTACACAAGAAAGAGCTTCTACATCATGTACAGCCAGAAAGGGGGACAGTGATGAGTCTACCCTGCTCTTGTTTGTTTGTGCTTAGATTAGCCTCTGATTTTTTGGATGCTTTTCCCATCTGAATAGGGAAAGGTTTGCCCATAACACATACATAGAGACTTGTGGATCCATTATCAAACTTCCCAGCCATTTGAGATTCTCTCTTCACTAACAGTCTGTTCTATAGTGTTATTTTCATGTTATCAGGTTTTAAATTAGGAGTAAGTAAAGGTATGAGTAAAGGTAATTTACCTATGAGTAAAGGTAATTCTAACCAGCTAGACACAACTGATTTTTGAAGAATTGAAGATAACAAGACACAATACATGCTGAATCTTAAATCAGTGTAATCAGGATAGAAGAAATGAAAATGAGTGATAGTGGAGAGTCTCAAAACACTACAAAACATTATATTTAGATATATTTCTTTTTTTAAAGAGGGTTCAGCCTCATGCATCCGTGAAATGATACAAAATATCAGCATTTTAGATAGTGTGCCCTGTTCACTGAAAATGTATCATTTCTGCTTCCCTCGCCCACATCCACAGGAACTTTGAAGAAACAGCTCCCCCCTTCCACCCCATTTCATTTTAACGTGAAGCCTGACACTGGGGAATCAGCAAGCTCTTACCAAAAATAACTCCATATTCTGTGTGGCTGTTTAGTGATCTAAGCCAGCCTGCTACTTTATGTAGCATTTCACCAAGTGAAGGTCAAAAGAAGCTTTCAAACTACAGAGCACTAAGGAGCTCAGAGCTGGTTCTAAGTATCTAGACAGATTAGCTAGGAAGACAGGGTGATAGTAAATTCAGAGCAGAGTGAACCTGGAATAGGAAAAGGGCTCAGGCTCGGAAAATGACAGATATCCAAAAGCCAGGGATGTTCATAAAACTCTTCTGCCTCTCTACTTCTTCTTCTTGTCTATACTCCACTATAGGAGCCATGCTTCTCATTCCTAACTGGCAAAGTTTATTACCTAAACCCCCTAAGGAAGGAGCATTTGTTGTGTGGCAAAGTAAACAAAGGAAGTTAAAGTGAACGGACTCAGCATTTGCTTATGCTAGGAATCCCCACCCCCCTTCCCCGGTATGGGTAAGAGAAGTAATGCCATGAGAATACCACGCCCCTAATCCTACCCTCTCTTGAGCTTCGGAGCATCCCCAGAGGGGCTTTTGTAGGATCAAAGGGAAGGAAAGCACATGCTGCGGAATATCATATAATGCTGGGCACCTTATAAGAAGCTAGATTTTCCTTCTCTCTGCCTGGCCTGATACATTCATTCTGTGTCCTCTCTGCTCACACTAGCAGGGGAAATTAAGGATTAGGCCTTTGTTTTTTGAATATCTAGTAAATTTTAAACATGTTTATAGAAAACTATAGTGCACTTACAGTCTTTATAATTTTTACTCTTGTTTATAGTCACTTAATGGTGACTGTAACTCTCAAAGTACCCCTGGTTTAATTTCATTGACTTCAAAGGAAGGATGGTATAAATTAAACCCCTTAATCTTTTCTTTGCTTTTAATATGTTATTACACAACATTATGGTCCCTTACATTCTATAGAACAGCTGCTAAATATCATATAACATATAATGATGTACTTATATTTGTATCTGTGGCATGCTCTCTAATATGCTACACATAAAACAAATATCTAAGCTTAAACAGGAGATAAAACCCCTCTACGGCTAACTGACAGTTTAGCCCACCTGCTACCAGGCATCTGAATCCTTTGGTTATAATTAATCACAGTTCTTAATATAATTATTTAACTTGATCTTAGAGTATTTAAAAATCATTCAGTGTTATAAAGTTTAGTATGTCAAAAGCCTGCCTTTGTCAAGATAGCTGGAAAATGACTTAAGCATGCAGTATGGTCTTTAACTGCCACACAGGAAGGTTTATTATATAAACCTAGAGGCTATAAAATATGCCTTCCAGTCCTCTTATGTACCCAGTACTGTAGCAAGTTTCCCACCCAATGTTAAGCCCAGAAATCTTCCAAGATTTTTATGCTGTTGCAAAAGGCCACCTGGTTCCTAAAAAGAATTACAATCAGTTATTCTTCAAGCAAACACCCATCATATTTCATGGGAATTTGCCTGAGAACGGTGTGAACAAAAATTGAATTAGAATTTCAGGATTTGAATCACAAGTTGCTGAATAAAATTTCTTTCAGTCGCACTGCAGAATCAACAACAAAGTCCGCCAATACAGCTCAGAAAATAGCATGCCTGATTCCCGCTGGCTGGTGCAGCCATATACACCTGTGGAAAGAGAGAGAAAAAAACTACCACTAGTGTAAAAAGAGTTGAGAATCCAGATCTCATAGTATTTATTTAGCTCCAAGGAATGATAACTCCAAGTATTCTTGCCAGCAAGTTAAAGAAGTATGGATTGGATGAATGGACTATGAGGTGGATAGAAAGCTGGTTAGATTGTTGGGCTCAATGGGTAGTGATCAACAGCTCAGTGATTAATTGGCAGCCGGTATCAAGTGGAATGCCCCAAGGGTCAGCCCTGGGGCCGGTTTTGTTCAATATCTTCATTAATGATCTGGAGGATGGTGTGGATTGCACCTCAGCAAGTTTGCAGATGAACTAAGCTGGGGGGAGAGGTAAATATGATGGAGGTATAAGATGCAGGCAGACCTAGACAAATTGTAGGATTGGGCCAAAAGAACCCTAATGAGGTTCAACAAGGACAAACGCAGAGTCCTGCACTTAGGAAGGAAGAATCCCATGCACTGCTATAGGCTGGGGATCAATTGGCTAAGCAGCTTCTACACAGAAGGACCTACGGATTACAGTGGACGAGAAGCTGGATACACTGCTATACAGCCAAAATGCTTCTGAAATAAATGTAGTCAAACTTTACTAATTCTGGGTCACTGAGAATGAAAATGATGCTTAAAGTTGTTGATTGGCTCTAGTTTTCAAGATATGCTATTGGGTCAGTATATATGACCCTTGACATGGGAATGGCGGATGGTAAGTGAGTTATAAAGGGAAGAGATCTCAATTTAAACCAGAAATGACTAAAATACATCTTTGACTGGATCTATGAATAAATCTATGACTGGGTTTGGACAGTACTTGTTTTTCAGGCAAAACAATGAATGATGCAATCTGAAGCTGGTATTGCGCCATACATGATATGAATTGCATCATGTTATTCCTAGAAGTCATGGATGATGCAATCATAACGAAGCTTACATCACTCTGCTGAACAAATTGCCCTATATCAGCTCTAGGAATCATACAGTGTCGTGCTCTCTTATTTGTCAGTGTTTGATTTTGCAAAGGGACACATTTCTGTTTAGCCAAAGTGAGCAGAGATGCCTTGTACTTGTGTGAACAGTGCAGATAACTTCTGCTATGTTTGTGGTGAAGCGACTTTTGCATCACAAAAGCGCAGTATAACCACTATGGTTAAGAAAGCCTATCATCTTTATTTTGGCTGCAAAACTGGAGATCAGGACAAGAGGTGGGCCCCACACATATGCTGCAACACTTGTGCAACAAATCTTCATGAGTGGTTGAACAGGAAAAGGAAATCTATGCCTTCTGCAGTGCCAATGATTTGGAGAGAGCCAACAGATCATACCAGCAATTGTTACTTCTGCATGGTGCCTCCAGTTGGGAAAGGTGTGTCAAAGAAGAAAAAGTGGACTGGGCATTATCCAAACATTCCATCAGCTATACGCCCAATACCCCACGGAGAAGGACTGCTGGTTCCTGATGCACCAGAATCATTTTCACTTGAGTCAGACGAGGAAGAGGAAGAGGATGAAACTTCTGGTCCTGAACCATCAATGTCACAGGACCCACATTTTCTCCCATCCTCCTCCTCTGAACCACACCTCATAATACAAGCTGAACTGAATGACCTTGTCAGGGATTTTGAACTACCCAAGAGTAAGGCAGAGCTGTTGGGCTCCAGACTACAGCAGTGGAATCTCCTGGCAGATGATGTTAGGGTTTCCATGTTCCGTGACCGTCAAAAGGATCTTGTCCCATTCTTCTTCATGGAAGGTGATCTTGTAGCCTGCAACAACATCGATGGTGTGATGGCAGCCCTCAACATTGTTCACGATCCAGATGAGTGGAGACTCTTCATTGATTCATCGAAGACGAGTCTTAAAGCTGTTTTGCTGCATAATGGCAATGTTTTGCCATCAATTCCAGTTGGTCATGCAGTCCATATGAAGGAAACCTATGACAACATGAAACAACTTTTGAGGTGCATAAACTATGACCAACATCAGTGGCAGCTTTGTGGCAATTTGAAGGTTGTTGCTCTCCTGCTTGGTCTTCAGACTGGATACACAAAGTACTGCTGTTTTCTCTGTGAATGGGATAGTCGTGCAAGAGATTCCCACTACATCAAGAAAGATTGGCCACTCCGACAGTCATTGGAGCCTGGGATGAAAAGTGTTCAGCATCCACCACTTGTTGAATCAAGGAAGATTTTGTTACCACCCTTACACATCAAGCTGGGTCTGATGAAGAACTTTGTCAAGGCCATTGACAAAACACAAGCAGCTTTCAAGTACCTCCGTGGAAAATTTCCAAGGTTAAGTGAAGCTAAGATAAAGGAAGGTGTCTTTGTTGGTCCTCAGATTCGTGAACTTCTTCGAGATGATGCATTTGACCATGCACTGCGTGGCAAGGAAAAGACGGCATGGAAAGCCTTCCAGTCAGTGACAATACATTTTCTCGGAAACAACAAGGCAGACAACTACAGGTTGTTGGTGGAAAACCTCCTCAAGGCATACAAAAGCCTTGGTTGCAACATGTCACTAAAGATACATTTTTTGCACTCAAATCTAGATTTTTTTCCACCGAACTGCGGCGCAGTGAGCGACGAGCACGGTGAGCGATTTCACCAGGACATTGCAACGATGGAGAAACGCTATCAGGGCAAATGGAGCCCATCAATGCTTGCAGACTATTGCTGGACAGTGACAAGAGATGCTCCATTTAATGAATACAAGAGACAAGCCAAGAAGCGCCGAGTAGACACTGAATAGGACTAAACTATGTACATAATAGTTTTTTGCCTTTTGTTTTAGAATACATTTTTTTATATAACCCTTTTGTTGATTTTGAAAGTGTTACATAAATAGGACAGGTGAAATATTATCATGTAAAGCAACCATAAACACATGAAAAGACCTAGGTTTACAATTTATGATTAAAACTCTACTATCTACACAATATACATAGACATAAAATGTAAAAACTTAAATATCTTCGAAACAGTAGCCAATCAGTTGTTTTAATTGTCATATTTGAATTCAGCACATCAAAATACATAATAAATATCACATTTTATCTCTGAAGCAGACGACTTCTAAAAAATTGTGGACCAGTGATATCAGTCAGCAGTGTGCCCTTGTTGCCAAGAAGGCCAGTGGCATATTGGGCTGTATTAGTAGGAGCATTGCCAACAGTTAATGGAAGTGATTATTTCCCTCTCTTCAGCACTGGTGAGGCCACACATGGAGTATTGCACCCAATTTTGATCCCACCGCTATAGAAGAGATGTGGACAAATTGGACAGAGTCCAGCGGAGGGCAACAAAATTGATTAGGGGGCTGTGGAACATGACTTATGAGGAGAGGCTGAGGGAACTGGAGTTATTTAGTCTACAGAAGAGAAGAGTGAGGGGAAATTTTGATAGCAGCATTCGACTACCTGAAGGGGAGTTCCAAAGAAGATGGAGCTTGGCTGATTTCAGTCATGGCAGATGACCAAACAAGGAGCAGTAGTCTCAAGTAGCAGTGGTGAAGGTCTAGGTTGTATATTAGGAGAAATAATTTCACTAGGAGGGTGGTGAAGCACTGGAATGGGTTACCTAGGGCGGTGGTGGAATCTCCCTCCTTAGAAGTTTTTAAGGCTGGCTTGACAAAACGCTGGTTGGGATGATTTATTGGTTATTGGTCCCGCTTTGGTCAGGGAATTGGACTTGATGACCTCCTGAAGTTTCTTTCAACCCTAGTATTCTACAATTCTATGATTCTATTAACTCCTGTTCATATGGTTTTAGCAATCCACCAATAAAAATAGATGAGCAGAAAGGATGCCGAGTGACTCAGGTGAACACTCACACCCCACAAATAATTAAGTAATTAAAGATAAAGGCCCTGATCCTCTGGTACAGCAAAGCTGCTCGTGATTCTGAAGTCAATAAAGCTGATAAAGGTGGCTTTATGCTATCTTTACAGTTTCTCAGTTGTCCAAGCTGCTCCAGTCCCTAGCGAAAGTCACAGCAGAAGCCTCAGGGCTGCTCTAATTCTTAATGCCTGCAGTGACCTGTGAGGGGCCAGTATACAACAGTGGATTACCAGACTGCAGCAAATTAGATTCCAAAGCCAGAAGGGACCACTGTGGTTACCTAGTCTAACCTTCCTTATAGCATGGACTATAGAATAGTTCTTATAGCATATCTTTAGAAAGACAGCCAATCTTGATTTAAAAATTTTCAGTGATGGAGAATCCACCATAAATCTTGGTAAATTGTTCCAATAGATAATTACGATCACTGCCAAAAATGTATGCCTTAGTTACAGTCTGAATTTGACTAGCTTCAACATCCAGTCATTGAATCATCTTATAACTTTTCCCACTAGATTGAAGAACCTATTGTTAAATATTTGTTCCCCATGTAAATATGTATAGACTGTGATCAAGTCACTCCTTAACATTTTCTTTGTTACTCTAAATAGATTGAGTTCCTTGTGTCTAACACTATAAAGCATGTTTTCTAATCCTTCAGACATCCTCTTGACTCTTCTCTGAATCCTCTCTAATTTATCAACATCCCTCTTGAATAGTGGACAACAAAACTGAACACAGTATTCAAGCAGTGGTTGTATCAGTGCCAAATACAGAAGTAATATAACCTCTACTCCTACTTGGGATTCCCTTGTTGATGTATCTGAAGATCGTGTTAACCCTTTTGGCCACAGCATTGCACTGAGAGCTCATGTTCAACTGATTATCCACCAAGACTCCCAAATCTTTTTCAGAGTTGCTGTTGCCAAGGATAGTATCTCCCATCATGTAAGCATAGCCAACATTCTTTGTTCCCGGACCCATACATTTACGTTTAGCTATACGAAAACACATTTTTGCTTACATTTAACTTATCAAGCAATCTAGAGCTCTGAAACAGTTTTCTAATCTTCATTATTTCCCACACCCCCAATTTTTTTTTCTCATCTCCAAACTTTATCATTGATGATTTTGTGTCTTCTGCTAGGTCATTGATAAAAATTTACATAAAGCATAGGGCCAAGAATCGATCCCTGTGCCACCCCATTGGAAATGTAATTACTCAGTGACAAGTCCCTGTTTACAATTACATTTTGAGACCTATCAGTTTAACCCACTGAATGTGTGCATTATTAATGTTATTCCTAGTTTAATAAAAAAAAAGATAGCAAGACAAATACCCTACAGAAGTCTAAGTCTAAGTTTTACACTAACACTGTTACCTTTATCAATCAAACTTGTAATCTTATTAAAAAAAAAGATATCCACTTACTTTTGGCAGGATCTGTTTTCCATAAATGCCTATTGTTTTGCATTAATTACACTACTCTACTTTTATTCTTTATTAATCAAGTACCGTATCAGCCACTTCATTATTTTCCCAAGATCAAAGTCAGGCTGACAGGCCTGTGATTACATGGGTAATTTCTTTTACCATTTTAAAGAACTGGAACAACATTATCTTCCTTCTAGTCTCAGAGTACTTCCCCAGTGCTCCAAGACTTATTGAAAAAAAATCAGTGGAATCCCTAGCCAGCTCTTTTAAAACCCTTGGATGCAAGCTATCTGGACCTGCTGATTTAAAAATGTCTAACTTCAGTAGCTTCTATTTCATATTCTCCAGAGATACTTGAATGAAATAGATAAAATGGAATGGTGGAACTGGGTGATTCCCTCAATCAGGGGGTCCTGTGTGTGGTGCAGTGGCTGAGGATATAGTCTTGTTAGTTTCTCAGCCCACAAGTTTCAGTAAACGTGATAGTTGTTGGGGGTTTCCCTGGCCTGGGTTTGAGACCTGGAACATCACAAAATCAGCCTCGTTGAGGTCCTGGCACATTTTCTAAGCAATAAAAGTTCATAAATAACCCATAGGGTGAAATATGTGCATATAAAGTTTCAGTTGAACAATTCCAAATAATGAATAAACTCATCAGAATCAAAGTCTTTCACCCAGCTCTACCTGTAAATTACAAACCGCAAGACCTGTTATCCTAGAGATTGGGGACAGCTACTAGTTTTCAGTGATCACTTGTGTGCCACAGAGACTACATTAAGAAAATGTACTCATTTAAGTGAGCCAGGAAATCTAAACCACCCATTCACCCACATGAGGTTGTCCTCCATAATGAATGTTTTCTGCAGCACAGTAAGCACTGTTGTCATGGCTCTGCCCTCAGCATAATTCTCTTACGTTTTCTGAGTCCTGATTTTCCTGATTCATTTCAAATAGCATGTTTGTTGTTCCCATCCAAGGGCAGAACATCAATTGCAAATGAAGGAAAAGCACTGCTCCTTACTTGGCCTGACCCACTCATAAAAACTGATCTCTTAAGTATATATACACTGCACAGTTCTTCTACTGGCCTGTAGACTAGCCCCCCTAGCAATGGTACAAATAGCAGGGTAGATGGTGAGGCACTGCTGAGACAAGTACAGGAAAGCCATGCCTGAAGCCTGTTTGTATGTACTTGGCTATATACCTTACACAGCCCTTTGATTCAGCAGTCATTGCCTCCCATACACTACTATTTGTAGCCTTTCCCTGCTATAGAGAAAAATCTCTTGCAGCGGGGCAGGAGTCGGAAAAGGTTCTGCAAACCCCCTACTACCAGAGCCTTTCCCCACTGCCTTTCCCCGGCCAGAGCTTATCACATGTGTAGCTTCACACCATAGTGTGGACACAGCCTGCTTTTTGCTGTAGCCTGTAGCTACACATATCCTACACACCACTGCCACTGCTGTGCAGTGTAGATGTAGCTTAGGAGAGAGCTTCACCTGTGAAACAGCAACACCTACAGACTGCACAGTGTAAACTCATGCGTACCTCTACTGAATGCAAATCATATATGGGAAGTCCCAAGAACAGCAGCATGCTGCATGACATATATTTGTGTGCTTAATAATCATATATTTTGCACTTATATAGCACCTTTCAGCCAAGAAATTACCCCAGCCTCATAATTTTCCTGTAAGGTTGGTAAACATTATTATACCCATTTCACAGACTGGTGAATCGAAGCACAGAAGTTAAAATGGTAAGCCAGTGACAGGGCCATAAATGGTACCCAGGAGTTCTGAATCCCACTCCATAGCTCAAACAGCTACACTACATTCACTTCCATTTTATAACAAACACTGGGCACTTAAAAAGAACTGTGCAAACTCTAGAGCCCTCCTGATACCACATAGAGCAGTCTGGGTTGGTATAAAAACCTAGGCATTCTTAGGGTTGAATTAGCAACACACAGGGCATGTGATGTGTACTAGAAACCAACACTGGAATGGTTGGCATCATTTCTGACTTTGCAGACATCTGCCAGTAGCAGCATGATGGTTGATCACATAACTATGATTAATTATTATTATTATATTTATATTGTGGCAGCACCCAGGAACCCCAGTTATGGCCTGGGACCCCAGTGGATGAGGCAGGCACTGTACAGACACAAAACAAAGAGACAGCCCCTGCCCCAAAGTGCTTACAACCTAATCACATGATAAGAGATGAAAGGGGGATGTAGACCAGGGAATGGCAACCTTTGGCATGCGACCTACCAGGGAAAACCCCCTGGCGGGCCAGGCCACTTTGTTTACCTCTTGCGTCCACAGGTTTGGCCGACTGCAGCTCCCACTGGCTGTAGTTTGCCACTTCAGGCCATGATCCGGTGATGGGGGCTGCAGGAAGCAGGGTGGGCTGAGGGATATGCTGGCCGCCACTTCCCACAGCCCCCATTGGCCTCAAGTGGTGAATTGCGGGCAGTGGGAGCTGTGATTGGCTGAACCTGCCGACACGGCAGGTAAACAAACTGGCCCAGCCCACCAGGAGGCTTACCCTGGGAGGCCGCATGCCAAAGGTTGCCAGATCAGGGAGCATAAGGAAATAATCAGTTGAGTGAGTCTAGTGGCAGGGATCTGGTGGAAGACTGAAAAGTGTGGCTTGTTTTGCAGAGTGTTATTATCCAAGGAAATGTTAGGCCCCTCTCGGAAAGTTAGAGACTGTGATGAAATCCACCAGTCTGTGGGAGAACACAAGGGGCCATGATCTGTGGTGTCTTTCAGAGACATAGATATAGGTTTCTGTCTGGAGAAATGCTTTAAATTGTGCTTTGTAACATAAAAAGGGAGGTCTTGCAAAGCTTCAGCAGAGAAGTGGGTTCTAATGGTAACTGTAAAATATCTGTAGCAGTTTGTCTTTCACCTAATGGAGTACTTTGATATTGTAAGAGTGAGTAGAAAAATTAAGGAATAAAAAGCCTCTGGTTTTAGGGGCTGGCAAGTGGATAAGACTAACCATTTTGTTAAGTATCCATACCCCCTAGGAGATCATTACCTTGAAATTATTACCTTTATTTATTTTCCAGTATTATGAATCCCATAAATGTTGTATTCAACAACGCATAAAAATGGATTCCATTCAGCTTCAAATGCCCATTAATTCTTTGTTAATGCAACACAGTTTATTCTTTGTTTTTTTTATTTGCTCTCTTGACATTATTATAATGAAGAACAATTTCTTTATAAAAGCAAGTTGCGCAAATACTGTAAATCATGACCTCTTTATAGTTCTGCTAACTTGCTCTACAGTGAGCTTTTTTGTTAATTAACATTCTACTGTTTGTCATTCCAATTAAGCAGAAAAGGGCAATTATTTAATGTGTTGCTTAGAGAGGTGGAAAAAAACCTATATGGTGAATACATGAAAGAAAAAATCTTTAAAAAAAAACAAAAAAACCAAATTCCCTTCAGACCTTATTATGAGATTCACCAAAGTGAATGGACAAAAGACAGGTTACCCCAAAGGTACTCACTAAATAAATCAGATTGCTAGAGTGAGAGAATATATGGTGCTGGGATGTGGAAGAAAGATATTGGCCTCATTCCTTCATTAAACTTTGCATGGGCTGACAAAGAGTCCTGTGGCACCTTAAAGACTAACCGAAGTATTAGAGCATAAGCTTTCTTGGCTAATACCCACTTCGTTGGATGCATGCAATGGAAGTATCCAGGGGCAGGTATAAATACTTCCACTGCATGCATCCAATGACGTGGGTATTAGCCCACGAAAGCTTATGCTCTAATACTTTGGTTAGTCTTTAAGGTGCCACAGGACTCTTTGTCACTTCTGCAATTCCAGACTAACACGGCTACCCCTCTGATTCTTGGCATGGGCTGAACCTGACACATTTGATTTGAATGATGCTCCATCAGGGGCAGGGATTCACCTCTATGAGTTCATTGTGGGGCCACAGCTTTACTGGCATGAGTTTGAGAAAGGCGCCTTGTTTCCAAGAAATCATCAGGGCCTCAATCCAGTGTGAAAGCACATACTTAAGAACATGCTTAACTTCCACTGCAGTCAGTGGGACCTAAGCATATGTTTAATCTCATCTATTCAACACAGGCCTTAATTGTGTGCTTAAAGTTAAGTAACTGCTTAAGTGTTCTGGTGAATCAAAGCCATATTCTGTATATAAGATATTCTGTTGTAACATTTCACAACAATACTCTGGTAGGAACGGAGGCCGAATACCTCATGATCTACCAGGACCACAGAAAATACCTTATCCTGCCAAACAAGCAGATTCTGGATTTTTAAGTGTAAAGCTCTCATTTCTGGCCTTGATAACTGGCTGAGAAATGAATAGTGTCCATCCTGCATGTCACACCAGTGAGAAATTCACATACAGAGGGGAGCAGAGGAAAACTTTCTCTGGCAGTTTGGTGGCGTGGATTTTTTTGTTTTGATCTTTAAATAGTACCTACTGAAAGCTATTCAGAGGCTTTAAATTACAGAAGCAGTCCCAAAAGAGATGAATTGGAGAGTACAGTGCAGGTGAGGAAGCCAAAAGTGCATGATCAATCCAATTTATTACATGGCTGCAATTTACCACATCACCACCAAACACACTCACACACTGTAGAGGAGACTAAAAAGTAACATTTGCCTTGTGCAAGTTAATTTAACATGAGATCACTGTGGATAAATTTATTGCAAACAGTTATACTTTTAGTGGCCTGCACTCTTTGTGAGTATATGTGTGTGTCTGTGTGTATTACTTATGCATGTAGACAATTAACTTCAAGAGAAACAGCAATTTCTCAACAGCTTTGAAAATAAGAGGTATAATATCTTTATTTCAGAGCAGTTATTGATAGCCCTATTGAAGTCAATGGAAGGTTTGTGATTGTCTTAGTGGGTTCAGAATTTTACCCAATAGCTTTTATTTAGATATCTAAATTTGCATTTTAGCCTAACTTTAGAAACTGAGGTTAAAAAATATAGGCTGTATATATGAATCAAAAGGTGATTATCAAGCATTTTACCAACTCTTGGGCTTCTTTCACAATCCAGTGTCCATGTGTACATACAGTATATAATACAGAAATACACACGCTCCTACTAGCAACACAAAAGAGGCACTAACAATGTTGATGTATTAGACTTCTATAAGGCATTTGACTTGGTACCACATGACATTTTGGTTAAAAAAAACTAGATTGATATAACGTTAACATGGCATACATTAAATGGATTAAAAACTGACTGGGTCTCAGAATGTAACTGAAAATGGGCAAAGCTCATCTAACAGGTATGTTGCTAGTGGGATCCAGCAGGGATGAGTTCTTGGTACTACACTATTAACCATTTTTATTAATGATCTGGAAGAAAACATAAAATCATCATTGATAAAGTTTGCAGATCACTCAAAAATTGGGGAAGTGGTGAATAATGAGGAGGACAGGTAAATGATATGGAGTGTTCTAGATCACTCGGTAAGCCGAGCGTACGCAAATAATGTGTGTTTTAATATAGCTAAATGTAAATGTATACAGCTTGGAACTAAGAATACTTATACGATGGGGGTCTCCATCATGGGAAGCAGTAACTATGAAAAAAATGTGGGGGTCCTGGCGGATAATTAGTTGAACATGAACTTCTAATGCAAGGCTGTGGCCAAGAGGGCTAATGCAATCTCTGAATGCATAAACAGGGGAATATCGAGTAGGAGTACAGAGGTTATTTTAGCTCTGTATTTGGCACTGATATGACTGCTATTGGAATAGTGTGTCCAGTTCTTGTGTCCACTATTCAAGAAGGATGCTGATAAATTAGGAAGGGTTCAGAGAAGAGCCAGGAGAATGTTTGAAGAATTAGAAAGCATGCCTTATAGTGATAGACACAAGGAGTTCAATCTATTTGGCCTAACAATGAGAAGGTTAAGGCAGGACTTGATTAATTTATAAGTACTTACATAAGGAACAAATATTTAATAATAGGTTATTCAATCTTGCAGAGAAAGATGATAACATGATTCAATGGCTGGAAGTTAAGATAGAAAAATTGACTCTGGAAATAATATGTAAAATTTTAACAGTGATAATCATTAACAACTGGAATATTCCAAAGGTCATGGTGGATTTTCCATCATTGATTATTTTAAAATCAGGATGGGATGATTTTCTAAAAGATATGTTCTAGGAATGATTTTGAGGAAGTACTTTGGCCTGTGTTATACAGGAGATCAAACTAGATGCTTAAATTGGTTCTTTCTGGTCTTGGAATCTATAAAATTGAGATGATTTCAGTTCCTTATTTCAACACATATTCATGTAAATTTTGGTGGTAATTGTGCTATCAAATAGCTTTTCTGCTTCTGTAGTAATAGCTGGAGTAACAACTGTTTTTTTACATTAAAAAAGATGATAGGACTCAAAGATTCACATGAAGCAGATATATTAATGAGGTGCCATTTTTGCATAGTCACTTTTCTAACCAATCTAAGCCTCCTGGGAAGAGAGCTGGGTGACCTTTAGTGGGAACCTCTAAAATTTAGGCTTGCAAAGAACTATTTCTGAAAAATGTGAAAGCATTCAGAGAAGTTAGCAATGGAGACATTATAAGGGAGACTGGGTAAGAAACTGCTTGAAGAGCCAGTGTATAGGCTATTGAATAATGGCATGTTCTTCCCAGAAGTCAAATGAGCATCATAACATTGAACTCAATAAAGAGACACTGAAGGGAAGTAAAACGTAAAGGGGGCTTTGAAGGCAATACTGTGGGGTTTATAATTAAGTATAAATTGAGTAAGATGGGGGAAAAAACGTCTAGCAGGGAAAGGGTTGGATTTTGTGCAAGGAAGGTAAATCCCCTGGGAACAGACAGGCCATAGCTGTCACACTTGGCTTTTTTAATAGGAACATTGTCATGCCAGCTCAGACCTGGAAAAAAAGAATGAACAGATGCACTTGGCTGGCATTTTTTTGTGTTACTGTTGCTTTTATTCATGACATTTGTGCTTTTAATAAAGGTCTTTCCTTGTCAGAAATCAGCCTCTTTTTCTGCTAGAATCTGCACTACAGTTCAGAATCTGTGTTTGAAACATCTTTTCTTGCCCTGTCTATGACTGGGATATTAACAATAGGGCATTAGGTCTTTATTACAGAGTCAAACAGGAAAAGAGCATTGACTTTATGGAGCAAAACCCAGAGGTGGCTTCACCCTGAGGCAGCTGTAACATTGCCCATTCAGAAAAAAATGAAGGTAAAATTACTTTAATCTGGATTCTGTGTTCTCAGATATTAGTACAAAAATAAATCATTCATATAAACAAGGAACCCAGACACAGAATCCATGTCCCGTTAGAAACAATTGCATCACTACTTCAGAGCATACCTCGCACATGCCCACGTACTAGCGGGAGGCACCAAAGCACCAGCAGGATTTATCTGAACAGCTTGGCAGCCACAGCAAGGCACTCAGGGCACACTTTCAAAGGAGTCCTGAGCTGGAGCCTAATTCATTATCTACTGAGATTAATGGAGAGACTCCCATTCACTTCAGAGAATATTGGATGAGACCTTTGAAGAGTAGCTAAGGTTACAGTCCTACAGATATGAATTAACCTAGAGTCTTCACAGGCAAGGCCTTGGAAAACATGGCAATGGCTTTAGTAATTGTACCAAGTGGTGACTTGCAGAAGAGATGATTGCAATGACCATCTCTCAATGACTGTCACTTCTCATTTTGGGAGAGAGAATGTTATAAATTGTCTTTTGCTTCATAAAGCCAAGCTCCTGCAAAGATTGGTGCATATATTTAACTTTGTACACTGTGAGTAGTCTGCCTGACTTCATAATAGGTAAAGTTAAGCATGGGAGTAAGCCTTTGCAAGATCAAGGCCCAAGGATCTCATTTTTAAAGGCATTCAGGTACTTACAGATATAGATAGGTGCCTAGTGGGATGTTCATTGGCTTTTGATTTTAATGGAAACTGGGCACTTCTGAAATCCCAGCAGGTGCTTATCTGCATCTTTACGCTCCTACATACTTTTGAAAATCTAGCCCTAAGTGTTTTATTCATGCATTTATTCACAGATCTGTATTTTGTTTTTATAGCTAGTATTTCATGAAGCATTATGCTCTTTTTAGTATCTTTCACCTTGTATTTATTTATTATTGCCTTTCCATTTAAATTACCCATGCAGTTCCCCAGGCACTTTTGTTGAGGGAAGAGTGCACTAGAACTACTTTTATTATTATTATTATTCTAACTAAATTATATTTTAATTGCACATGTCGGTTTCATTTCTCATGAGCATTGCCAGACAGCAGAGATAGCACTGGTGCATGCTTTCCACAATGCCCTGTTAGTCTGGTCCAGCCTGGCCTGGAAGAACCACTCCAGGAGAAGGGGATAGTTCAGTCTCTATGTCCATTCACTAATGACTTCTTTGCAGAGATTTGTCAAGAAGGGTGGCAATTATGGCTCAGTGTGATGATTTGGTTCAGGAAAAAGTGGGACTGAACCATAATTCTGAATGTGACCAAATTCCAAACTTTGTGTAAATGTGAGTCTAGGGCAGAATTGTGCAGGTTACTGCTAGTTCCTGTGTGCCCTAAGAACTGGACCAAGACCACTAACCTAACATCACACAAACCACCCACTAGTCATGAGATAATGGATTTTGGTAACTAATCAAATTGGGCTGGATATGAATCATTAACCTGCAGGTGAAGAATAATAATAAATCCTGAGTTCTAAGAATATGCCAAGTCCTGAGATGAGATCTTTAAATAGCTTTCACTTTGAAGTCAGTGGGGGATTCACCTAAGTAAGGACTGAGTACAGACCAAGGCTCGTTCCTATTATTAGTGTTTATTATTATTATTATTATTATTATTACTTCATTTAAGTCTGATGTAATTGATTTTTTTCCTTCACTGTGAAAATCCCTATTTGAAATGTATTCTTAAAAATGAAAGGAAGAACCAAGGAATAATTTCCCCCTCCATAATATGACTGAAGATTCCAGAAATAATACCTATAAAGGAGTTTAAACAGGAAGATGAATTGGGTATTGTTCAATCGAGCTCAGGTAGTGAGGTTGAGCATTTCTGTAAAGAGCAGCATCAAAGAAATATGGGGGAACATTTCAGAACTGACAGCTGTGAAGAAGCAGCTGAGGCCCAATTAAAATAAAAGCTAAGAAGGAAAAGGAATGCAAAGTTTGGGAAAGTGAAAAGAAAAGGGTGGGACAAATGAGGTGTGTGGGGTAGATTTAAGATTGAAAAGGTAGCAGCTAAAATATTAACCAAAACTACAGTCATCCGAGTCAGACTGCATGCAAATTATTATCGCACAAAGGGCAGCTTTCATGGATTCTGCTTCCACATCAAGGATTAGATATCAATGCAACATGACCACTAGTTTATTCTTTGCTCTCTTGTGATTGGATTCTGGAGCTGGATTCCTCTTTTATGAAATTCCACTTAATTAAGGCAGGGGCTGTAGTTCCAGAGTAAACCAACAAAAGATGTTTTATTCATATGGAGATGTTTTATGTTAAGGCTCTGCAAGGACAGAGCGCCTCAACAGGAGGAGAAGATCTCAACTACCCTTTTTCTTCTCAATCCAAGCACCAAATGCTTTGGAGAGGCAAATGTAGAACTATGCTGACTGGTAGAGTCCATTAAGAAGGAATGGTATATTATTTTTGCTGTTTTCTGTTGTACCAAGGAAAATACTAAAGATAAGTGAACCAGTTTGAACTGACTCAAAACATGAAGCACACACTGTGACGGTGCACTCCATAAGACTTTATGGAAATATGCTTGTGAATGTATATATATGACAGAACTGGAATACGTTTTATGCTGCATGTGCTATGTGACATATCTCTGTAAAGGTTATGATCTGCTAAATATATTCATTCTATTTGTATGCATGTGTCATTTTTGTATTTGAAGTTATGAATATTGGCTGTATACTTGTTTGATTTTAAATAGCTTTAGTAAGGCATTTGGTCAGCTTCTTTAGAAAGGAATTTGCAAGTTAAGTGCCCAATCAAGAAACACTTAATGGACAATGGCACTTGGAAGGCTCCAATCCACATAAGAACTTTACATGAGGACATTCAAGGTAGCATGTGAACCACCTCTGCTACCTATAAGTTCTGAGTCATGCATGCACATGTGACTTGCCCATGTGACTCCAAAACTCCATCTTGTAGCTGGAATTCTACACAGGGGAAAGGAGGGGTATCCATCCACAAGAGAAAGTCTGTTTAAAACCCTGGGAGCCACTCCATTTGGTCTTCAGCTGTCTCTAGATATAACCTCTCCACCCTGAAGGATATTTGAAAGAAACTGGAAAAAAGGACAGTAAGTACAGGGGGTGTGGGTGATTGCTGGACCCAGACTAAAAGGAGACTAGTCTGTAAAAGGAAGCTAACTGGAACACCTCAAAGGGTGAGGTTTTTCTGTATTCAGTTTTCTTATTGTATTAGGCATAGGCTTGCATGTTTTATTTTATTTTGCTTAGTAGTTCACTTTGTTCTGTGTGTTACTATTTGGATCACTAAACTCCTAATTTCTGTATTTAATAAAATCACTTTTTATTTATTAATTAACCCAGAGTATGTATTAATACCTGTGGGGAGGGGCAACAAGCTGTGCATATCTCTCTATCAGGGCTATAGAGGGCAAACAATTTATGAGTTTACCATGTATAAGCTTCATACAGGGTAAAACGGATTTATCTGGGGTTTGGACCCCATTGGGAGTTGGACATCTGAGTGTTAAAGGCAGGAACACTTCTTAAACTGCTTTCAATTAAGCCTACAGCTGTTAGGGGATGTGGTTCAGTCTTAGGTCTGTGTTTACAGCAGGCTAGCAGGTCTGGCTCAAACCAGGCAGGGCACTGAAGTCCCAAGCTGCCAGGGCAGGAAAGCAGGGGCAGAAGTAGTCTTGGCACATCAGCTGGCAACCCCAAGGGGTCAAGAATCAGAGGGGTAGCCGTGTCAGTCTGGAATTGCAGAAGTGACAAAGAGTCCTGTGGCACCTTAAAGACTAACTAAAGTATTAAAGCATAAGCTTTTGTGGGCTAATACCCACTTCGTCAGATGCAAATGACGAAGTGGGTATTAGCCCGTGAAAGCTTATGCTCTATAATACTTTAGTTAGTCTTTAAGGTGCCACAGGACTCTTTGTCACTTCTGCAATCCCAGGGGGGTTTCTGTAATCCAGCCCATCACACACACAAACTGAATCCTGGTGCTGTTCTCAGTTGAATCCAAAATCTGAAGTCTTTGACATGGTCTTATCAGAGATTGCAGGATTTGATGTTACTATGTATTTTAATCCATATTAGAGGGAAGAACTCCCCCTCTCACCTCAAAGGTTTGAAAGATTGGCTTGTGAGGAAAGATTCAACAATTTATAAGTTTGATCCAATGTAATCATTTGAAATCCAATTTATAAGTTTGATCCAATGTAATCAATTGAAAGTCTCCAATTAACTTCACTAGGATTTGGATAAGGTCCTGTATATATACACAGCTTGGCTAAGAGGCATATATGAGGTGAGGACAGAATTGTAGGGTGGTACAAGAAGTATGAAGCAGAAGAAATTTAGAGAGCATATCACAAACTCTTCTTGACAGTGAGGGCTACCAGATTGCAGAGCAATCTACAAAAGGAGCTGATATAAGTTCCATTATTAGAGATTACTGGAAGAGTACTGGACAGAGCATTAGAGAAAACAAAATGTACGGTAAAGAACAATCCTGCATTGGCAGGGATGGTGTAAATCAGTATTTCTCAACGAATGGCCTGTGGACCAGAGATGGTCCCTGAGATCTTCCTGTCACATCTTAGGAAGACAGTAAGTTGGTCCCTGGTATCAAAAAGGTAGAGAAACACTGGTCTAAATGACCCAAGAGGTCTCTTGCATGTGTAATTTCTATGTTTCAGGCCGTATTTCAACTAATTAACTGTTTACATTAGCTGAATTAATATCAAGAGGAGGATTTATAACAATTTTTGGCCAAATACAAAAGGGCCAGATTATCATTTCTTGTAAATTGTCATAGTTCCATTGGCTTTAATGGAGCTATGCCACTTTATGCCAGGTACAGTTCTGGCCCATAATATGCACTCTGTAGCACACTTTTAAGTTAATTTTGTAATGGTGATTTCCATTAAAAAAGAAATCCTTTGTCTGTTACTCATAACTTCAGAAATGAAATTCTTTCAGACTGAAATTTTCCACATTTATTCACACAAATACCCAGGGATCGGCAAACTTTGGCCCACAGCCTGCCAGGGTAAGCCCCCTGGTGGGCCGGCACAGTTTGTTTACCAGCCGCTTCCGCAGGTTTGGCCTATCACAGCTCCCACTGGCCACTGTTTGCCGTTCCAGGCCAATGGGGGCTGCAGGAAGCAGCATGGGCCAAGGGATGTGCTGGCCACTGTTTCCTGCACCCCCCATTGGCCTGGAATGGTAAACTGCTGTCCGTGGGAGCTGCAATCGGCCAAACCTGTGGAAGCAGCAGGTTAAACAAACCATCTCGGCCCACCAGGGGGCTTACCCTGGTGGGTTGCATGCCAAAGGTTGCCAATCCCTGCAAATACCTGTGAGAGAGAGGTGAAGGTTTGAAGATTATTTTTTAAAAAAATGCTTTCTTTAAGTGCTTTGGTTATCACTGGTTACTGGCTCTGGACTGTTGGAAAAACTTCTATTGGCCCAGGCTCACAGGTTTCCTCTGTAATTCCAGTCTTCAGGCCCTTCCCTTCCGCTAATCTGACTGCTCCCTAATATTTCAAGACATGAAATGAAAGCAAATGAACAGAGATGGGGGAGAGAAAAGGCAATAAAGGGGGGCACTGAGTGGAAAACAATGCTTCTTATTTGAAATCTGTGAGTTAAATGTTGGGTAACAAAAGAGATCAGTCTTCTGTTTTATTCCATTCATCTTAAATGGCTTCTTGGGTGTCATGCTTTCTTACTTTTATTTTTTACAGAGTGGAAGTAGCAGCCATAAACTCTGGTAAAGAATTCTATAAAACAGGTAACAAAACTTAAGCTTCTAATCTTCATGAAAATTGAACACATCCAGTTTTTAATATAGCAATGGAGCGGCATAGGGTTTTAAAGCTGTCTTTTACTCTTTTTATAGGTAAAATGACATAAAGCCATATGAAGTTATTCACAGTCAGAGGTGAAAGTAACTCGGTCCGGGGCACCAGTAAGAAAGTGGCTGCCAGTACACAGCCGACTGCACTGGCAGGGCCTCCAATGGAGGGAATCAAATGGGGCAGCAATCTCAGGCCCAGCAATATAAAAGACCCCGGGACTCCCAGAAGTGGTCCAAGTCCCTGGCCCTTTAAATTGCTGCCAGAGTCCTGGGGCTCCCAGACGATTCAAAGGGCCTGGGGCTCCCAGCCACCACTGCTCCCCTTGGGCTCCAGTGGTGATAAAAGGGCCCGGGGTTCCAGCTGCAGTAGCAGCGATGGCGGACAGGGGCTCCGGTGGTGATTTAAAGGGCCTGGAGCTCCAGACCTTTTAAATCGCCGCCAGAGCCCCAGGCGGCGTGGGCCAGGCAGCTCTGAAGGGTTGGCTGGGGAAGTCTAGTCCCAGCCCTGCCCCTTCCACCAAGGCCTTGCCCCTTCTGGGCCCCAGAACCCCCTTTCCACCTGGCCCAAACCCCAGCCTCCTTGTGTACCAGTAAGTCCGTTAAGTTACTTTCACCCCTGCTCAAAGTGCACAAGGTCCTCAGTGCAGAGATCCTACTCTTTGGAGCACCTGATTGCATGCATCACTTACTTATCTTACTATATTAGGCTTTACCTAACAGATGGATGGAGATAATGATAAAGGTGAGGATAAATACTGCTGCACTGATTCCATATCAACCAGGAACTGCCTAATAATTGTAACCTACAACATAATCACTGGCAGACGCTACAAGAAGAATAAACACAGTATTCATCATACAGCTGGTGCCTAGACAGTGGAATGATTTTACTACCGAAACAGAGATGGGTTGATTCAAAGATCATCAGTGTCAAATGGGAGACTTACTGACTTCAGTGAGCTATGGATCAGGCAGATAATGCAGATGTTATGTGGTTCTAACAGGCAGTTTGGTCAGCAAGATGCTCCCTCTTGGCTTAAATAAGGAGCCATTTGGAGTTAATAGAAAATTTACCATTGACATCAGTGGAGTCAGACGTTATAGAACTGTTATCTCCTGACACAAAGGTCTTGGCTCAAGGATCATCTCTGCCAAGGTTCTGGATGTGCACACAGCAAGTTCAGCAGCCAGATGGGAGATTGTCCCAGTTGCTTATCAGGTCACTAACTGCCAAACACAACAGCAAGGAAGCCATCTCAAGTACTGTTTAAAACCATTATACAACATATATCTTCTAAAACATAATATCTTATATGAACACTATTCTGTTGCCAATCTGTATCTACTCTGAGGTCAAAGTAGAGCTACAAGAAAAATATCTTGTTGGTCTCACCTTGAATAGTTTGTATCTTTCTATTAAAATGCTAAAATGGTCCTTTAAAAACAAATCAGAACAGTCAGCCCAGACCTCTTGAATATTTCTACAACAAATATGGCCTGACCAGTAGCTGTGGACAACCCTACAATAACAAAGCAATACAGGCAGCTTTGTGCTTTTGAGCGTATCATACTATTAGGGAAATCCTGAGAAATTCACCTCTCTGTATGGAAACAGATGTTACTTTTAAGCTTGATAGGGTTATTATTTATAAACAACAGTAAGAGACAAAAAAGTTATAAAAATGATGAAAAATATCTCAATAGTGTCCATTTAAGTCTATTTGCTGCCTCAGATGTTGTTTTAGATTAATGAGAAAGCTCAAGATGAAAGACAAAATCTAAGGAAAAAGAGAAATCTAAGAACTGGGAAAGACCATAGTGGAACCTGTCTGGGTTGTATGACAAATGTGGAAGATTTTTTTTTTGTAAATATTAGTGGAGACCCATTTTAGTTCCAAATCAAGGGTGAACTTGGGTTCCGTATCTCTCTCAAAGGCAAATTTTTAGTCCAATTCTTCATTGCCACATTTCTTTCTATACATATAATTCCATAACTTTCTCAGTTGCTCTCCCATCCACCATCAGCTGCCAAAGGATGACCAATATTTAAAACACAGGGGTGAGTACACAGATGTCAACAGATACTCAGTCTTTTCTGAGCAGAACAGAGTCAGAAGCTCAAGTAATTAGTCATACAGCCTGCCACAGGCTCTATTAAGCCTACATTTAATACCGGGAGGCAGTGAAATGTAAACAGGGGTTATATAAGAATCATGGATGACAGCACAGCTCTCTTGGGAGGGAAGAGAAAAGTCAATTTCATTTATACTCCTCCGATAACTGATTTTTATGCTGCTTGACAAGGGCTTTCTAGAAAAATTATTTAATATAATTTTTCTTACACCTTCTCTCTTTTTAGTTCAAAGTGTCTTAGCTGATTAGAAAGTTGCGGAAAGGGGCTTGATTTGTATATCTTCCAAACATATTTGCATTTTTCTTTTTCCAACTGTGAAATTAGATTGACTATTTTACCAAATGTCAAAGACCAATCTTAGTACATACGAAATATAATCACATGGTGCTTTTTTGTTACTCATACGCCACAATGCAAATATCTGGGATTTCTGAGGACTGATGTGGCTTCATGTAACAGAGATGAATGGAGTCAGTGCAGTTCAGTCAAGGTTTTGTGACTTTCACTATTCTTCCCAGGACTTTTGAGAAATCACCTTCCTATCTCCCTGCCAACCTGGTTATTGTAACTAGAAGCCATTTAAAAATTCAGTGTTAGAGGAGAGCAGTGTAGATGATGAAACTCACCCAGGGTGCAGACAGCCTGCACAAGGATCCTTCACACCTCTTACCTCCTCCATAGGGGGTGCACTGGTAACAGACACACAAAGATACCTGCACAACCCCTTTGCACTAGAGAAAGGTTCTGTGCACTGGCAAGATGTAATGGGAGTGGCCCAGGGGCAAGCAAGTGCATGTGCGTGGGCCTCAGGCAAATGTTTAAGTGCAGGCAGTGTCCTTAGTAGCCTATACAACTGGTGTGCAGAGGCTGCAGCTGTTTTTTCATCCCAGAAGGGCTGCTAGTCCATCCCAGAGAGGCTGTCGGACCCTGGCGTTAAAGTAGTGTTGAGAGGATTCCTTCACCCTGGTTTTGGGCCTAGATATATCTGCACAGGACCAGATCCACAGCTGGTGTATATCAAAATAGCTCCACTGAAGTCAGTGGAGCATTAAAGTCAGTGAAGCTACACTTTTATGCCAGAGGAGAATGTGGACCTCACACTTTATGCAGCTTGAAGGAATTTCACTCAGAGTGAAAGAAATCTTGAAAAAAAACTTTGTAGGCTGCTTGTTACTCTCCCAGGGAAGGCATGATAAAAAAACAGTCTAGTGGCCATGTGCCATAGAGTTTGGGCACCTTCTAGTAACTGTGCTGTAAATTAAATTACCACACATGTAGAATTTGAGTTTAGTCAAGTCACAAATTTCTGATCTGGGCTCTAATCCTCTCAAAGCTTAGTGCTATTTGGATACATGGATCTGAGTCTGAACACCTCATAAAGAATACAGAGTCTGGCAGCAGGACTATCATATTGTTGCCAGCCAAGTCCCTGCTGGTACATAATATATTATCAAATGATGCATTTTTTCTGACCTAGAGGCCTTCTGTGTAGTACTACAGAATACAGACTCCTGCTCTCCTCCTCAGTCTTCACAGACACCTTCAAGAATACAAAGCCAAATTCTCAACCACTATTACTCAACATTTTTTCACTGACTTCAATGATTTTTATACCAGTTGCAGATCCAGTCCTCTGGCAATACAGTAGGCCAACCAAATAAGCAGAAAGGTCACCTGACTCTAGTAACTGAAACCACTTTTGTTGGGACTAATGATATGATAATATGCTCTCCTTCCTTTGCCATATATTTATGTTTGATTCATCATGCAGTTCAAAATTTAGTCCACAGCCAGAAAATCTTTCACATCAGGCTATCTGATACTTACTCTCTGGCCTGACATAATTCCAATACCATCGATTTATGGCCTGTTTTTGCGGAGATTTTACATTTATGGCTCCCTCTCTTCTTTTAGGTTTTTCCCAACTAACCGATATAACCAGGGCAGGAGGTGATTCCAGAAGAACTGTCACTTCTCCAGAGCAATCCATGCTTTATGCCCACACAGCTAAAGCTGGTTGAAATTTTGTTAAAAAAAAAAATGTGGTTTTCATAATGGTGATATTTTTCATGGAACAAAAAATTGTCATTAACAGTTTTCATTTTTGAATTAATTTCAAAAGAAAATCTCTGCAAAACATTGTGGAAGAACAATGCCACTCACTCTCTCTTTTTCTTTCATTCTTGCATTCTTTTTTTCTTTTTCATTTTTTAAAAACTCTTTTCTCCACTGGATGATGCTAGAAAAAAGTGAGAGAAAGTCAGAAAAACAAACTACTGTCTCTCATTCCCCCCAGCCCTTTTTTCTGGTGAATGAATGAGAGATCAGGTAAACGTATGTAAACTAAATCATAGCAAGCCAATAAAATCTGAAATTCAAGTTTAATTTCACATTTCCTAGCTTCTGACAACATAAATTTGATCCTTGTTTATTATGATGTTTGCTTGTTTAAAAAATATAAGGTTATAGGCCTCTTATATTGATATATGTTTAAACAGTGGACTTCCCTCCCTCACAGTCCATCATTTCTTCCTAATATTTAATTTTTCAGTGAAAATAATATTGGTCTTTGGATATTATAATAATTTTATGACACCAGATTGTGATGTCATAAGCACTGGTTTAGGATTTTGATACGGGATTTCTCTGCCTATAAAGCATTGGGTTTTAGTAATATCTATGCTATACATGAACAGAGGCCTGTTAAAGAGCTTTTGTTAAGTATCTTCAGACTTCATTTGATGTTTATTAAGGGGAAGGGGAGTGGAGTCTAGAAAGTACAATGAAAGCTCTTTACAGAAGCCTTGGAATCTGGGGGATTCCTATATGGGTTGGAGGGTTAATGTCCCCACCTGCTTTAAAGGTTGCCAAACCCTGCACCCTGACTGCACAATGTGATGGAAACACCCTGGTCTTCAGGATGTGGATTTTACCCCCTAGCTTCAGCATTCCTGTAAGTCTTCCATTATGTGATATGCCTGTTCAAACCTTGGTAGGGCTTCCTATGTGCCCTGATGCAATGGCTCTGATCAGCAGAAGCCCTGGAGCAGAGGCAGCCTACTCAGAGTCTGATGAGAGGGAGAACTTTGTACTTATGGGGCCAATGCTCAGAAAAAGATGTAGCTCTGACTAGCTGGAGGAGGGAGGTTACTGAAGCGTGGAACCCGAGGTCCACCACAAAACTAGTGCAGATACCCATTCAGGGGAAAGATTCCCTGATGATGAGTGTGGTATAAAAACCTATATGCAATAGAAACATATATAGAACCAGTGTACTGAGCGTAAACAAATTATAGCAACACCAGGCTCAAACTGAATCTCACTTATTATTATAAACATAGGGAGAATTACTTTTTCAAAGTAATAACATTCCATAACATTCAACTCTTAATAGTGTAGATCCAAACACTCACAAACCCAAGCATTCAGACTACAGTATTATAGTAGTGCATGTAGGCTCCAATGAAAGGCCCCATTGTATTAGGCCCTGGGCAAAATATATCATAGGAGATAATCCCTGCATTTTGAATAGACTAGACAGACAAAGTCTGTGAGAAACAAAGCGTTATGTAAGGAATTGAGGAGGCCCGGGGAGATTAAGTGTAACATTTTTTAAAGCACCTAAGTGACGTACTTAGGCAGTTTTGAAAACTTTTTCCTAACTGTCTTACCCAGGGTCACATAGAAAGTCTGTATAAATGCTGAGAAATGGACCCAGACCTCCTTAGTCCCACTTCAGTGCAATAAAATCGATTCTCTGCATTAATGCTCCAAGCTGCACTTATTTTCACTTGAGTGCCCATGTATTTTCCACAAGATACTCTGCAAAGCAGCAACTTTTGCTAGATTAGCTGGCAGCATGCAATGTGTTATACAGACGGTATATATAAATATATGTATGTTGAGAGAGAGATAATACAGCAAATAGATAAGTATCAATACCCACCTACGCACAAGAGCTTTTCTTTACATAGCAGCCTTATGCATAGGCTCTATATGAATTCCTGTCCTCTTATAAGGCACACTTAGTTATTCATTTTATTCACCTAACTGACCACATAAAAACTATGTAGTCAATACTTGAGTAGTAATTTCATTTTAATAGTTCTGCCAGGTTTTGGGCGGGGGGGTTGGTCCCCTGGGTGTAATTGTGCATGCTGTTAATTAATGAACAACTATGGTAAGAGCCTGCATTTAAGCAATCAGTAATGCAGGGGTTTGAATCTATTCAATATGAAAACCTGCCTTTTCAGTCACTGAGTATGCAAAAACTAGATAAGTATTGATTTTATTCCTTTAAATTTATTTTCATTGAGGCTGTAGAAGCTTGAGGCATTTGGTTAGACTGCAAGTATATGGAATACTGTGAAACAGTATTTGTAATCAGATATAATTCAGTATACTTAGTCCTATTTCTGAGACTTTGTCTCATTCACGGGAAATCAATGGGGGACTATTTATGTGCTAAGCAGGTCCATTAGAATCCCTTTAAATTTGCACAGAAGGTTTCATTTAAACCCCAAAGCCAGAATATTATCTAGTCAGCTCATTGATGGCTATTATTATCATTACTTATTATTTGTATTCCTAGGAACTCTAGACATGGATCAGAACCCCATTGTGCTAGGTGTTGTAAAAATATACAACAAAACAGTCCCAGCCCTTATGAGCTTACAATCTAAGTATAAAACAAGAGATACCCAATGGATACAGATACACTGGTTAGGGTGTACAAGGAAACAATGAGACAATCCCAGTCAATTTTTAAGCATCTCTCCCAGCACACCAGAAGCCTGTGAGTTTTTGTAGGCCTCCAGCAAAGGTGACTGTTAAGGAGTTTTTTGAAGGAGGATAATGATCTAATTTGGTTGATATTTATGGGGAGCCTCTCCAAAGTCTGAGAGGCTATGTGGGAAAGTAGAAAGGTGTTTGTTGGAAAATTTAACAAGGGGACAGTGGAGGAGGGTATCCTGGGCCGATTTGAGGCAAGAGTTGATTGTTTGATGCTGAATGAGAGATGAAAGGTTGGCTGAGGATAGGTTGTGAAGGGCCTTGAAAGGGAAGACGAGTAGCTTATGTTTGATACAATAGAGAAGAAGGAGCCAGTGAAAGAATACAAAAAGCGTGATGACAGTCAAAGCGACTAGCTAGGAAAATGATCTTTGCATTGCCATTCTTGAATGGATTTCAGAGGGTCAAAGCCAGAGAAAATGTTGCAATAATCAAGACACACGATGTTGAGACCCTGGGTGACAGTTTTAGCTGTACAAGTGGATAGGAAAAGCTGTATCTTACAAATGTCATGCAGGAAGAATCTTCAAGAATTAGACATAGTCTGGATGTGAGGACCTAGAGAAAGGCCTGAGTTGAAGGTTATGTGGTTATGTGCCTGAGCGATAGGTAGGACTGTGGTGTGGCCCACAGTGATTGAGGAAAGAGGTATTTTGGTGAAAGCTGAAGAGCTCTCTTTTAGCCATGCTGAGCTTGAACTGATGGCTAAACATCTCTAATGAGATGTCAGAGAAACAGGCTGAGATTTTAACTGGGACAAAAGGAAACAAGTCTGGAGTAGAGAGGTAGATCTGTGATTAGTCAGTGTAGAGATGTGAGTTGAATTTATGTTTTCAGATGAGGTTACACAGAGATAAATTGTAGAGGGAGAAGAGAAGAGGACCAAGGACAGAGCCCTGTGGAATCCCCACTGAAAGCTGTGGTGGGTGGGATGAGGAGGTTTGTCAGAAGGACATGCTGATGGAGGCTGGAGGAGAACCATCATTAAGTATTATAAAATGTCATGTAGGTCCTGTATTTTTAAAAAGTTTTGTTCAACGTGATTTCCATGCAGTCGCAAGTTTGGGTTTTGTGTTCCAGTTTTGACATCTAGAAAAAGAACCAAAGCCCTTTATTGAAGAATGGATGTAGAGCAAGAACATGGAGTCCAATTATCAGGGCCAGTTCAGGAATGCTTCGGATCCCTTGCTGGCGCATTTGATTAGAGCCCCTTGTGTAATCATTCAATTCCCTCACCCCACCTCCACTTCTCCACACACACTCTGTAGAGGAAAACGTGGGAGGGAAACAGGTGCAGTCTCAGTGACGGTAAATAGTGGGTGCTGGAGTTGTAATTCCAGCAGAGATGGGGGAGCGAGAGTAGTGGCAACATCTGGGAGGCCCTTGAGATGCAAGCCAAAGAGGTAAGATCATAAAGCCAGAAATAAGAAAGGACCACTCCTTCCAAACAAATTTCCTAAGTATTAGTAAATGGAGGGCAAGCACCTATATGACAGGACGATTGGCACTAGATGGGAGTTGTATGAGACTGGCTGAGCAAGTACTCACAGGCATCAGGAATATTTCCATAATGCCTGTGCAGCAGTGTGCACAGGCTCAGGGCAAAATTCACCCGGATGCAGAGGGCCTGCACAAGGCCCTATTCAACATATAATTTAAGCTCTTCACGTGCATATGGTATTCTACAAGCCTTTTGCACAGAGAAGAATTTCATCCTTCCTGAAGTGAGGAGCAAACATAATCAGAGGGGCTCCAAAATTTACATAACACATTGGGGTGGGTGGATCCTTAAATTTGCATGTTTGTTTTAGTGTAAAAATATTATGGGGTGGATGGGTCTTGAAAAATTACCAAAAAATGTGTTGCATCATATATGGACAGTCCCTTCTCTCCTTGTGAGGACCCCTCATAACCTGCAGCCCCTTTCCACTATAGGTTCCGCAGAACATTAGAGACGGGCCCGGCAGTCACCAATACATGTAGTCTTGAATATCCATTTCCCAAACTTCACATAAGGGTTATTTATTGTTAGACACACAATAAGTGGTTTTTAAATAAAATTTAATGGCATGATAACATGAATGATTTTGCAAGGAAAGGAACAATTTCACTAGGGGCAGGTTGACATTTGCGTTAGGAGAGGAGAAAGACATGGCGTGTGAGGCTTTGCAAATCTCTCTTTCTCAGTTCTGTGAAGCCAATAATATGTTGGCGTTTGGAAACTTTTCTTCTTTGAATTTACATTGGGGGGGGGGGAATTCCTTCATCAGAAATGTAAACCCATCTGTCTTTCCCACCCCCTTCACCAGGGTGTTTCAGTAAAACAAAATGAAAATGTGTGCTACAGAAGAACAACCCCCACAAGCTACACTGGTACTGTTCAAGTTTGTGCCTTACGCATGGTATAAACTGTAGACAGTAATTGTTTTTATTAGGAGCAAAGACAGTAATGACCCTTTGCCCTATTTTCAAGCTGTGATTTCTCATCATGCTCCCCACACCTACGCACAGACACCGCTATGCCAAATAAGAATGTAACAGTTTTGGAGTTCATTTTGCTTGGGTTCACATCCACTCAAATATTGTTGCTTTGAATTTACCTGCCCCTAATAACATCAATGTAAAAAGTGATATCGCTGGCTGGCTGGTTGGCTGAAGATCTGTACTTTAAATTTCCACCTGCTCTGGAGGAGGAGGTGTCCTGTCCTTCATCATGAATGCCCTTGAAAAACGCAAAGGGACAGATTGATCACTGTCCCCTTTACACTCCTCCAGCAACATAAACGGGGCAGAAGTCTGGTATAACTTCCCTCAGAGGAATTCCCTCAATGAGAGGAATGCCCATATCATGTAGAGCAAGTGTTGCTGGGTCTATCCCACCCTCTCACAGTCACTGGAGAAGTTGGGTGCCTGAGAGAAAGGGGTGTTGCTGGAGCGTGGCTGGTCTCTGATGATACCTGGCTGACCCAATGGTCCATTGACGGCTGTACCCAACCACTGAAAGAGCAATGGTGAGGTTGCTCTTGCACCACTGGGAACTAGGAATACAAAGGGCTAGATCCACAAAGGAGGTTGGGCATGGTGATGCTAAGCACTGACATGCCTAGAAAATCAGTAGGATTCACAAAGCCGGAGTTCAGCCCTATACACTGAATGGGGATAGAAAGGAACCTCAGAATGGGGTTCACAAAAGCTAGCTAGGCAGCTGCTTGCCTAAATTAGACAATAGGAGATGCCAAGCCAAGAAGTATGTCCTAAGACCTGCCCTCTTTTGGAGATAGCTCGGGTTTAGGGGCCTTCTCTCTCCTTGGAGTTCTTAGCTGCAAACCCTCTGTTGGTGTTAGGCATCTATGCCCTTTGAGAAAGAGGCCAGGCTCAGGGGAGGAGAGGAAGATGATGATGATGACGATGATGAGCGCCCTTAGAACAGAGAAGAGGTTTTGTGAATCCCACTGGGGACTGGTTCTGGGATTTAGGCACCTAAGTCCTTTTGTGAATCTGACCCAAAGTAGTCAACAAGTGGCTCTATTAACCACTCCTCTCACAGCTCCTGCACCAACCACCAGGACACCCTGAGGTGGGGGATAAAAGGGACAGATTGTCCTGAGATCTTTGTTCCCCAAGTCCATGGAACAACATGGGGGTGGAGGGCTGGCCCACATTTTAATGAGTGGCATTGAGATCTGGCACACAGGGTCACAGCAGCAGTATACCAAGAGCGCTGAGAGCCAAGTCCTCACCTGCTGGCTGCTGAAACCACAGCGGCTCTTCTTAGTGCTGGGGACTGGCCAGAACAGACTCCCTGTTCAAGGGTGTGGCTCACCAGTGAGGAACAGTAAGATAAGGAATGGGAGGGGAGGCAGGGGATCCTGGGAGGGAGCAGTAGAGGGACTCGCTCAGGGCTAGTTTGCTGGGAGGGTGCAGTTTAGGGTTCATGGGACAGAAGGATCAGGCTTGTGGAAGAGTGAGTGTGGCTCACTTTCAGATTTTGCTCCAGGGTTCCAGAAAGTTCTGTGTGGCCCTGCCAACCAGAGCATAGCTGAATCTGAGGATCGAGGCCTGAGACTCTATATAAACCCACTCCTTTCCACTGGGATACGGGAGCACTTTAAAGGACCAGGATTCAGCTAACTAGCTGTTGTAGATATCTCTAATTTATCTTGGTAACTAAGCACAGGTTGAAATGATAATTATATATCCATAACAAGTGCTAAATCTCACAAAGAAATATCACATTTTATTGTCCTTTAGGGCTGTGTGCAACGGCACCACCAAAATTTCGACCTCATGGTCTTGTTCAGAGTCATTAGGATAATTATCGTGTTTATGCTCATTTTGATGCATAGAAAAACTGACAGAGCCTCTTTAATGAGGCTATTTTTCAAATCCAAAAGGAAGAGAAAGTAGGCCAGAGAAGGAAACAAGACAGTCTGTAAGTGGCAATCATTTTTATTGCCATCACTCTCACATCATAAGCCTTTCTGGTTTGAAAGCCAGCTAGGAATAGCAGAAAACATTTGATTTCAATCTACCTTCCCTGCTACTGTAGTGAACTCATTGTGATGCAGGCTTTATAATGCTAGACTAAGTGCAGTTCGTGCAGTGAATTTCCTGCCCTTGTCCTATTAAGGCCAATTGTGGAGCAAACCATCCAGTAAAATCCTCAACAGGTCAGTAATAAAGATTTTAGTTGATCAGGTTATTTTTTAATGTTAATCTCATTCAGTCTCACTGAAGGGAATTTTTAGCTGAGAGCTAATTAGTGGTTAGTTAGGTATTTCTCTCTTACCAGAGTAAAAGACATTTACAAGTTTCAATGTCAGTTTACTTTTACATGAATCCCTCCTCTTGTTAGATGAAAATCCTGTTAGGTGTTCTACTGGCAATCGATTTATCGCCAAGATGTGATAAATCGATCGCCAACGGTGCTCCCATCAACTCAGGAACTCCAGCTCAACGAGAGGTGCAAGCTGGAGTCAACGGGAGCCCGCTGCCGCCATGAGGACAGCAGGTAAGTTGGCTGAAGATGCACTGACTTCAGCTACATTATTCATGTACCAGAAGTTGCATATCTTCGGTCGACCCCACCCCTAGTGTAGACCAGCCCTTAGTGAAGAACTAAGGCCAACCCTATTGCTTCACTGCATGCAGGATACCCACTGATGTCAATGAGAGTTCAGTGCACAAGACCATACACAACTGTATGCTAAGTGTCATAGTTATTAATCCTGAAGCAAAGCTGTCATAATGAATCCTGAATTCCTAAGGAATTCACATAGCTTTGAGTTTTGTTACACAAGAGAAATTCAGGCTGGGCTGTGCCAGCCCAAGAATTACATTCTTGCCCTACGAAACTTTCTCCCAGAGTGCTTTCTGGTTAGCTCCCAATACTTTCAAGGCACAGCTAACTGGTATAAAAGAGATTGCCTTTGACAGAATGCATTATGGGACTATCTCTCAGCCCCAAGTGCAACATCATGACCATAGGAAGCAGGGGAAGTTCATGGACCAGCCCAGAAGTGTTGGGAAAGGGGAGGGCAGTTGTGTTTTGTCAGGTCAGATGAAAGCTGATGAAATTTGCATGATATCCACTAAATTTCTCAGTGACTTCTCAGATTCATATCAGATTCAAATAAAACTTCATCTGTCCCAAAAATGTCCAGTGATTGGGGCACTACTGGAGGATGTGGGAAATCTGGCTTCAAGACCCTGCTCAGCCACAACTTTTCTGTGTGACCTTCTGCAAGTTACCTAAGGACAGATTGCAGATAGACACCCAGTGGGATTTTCAACAGATCCTAGTGCCTAACTCCCAATGGGAGCTTTTGAAAATCCCATTAGATGCCTATTTACATCTAGAAGTGCCTAAACACCTTTAAAAGACTGATGTTTCACCTCAGTGTGTCTCAGGTTCCCCATCAGTAAAATAGGGATAACAGCACTTCCATACCACATAGGGGTATTGTGAGGACAATTACATTACAGACAGTGAGGTGTTCACATACTACAGCAATTGGGGCCAGATAAGTAGATAGATATTTGACCAGACTCTTTCAGGCTGTAAGAAATTGATGAATCATTTTGAATGACACTAAAATTCAAGAATTTTGCCATTAATTTGTGCACAGTTTGTAAATAAAAAAAAAGAGGCAAAAATATTGAAGAGCCTTTTTATGAATATATAGAGCTGGTTTCCATTCCAAACTTGGGGGAGATTTTTGTGTATACAATCTAAGAGTATGTCTGTCTTTTAATTAAAAGCCTGCAGCTGGCCCATGTGAGCTGACTGGGTTCACAAGGCTCAGTCTGCAGAGCTGTATAATTGCAGTATAGATGGCTCTAGGATCCTGTGTTGGGGGATGGTCCCAGAGCTCAGGCCGCAGTCAAAGTCAGAATGTCTGCACTGCAGTTAAAACAGCCCCACTGCCTGAGCCATCAGCATGGGCCATCTGTGGTCATCTAATTGCAGCATAGACATTCGCGAAGGATCCGTGTCTGATCCGACATACGCTGGTTCATTATTGCCAACCCCAAACATTCAAAAATCATTAGCCCCCTCAAAATCATGAGAGCTTATAAATATTAGAAAAGCATTAATTTGGGGTTCTTTGCCTTCTGGTGGTGGACTCACTAGGGGTATGTTTCCAGGCTGATCTCTGCAATCATCTGGGCTAAACATTGACTTTTTATTTTTAATGATAGCCAAGATCTTCACTTAATCACATGAATCCAAGGACTGGAGCTTTAAAACCTATTATTGGAAGAGTTGGCCACACTACCAATTGCACACCAGTGTAATACAATCTCCTTTAGTGTTGTTAGAGCTTTCACAAGGAGCAGAGCCAGGGTCTAGAATTCAGAAGTAGGCCAGCTGAGTTGAAATGCTATTTGTAACTTGCTTAACAAAGTCTGCAAACAGAAGCTCCTCTCTGAGTATCAAGTAGTCAGAATGTTAAAGGGAAGTTATTATTATTAAGTGTGGTTTCAAGAGATTGATATACTTTCACTGGCAATGTCAGGAGCCTCAAAGCTAAAAGCAAACTGAAGTGTGCAATGTCAAGGCAAAAATAAAGAACTAAAAGTCTCTGCATATTACATGTTTGAAAACTGTGTGTGAACAATTCCAAAGCACCAGCTTCATATCCCCTTTAGAGAGTATAGAGGAAATCTAGCTTATATTGAGACTTCTGACTGGATATGGGAAACTAGAACGATTAATACTTAATTTTCTCTTTGCCAAAGGCAGTCATGGTTTGCCGATCTTAATTTCAAGGCCAAATGAGTTTAGAACCATAACAACTGAGACTGTCGTGTGTTTAATTTGTTTAGCTTAATTGTTAAATGTTCTTGGGTGGGTTTTTTTCCCAGGATTATTAAAATGATTTTACATATATGTTGGCAGCAGTGAGGCGAATGTTTAGAATGATCTTGTCCTCAATTTGTTTCAGCCAAGAAGGGTTGGTTGGTTCTATTTCCATATTCTATATGTAAATGAATTCCCCTGATGACAATGTTTTGGGGTTTTTTTATTTTACAATGAAATCAGTGGATTAGCAAACAGGTGTAGAGATTACTTGCAACATAGTCAAAACTGAGGGTGATCAGTGATCTGCAGAAAATACCTTTGGTGTCTTATCTTTTAAACTGATTGCATTCAGGTACTCAGCTGTGATCAGTGCAGCATAGTGGAGTGGATGCAAAGGTGGCTTTAAATCCTTTGGCTGTCTGGCACCCAAATCAGCCTATAGCATCAAGTAGAGCAGACTCAATGCTGCTCTACTTTACACCAATAATAATGCAGCTAGAGATGGTGACATATAGGATTGACCTGACCATGTATCCTATACCCTAGTCATGGCTCCAGCACTAGGAAATGGAACAAGGGAGTGATGTAGAACTACTATGTCACCTGGACAATTCTCAAGGAACCTTGTAACATTAGCATGATGCAGCCACAGAGAAGCCAGATTCAAACAGAAAATGAAAAATGTTTTTTACAAGTGTGTCCCCAGTGATTCTGCTAAATTGTCTATGTTACATTCCTGTCAATAAACTCTTGAACAATTTTATAAATTGAGAAATTACCAGTCTAAAATATTACAAGGCTGCTCCCTGTCTTCAGCTTAGTAGGGATGGGAGAGGGGAGATCAAATCTAAAAGTAAACTATATTTAAAACATTATTTGCTAAAAGAACATCCATGTCTAGAGAGAGAATATGAGACCCAGATTGTTAGTGTTTTTGTGCAAGCACCAGGATAGATAGCATAGAGAGTTGTCAGCCTCTGCCCTTAACCTACTACATGGGAGCACTATAAGGGCCTTATGTTTCACAGGCAGAGATGGTCTCCCATCTAGAGTGGTGGTGTTTTTTTATCAGAAACTGTTAAAATTCTCTTTCAATCAGGATATAACCTGTAGTGAGTAGAAAATGTAAACAGTACAGGATGGGGGAAATCAAAATGAACTATTATTAATATTATTTTTGTAATTATTATTTATTATTATTTTATTTTAATCACTTGTTGAACACCATTAACATTCTACAATACAAAGAGGGAAAAAATGAGTACAGCCACAGGAGGTTTAACAACGTAAAGCCAATAGACAAACGTAATTTTGAAGTCCTTGCTCAGTCTTTATTTAGGCAAAATGCTCACTGAAGTCGCTGAAAATTTTGCTTGACCAAGGACTGTATAAAAATTGAGTAGAAACTTTAGGATTTGATCCTCAATGAAAGTATCAAGTATTATAGTTTCTATATAATTTGTATCAATTTATGTAGTATCCAAGCTCTGCTGAGTACTTTACAGTCAAATAACAGACATGGTCCCTGACCCAGGCTTCTTCCCATCTAACCAAAGACAAGACAAATGACAATAAACACAAAAGGATATGATGGAAGCAGGGGGGAGGAAAAGAGTAAAAGTGTTATAGGAGCAAGTGTTTACTGTGGGGTTACTGTGAGCTGTTTTTCTCAATAAATTGTATCTATACACTGTATAACATTTTTAATCTGGGTATTTTGGTTTCTATTAGTTATTCTTGTTTTTAAGCTCACACAGTAGCTTCATTTGTGCTTTTGTGCACACAGCACACTTCAGCAAAAGCTGTTGTTACCAGTGAGACTCTGAGAAGCTTCAGTAAGGACTGCCTTAATCAGCAGGATCTTGCCTCTGTCTAACGTAGCTGCAGACAGCCCCAATTTCATAAGCGAAAAGTTGGGTCAAGCTGACATGCTACTCCCTGCTCTGTCTCACCACTTTGCCAAGAACACCATGATCCAGACAGTCTCCGCTTATTATTATTCTTCAAATGCCCAGAATGATTAGCTGCCAGCAGGAACATACTGAACCCTCAGAAGCCCAGGAGAGGCTACAACCCCTAGACCTCGTTTTTAATGAGCAGTCACAATGACACAGAAGTACTACTGCTAAAACAATAAACACACCAGTAAGGGAAAATAAATCATTATTTCCCTTGTTTCTTTGTAAAACATGCTTTAAAAGAGATTTAAAACCTGTTTGTATTGATGTGTTTAGAATGCATGTTATCAGATCATCCCAGCATTTTGGTTCTCATGAGCAAACTCATCTATCACATGTCAGATCTCAGTTTAGGACGCAGGCTGAGAGATATTCCCATAACATACAGGGCCTAAGGAAATCTGTCTGAAATGGTCTGGATGAAATAATAGCCAACCCAATCAAAATTCCATCCACCTCTGAACTAGAAGCTTTGCTGAGGTTCAAAAAAGTCCACATATTTTCTTTTCCCCAGTAGTTTTCATTTTTGATGCTACCTCTGCACTTCCTGGCTGCATGCATTTCTGGATGGAGAAGTTTCAAAATGCCACAGAAAAGTCTGTCCTTGCGGCACATCTGACTCAGCTGGCAGGGAAGTATTGAAGGTCTCCTGGGAAAGCGTGTTCTTGTGAAACATCTAACTCGGTTTTAGTGACCCAAGGACTGGGTTAAAAATGTAACTGTGCATGTACTACTTGATGTCAAGTGCACGGTGGCCATCTGTGCCAAGAATATTTGCCAAAAAAAAAAGCCACCTTAGAAGATGTGTGGATGATGTGCTAATTCACAGTCCTTTTAAAGGGACACTTCCTCCCCCAGGTTTACAAATACTAACTAAGTAGCTCATCAGTATTATCAGTAAAAATTATAAGCAACCAAAAATAGGATCTTATAATGAAAAAATGTCAGGCATTCTTACCTAGGCAATGCTATCTGTACCAGCTATTATTAAAACATCTAGACTGGCATTCCCCCAGTCTTGTCTTCAGTCTGATCTAATACTGTCAGTTGCATGAAGTGGGCATCTTCTTTATCACAGGGTCTTGCAAAATGCTGTTGGTGCATAGCGTAAATTAATGTGATAAAATACATCCAGCCTGAGGAGAGTATTTTTTAAAAATGAAAGGTTTGTGAAGGTAGAAACCCATTAAATGAATTGCTGAAGGCTGATTGCTAGAGATTCAGGGACAAATTCAGACATGAGTCTAAAGGCCCAGTCTAGCATTCCTTATTCACATGAATTAGTCCCTTAGTCCATGAGCAGTCCTGCTGGAATGAGTGTAACTACTTGGGTGGTAAGACAGTGCACAGCAATAATAAGTGGCAGAAGAATGTGTAGCGATTTTAATTGATATTATTTATTCCTTCTTCTGACCCTTGTTACCCTAGCTAAGACTCACCTATATCCCTCACCTATCCTAACCCTGTTCCTGGACATTATAGCCATGGCCCACGTGCATTGTAGACGTGGCCTAAATGAGTCTAAGCTGGAATAAATCACATGCCTAGAGACCAATAATATAATATTTCACTGCTCCTGACAGGCCACATTCTCCTATCAGTTGTTTTTATCACTCTATCTCCCTACTGCTAGTGGTGAGATGGGTGAAGAAAGAGGGTGGCTGGTAACAAAAAGGTACCATGTTAAAGAGCCAGAAGACTATAAAGAGGTCTCAGGTTTGTCCTGAGGAGGATTTCCACGAGCTTAGGCATTGAAGAGACAGCTACTTCTCAAGGACCCCTTTAGAGTCCCAGGATGGGTTGTATGCTTGGGCATTCAGGAGGACAGGACAGGAGAAGAGGCATGTCAGGGGTGTGTCCACAGCACCTTGGAGATTCCAGACTGTGTTGCCCAGACGGCAGCCCAAGGAGACTGCCATAATTTTAATCAGGCCTTCAAGTTTATTTATCTGAAAGTTCCTTTCAAGCTCCGGAGCAGATCAGCCTTGTGAGGGAGCCAGGGTGGCTTAAAGCTGCCTTACCTTTGCTTCCCTGGGGTTGCGGGTTCCATGCTGCACCATTTAGAAGACAGCACGGAATCTCACCCAAGTTTTCCTATATATGCATCATTAAGTCAGTACATTTATGGTGAAATTTCAAGTGACTATGGTGCCAATCCTGGAAATACTTGCATGTATGCTTACCTTCAAGCACAACTAGGAGCCCCATGATGATGTTGCAGGGCCCAGTCAACCCTAGGAAATATGGTAAGTTCTCAGCTGCTTTGCTAATGAGAAGAGAAGATCCTGGGGGAAGTTGGTACCATGCAGACAAGTGTGCCTGTTGCCAGAATAGAATGAATGCACTAGATGAGCTCTGCTGTTTGTGAGGCTGAAGACCAGAAAGATCTTTTTTTTTTTTAAGTAAAAATGGATCTTTTCCAAACAGGTGTTTGTATGTACTCATCTTTCCAGTTATAAACCAATGCACAGTAATTTTTTTGGGGGGTGGGGGGGGCAAGGGTCTTCTTCCTGTTAAATATTTCAGTGGATTTTGGCAATGGACTATAAATAAATATACCAAAGATTTTTCTGTTTGTTCTCTAGGCACTGACATTTTAAAAAATCTCATCAGCCTCTACTTTAGCTTTTCAAAAGCTTATGATCAGAGAACAAATAGGAGAAATTCATTAGAACAGAGACTCTAATGTATGTATAATGTAAAGTGATTTGGAATTACAATCACTGTCTTTATCCAAGTCAATGAGTCAAGGAAGATGTACTTTAACTTCCAGAAGTAAGACAAATCATTTCATGTCTAATGCACCTGATCCAGGAGGGAACAAAAATCCTTAAATAGCAAAAAACCAAAAGGTTTTATTGTAATTCTGTACAATGTAAAGAACTAATACTCCTGAAATTGGTGTTATTATGAGTAATTTGCAGAAACGTTTAAAGGTGAACTGAAATGAGCTTTTTTATTATTATTCTTAAGAAAAGAGAGAAACTGATTGAGACCTGAAATCATTAGCAGAATGCTTAAGGTTTATGGGCTACAAATAAATACTTTTTAAAATAGAATTGTATTGAAATTAGTTATTTGCTTACCTCCCTAAAACTAGAGGCAGGATCTCCAAGGATTCTGAGTTTGTGATATTGGTAACATCCTAAGCAGTGTTTGCAGGGAATGCATCCCTCTGCACTGTTTATTATTATTATTATCCTAGAACACAAGGACCCAAAAAGGAGATTAGGACTCTTTAACAGAGAGACCCAGATATACAGGAATATCACTGACCAAGAGAATTCAGACACTGAGCTTTAAACATTATGCAATAGGGACGTGATTCAGTAAAGCACAGAATCATAATTTTTAAGCACATGCTGTAGTATGTCCTAGTTCAGCAAAACACTTACACATGTGCTTAAGTCCTACCAAGGACAGTGGGATAAATCCTAGTTCCACTGAAGTCAATTGCAAAATTCCTGTTGACTTCAAGTGGGACCAGGATTTTGCACAATGGACCTAAGTGTGTGCTTAAAGTAAAAGTGAATCATGACTCAGGGGGAAAAAATAAACAATCAAGAGGGTGGCAACAGAGATGGGGTGATAGCATATATTAATAGTTACTGATTTAGGCCCCTGTCCTGCAATTTATAACAAACTGGGTGGACTGCTAAGTCAATGACATCAATGGGACTCCATGCAGGCACAGCAGTTCACCCATACTTTATACACTGCAGAATTGGGAGTTTAGGCATTTGTCATGTTCTCAGTCACAAGAGAAACCTAACAACTTGACAGGATTTTTGAAACCTACTCCCGTTTACGTGGGCGCTCAGGCAGAACAGTGCCTGAGCACCCATCTGTGCAAAATTTCAGATCATTTTGAAACTAAAATATATTCACTGTTGTAGACTTTGCTCTGTGTCACAGTCCTGTTATAACAGCTTATGGTAACAATACAATTGTACACGATAATTGTCATGACAGTAATTAGTGGGACATTGAGAGGAATATAACTCCACTCATTTAAAATGTTTAAAGTGAAGTGCTGCTCTGAAAAGTGGCTACAATGAAACCAAAAGTTTCTTTATTTATTTTATCTTAGAGATTTTAGAACAATTTTACTTAATTTATAAGGCAGAAGATTCCCCCAGCACCACTTTAGCAGCTCTGCAAACTCAACTCCAGCTTTCCATCTGTGGAAAGCATAAATTTACTTACTCTTTAGCTTTAAAGCATAATGCAAAGAACACCTATAGATGAGCTTTAGGAGTCCTAACACCAATTAAGTTTAAAATATTAAAATATTGGCAACCCAATAGAATAAAAAAATGAATATTCCACACAGTACGTAGAGCAGCAAAACACAGAGCATTCAATGTCCATGCCCTCAACAACCCCCTCGCCCCAGAAACCCTATTATACAAATGGCTTTTGCCAAATGACATGAAGGTCCCCACATTCAGACTATATTGGATCTAGGAAAGGCATGAATTCTAGGATCAAGGGCTCTCACAGAGAATGCTCAACTTATTGTCCTCTCTCTTGAGTAGATGGTATTCCAGCTCCAGCACCTCCAATAATTTCTAGAGGTGGGTCAAAGATGTCATATGAAATTTATTTTTGGCAAATAAATGCAGATTCAGTGACACCAAGATGTTTTGTGAAAATGTGTCTGTTTTGCCAAGTGCTTTCAGTCAACAAAATAAAACAAAACGCTAAAATACAAATTCCAAAGAACTCTAAATTTATAGATTCCAAGACCAGAAGGGACTGTTGTGATCATCTTGTCTGATGTGTATAAGACTGGCGATAGAGCTTCCCCAAAATAATTCCCAGAACATATCTCAAAATGCTTCCTTTTGATTTTGGGGTTTGAAACAACTTTTTGTTTCAAAATTTCCTTTCATTTTATTTAAAAAATCAAAAACATTTTAAATTCCTTGAAATTAAAATGTACCTTTTCCTTTGGGTGGAGCAAAATGTTTCAATTGTTTTTCAACTTTTCAGTACACTGAAAATTTCAAAAAAATTCACTTTCAGTTTGGCCCAAAACAATTTTTTTTCAGATGTTTCAGTGAATGGAAAAATGTTATTTTCCCAGCTCTGCTGATTTCAGCTGTGGTTGCATGACAGGCAGTCTCTCAGATAGGCAGGACCCGGGTCAGTAAGGACTTAATAGATCAAAACCAACAGGTTAAACTCCACCCAGCAACTAACAGGAAGCCAATGCAGAGCCTTGAGTATAAGTGTTTTGTATTCCCAGTACGATACCCAACTTTCTAAACAAGCCACCACAATTTTGCATCCTCTTCAGTCTCCTAATTAAATTAAGAGGTGGTCCTATGCAGACTATATTGCAGTACTTAATCATCATTTATTTTATTTTATTTTATTTTATTTTATTTTAAATTAATCCATTTTTTAGTTCAGAAGAAAATACAAAACTCTTTGGCTGAAATCCTGACTATATTGAAGTCAATGGCAAAAGTACTATTGACTTTAAGAGGGTCAGGATCTTATCCCCTGAATAGCAAGTAGTTTTATACTATGGTAGGAAGGTTTCCCTCCCCTATAGATTGGAATAGTGGGATATGAAGCCTTTCACCTTTATATTACCAGTTCAAGTCCAACCCAACTGGGTCATGTGTCATTTGTTCAATAGCCTATGGGTAAGCTAATAGCTACCCCTGATAGAAGTCTTTCCAGTTTCTGATTGTAGCTGGTATAAAGAGTAACCCACCAGATGGGAGTTGATTGGCTGAAGAATGGATGCTCTCCCTGGGAGAAGGGAATCATTTTTGTTCCTAGCCATTAAATAGACCAAACAAGGACTTGGTTGAAGATGTTGGACTTCATTAATCTGAACGAGGCCTAGGGTGACCAGATGTCCCAATTTTATAGGGACAGTTCCAATTTGAGGGTCTTTTTCTTATATAGGCTCCTAGTACCCCCCACTCCTCTCCTAATTTTTCACACTTGCTGTCTGGTCACCCTAATGAGGCCTGACTGAGCTTTTTAAAGGGGCAATACCAGCTAGCCAGCAGCAACTCCATTTTGAACTTTCACAGCTGCCAAGAAATGATAGATGTGTCTGAAACAGCTCTGATCTTTCATAGCCTCCAAACGGAATAGAAATTATTAGAACTGGTCAGAAAAACCTTCTATACAGCCATATTCTGTCTGAATATGCAGTTTTATAGAATTGAAACACTTCATGAAATCTGATTCATTTCACTGGAATTTTATTTAGAAAGAAAAATTGAAAAAAAGCTCTGGCAAGGTCAAAGCATCCCATTTCAACGTTCTCGGAACAAAATATTTTGATTTCTTTTTCATTTTGAAATGACTTTTTGTTTCAAATTCTTTTACTTTGCATTAGATAAAGAGTATTTTTGATTCACACAAAATGATGTTTTTCAATTTTCCTACTCAGAGAATTTTGAAATTTTGGGGCTTTTGCTCTGATTCTCAGTGAAGCCACATTTCAAAATCTCAAAATCCTTCATAAAATGGAATTCCTGTGCTCCTCACAGCTCTGCAAATCAAACTGCAGTATTGTACCCCAGTGCTTACTATTTTAAAAGATATAGCATAAGTGGGAAAAAAAACCTTGATATATGCACGTATTATAGAAGCATCTAGCAAGGGTCTCAGGACAGACAAAAATACCTTGCTGTGTACTGAAAAGAGACAAATGAATTACACCTCCCAGAAAAAAATAACTTGCATATGAGCTTTGGGGTGCAAACAAAATCAGATGCCTGGGAGATATCAAACACAAGCCACTGGTCTTCACTTTCAGGCGCGTTCACAGTCACGCCTCTCAAGGTATCATCTCTCATTTGTTGTTGAGTTGTTGCCACTCACCTTTGATCAACCCTCCTCTACACACTTGTTAAATTTTCAGACAAGCACCTCTGTGCTTCACCCACCAGGAGCAGCCTTAGCCATTTTGCTAGCCAGTGCAGAAAACATTTTTGACGCCCTCTCCCAGCCCAAGCAGCTGAGGACAGGGGAAAACAAAAGCAGAACAGCCCCCTGAATGTTGGCACCCATGGCAACAGCACGGTTTGCCCAGTCCTAGAACTGGCCTCGTCTCCCATGCTGTCTCTCACAACTGGGAGATACTCCATGTAAAGCTCCGTAATCTCCCCTTTGCTGTGATACCTACCAAAAATGTGTCAGTGGTTAGGCTTCTGCTATGCCAAGACCACTGACTACCCTGCTGATCACCATTGTCTCATTGTTTCCTTGTATTCTCCTTGTACATGCACAGCTCCCAGGACAATGGAATCCTGCTCCATGACTACGGTTTCTAGTAATACAAATAATCATAAAAGATCTGGCTCCATAAGTAACTGTGTAACCTGACCAAACAAACTACATGCACTAAACTACAGAATGCAACTTTACCCAGTGCTGAGTGTAATTATTCTATAATTCCTTGGATTTTCCCCCCATCCCTCTTCCCTTCTCCTTTTTGAAGATTATTGCAGTATTTTTGCCATTCATTTCTGTACTCTGTCTCGTCACTTGCTCTCTGTAGGTTTCTCTAATATGCCTAGTGGATTGTCATTGTTCCTCTGACAGTTTCTTACAAACCTTTGGCTAAATGTCATCAGGCCCTCGCTGATTTATAGATATTGTAAATTATTGAAGTGTTCTTTTACCTATTTCTTATTAATTCTCTTTCCTCATATTCCCAGACCATCATTCACATTTATCTCACTTAGCTGCCTCCTATCTTCTCTCTCCTCTCCCTTCGTGTTGAAGCCCGAAACAAAGTAGATGTTGAGAATTTCATCTATCTCCAGGCCATCCATTATTTAGACTCTTCATTCAAAGAGACTGGATGACTCAGGGGATTTTTTAATTAGATAGAATCTTTCACTACTTGGTTGCTAGTTTGCATAGCATAGGTAAATGGTGACTGAAAGTTGGCATCTGTATAATGAGATGGCGATCTCAGTCCATATAAAACTAATGGTGGGATAATAAACTTACAGTCTTATATCACCAGCTTAAATCTGGCCCAGCTCAGTAGGGTGTCAAAGCCATCTGCCATCTGTTCAATAGACTATGAGCCAATAGCTATCTTACTGAAAATTTTAGACTAGTTCCTAGTGAACAGGTGTCTGCAGAAAAAAAATCACCACGGTTGGCACTAATTGGTATTCTCAGCAGAGAAGCAAATGATTGAATGGACAAGGAAATTAGACAACTCTATAGAGCAGGAATGAGGCATATCGAGAAGCAGTGAAGGCTAAGCTTGTATTGATATTCCTCATGCTGTATTTACTCTGTAGACCTATAGTGAAGTTCATTTCCCACAGCTGAAAGTTTGGAATCTTTGACCAACACTATTTGCACTGGGTTCACTTATTTCCTGGTGTTCCCAAATGGTCTGGGACATTTGGAAAATATTCACACGTTTCTTCACACCATTAATATATATTTTGGGCTGTTTTGTGACTGACCCCTACATAGGAAAGCAAGTGGAGGGAAGGCACGAGAACTCTTTCCTCTGTTGCATCCTTGCACAGGAGGGAAGCACAGTTCTTTGGAAGATTCCCTTCTGTGCTGAGGAGTTACTTTAAACAGGAATTTTAAGAGCAAACATCAGATAATGAATCCTCGGTAGCATGGTAATTGTCAGTGGGTACTTGTCAGGGTACTTGGGAGTGGGACAAGAGCGGCAGAGACCCAAAGTCAATGTACAGGCATTCAGCTTTCTGCATGGATAAATTTGTGCCCTGATGGAGTCAAAAGGCCCACCTGGAACGGAGAAGATAAATGGGGTTTGGGAGCAGAAAGCCCACTATCATTATACTGTTTAGGGCAGAGCAAACTTCATTGCACACACACATTCAGGAACCCTCACAAAGATTCCTGATACCTGTGCAGGTATTTCAGTGTAGAGGACTGATTTGGCATTTGGCGCTGAGAGGTAAACTGACTTGCTTAGGATCATACAACAAGTCCTGGCAGAGGGATGAACAGAACCTTGGAATCCTGCTTCTGAATCCTCTGCTTTATCATCATTTCTACCCCTAGCTTATTATGTTGGTGATTTAGCCTCACTCTTGTGATTTTGGACATCAGAATCCCCTGATGGAATTATAGCAGATATCTGTTATTTATTCAGTCTATAACCTTTAAGTTACATTTAAGTCTCTTGGCCTCCCAAGCATATAGCAACAGTATGATAGACTACTGTCTGACTGTTCATGGCATATTGCTAGCATATCATGCTGTGTACCACCAAATACCACAGTGATAAATGGTTTTATAGGTTTCTCAAAATCCTTTGCTTAAAAAAACAAGGCACCAATGTTCACTGTTAGACCATCAAATAATTATCCCCTCTACCTCTGCCATCTAATTTAAAAATATGACAGGATGTATGATTTTGCAGTTAGGAGCATTTTTCACATGCTCATCTTGCATGTTAATCTGTTGTGTTTGATCAATCTGTATATGCCAGTCTGCAGAGAAAAAGTGCACACACTCCCCAGAAACTGAGGGAATTATTGGCATGGAACTGATTTTGGAAGGCAGCTGCTCTCTTGCTAACGGTTTAACAGAGCATTTATTTTGCATCTTTCAACATTATTTTCCTTGGCTCCCTCACTTAGCAGATCTCCTTTGTCTGACTTAAGAAGCAGGCAGTGATTTCTGAAGTGCCACGTAACCCTGCTATAAAAAAGCCCACGTTGTCAATATAAAATCAAAGATGAAAATTCAAGCAGGATAAAGAAAATCTGAGCCATAATTCTATCACCAACTTTAAATCCCACTCACCCTTCATATAAAGGTCCTTCAGACCTTAACTGCCCTTTGCACATATGTATATTCCAATTAGTGTTTCATTATTTAATCAACTAAATCTGACCACTGGCTACACTAGGCCAAAACCAAACCCTGTTTGTCTTAATTGCATCAGCAATCTCTCTGGCATCAACAGAATTGCTGACATAAATTTAGAAGAATTTGATTCACTCTCAGGTACCATATATATTTAAGTGGCCATTAATATTTTAATCCAGTCTGTTTAATTAATTTATGATTATGATTATTATCTAAATCAGCGGTCAGCAACCTTTCAGCAGTGGTGTGCCAAACCTTCATTTATTCACTCTAATTTAAGGTTTTGCGTGCCAGTAATACATTAATGTTTTTAGGAGGTCTCTTTCCATAAGTCTATAATATAAAACTAAACTATTGTTGTATGTAAAGTAAATAAGGGTTTCAAAATGTTTAAGAAGCTTCATTTAAAATTAAATTAAAATGCAGAGTCTCCCCCAGACCAGTGGCCAGGACCCGGGCAGTGAGAGTGCCACTGAAATTTAGCTCATGTGCCGCCTTTGGCATCTGTGCCATAGGTTGCCTACCCCTGATCTAAATGTTTAAATATTTTTATTTCAAAATAATATTAGCCATATTGTGTAAGGAAATTATCTAAACAGTCAATAGATACATGGAATAAATACATCCCCATAGATAGGATCCTCATGTGCATGGCATCATATGAAGGCGACGGATGATCTTTGGTAAGAATGAGAGAGAGACAAGATTGGTGAAACAATATCTTTTTTTCTGTATGGATGGCATAATGAGTATTACTGGTCTGACAGATGGCATCCAGTACATTGGAAAACTAAAAGTTTACATCACATTATTGTAGGTGCATTCATCTGTCTTTCTTTGAGTGTGGGGACAGAGACAGGACATAGACTCTGTAAACATCTGACCTGAAAATTAAGAAAGGATTGCAGAAATACATATGCCAGGGTTTTAATATGGACTTTTGGTTGTTCCTAGTAACAGATTATCTAGGCTGGAATATTAATATCTAACTCTTATATAGAACTCTTTATCAGTAGATCTCCTTTATAAAGTAGATCAGCACCATTATCACCATTTTACGGATGGAGAAACTGAGGCATAGAACAGCAACCAGCAGGAAAGAGCCAGGAGTTGAACCAGCATCTGCTATCCTCCACTCCAGCATGTCTCCCCTTGAATAAATTGTCAGTCTCATATTTCTCCAGTATGAAACAGAAACGTGTTGCTGATTTCATAATGTGCATCTTATGGAGAAAAAATAACCCTCACAAGAGAAATTTAAATATACATAAGAGATAGCCTGGAGTAATGACTCTATCACCCATGAAATGCTGTAATCCTTTTGATTGAGAAGGCAGCATTAGCATTTTATTGAGATGCAGTCACAACACATTTCTCTCTGAGAATGTCAGTCTATAATATTTGTTCTGCTTCACGGGCTGTTATGATAACACACAGGGATGATGCCTTCACTGTTTGTTTGAGAAGGCAATGAGGAGTGGAAGCTTTTCAATTACATTATTCTTTGTAAAATTAGAACATTGTACATGATTTAAAGAAGATGAAAGTAAATTAAAGGGAGAAACTAAGAAGATATGACTCAGATGAGGTCAGAAGCGGTGACATGGAAATTATAGGAAACCAAGGTTATACTCAGGGTTACTCCTTACAGTTCCCTTGACAATCCTTGTCCTGTAATCATGAACAAATTTCCAACTTAGGTAATTGCATTTTCCTTAGATAAAAAGCCCCCTGCAATTTCAGTGGGATGTGATATGTTCTGTGCTTCTTCTCCAACCTGGATATATAGTGTAACTGGGCACTGCTAAGCAGCTGCTGTGTTTCCTTCCATGTTTGTTGTCATTATCAGCCTATAGTGTCTTATGGTTAGGGTACTAGTATCACAGTCAAAAGACCTAGAGTAAAATCCTCAATGGCAAAGTTCTCATTAGCTTCAACAAGGCTAGGATTTCACTCCTGGGCTCTCCCGCTGAGCTGCAGCGTAGTCTTGAACAAGTCACCTCATCTCTCTGTTTTCCCCTCTCATGTTTTGTCTGTCCCGTTCATTTAGATCATTGAGCATTCTGGAGCAGGGACTCTACTCTGTGGTTGCCCCGCGCCTAGCACAATGGAACCTTAATCTCCCTGATCCTTGAAATATTTTGTAATACAAACAATAAATAAAACAATTTCAGTGGAATCCTCACAGATTGAAGCATACAAAAACTCCGTAGCATTTACCTCCTTTGTAAGAGTGCTTTGAGATCTTCTGATGAAAAGCACTACAGAAGAGGTTTGGGCCAAGAAAAGTATCTGACACCTACCAAAAATGTCTGCATGACTCCTAAGAAAAGTTCAAGGGCCTACAGCAAAATCCATGTAGATGGGAACTGCTACTGTACAGAGACTGGCAAAGCACAAGCATTTGTAAAATATATCATATGTGCATAGTTGCTGTAAGAAATAGAACATTTAATTATGTCTAATAAAATACCAGTTTATACTATATTAATACAATACAGCAAGACTCAACATTTAACTGTTCTGGAGGCTGCACTTCGTACCCCCTAGATCTGTGTAGGCAGCTACATCACAGAAGGGATTCATTTCTGGCAGTGAGTGGTAGCAGTACCACTGCCAACTTCCTCTGGGACTTATGCTGGGAGAGCAGATTAAATCCTGCCAAATTCAGAGGAGACCATATAGGAGAGCGAGTGAACCTGTGCAGCTCCACTCGACCTGGCTTTCCTGCTCTTTGGCTCATTTTAGGCCTGACCAGCTGGCTTTGTGTTACTCTTGCAAAGTGAGGTGATGTGGTATCCAGGCTTCAGACTGATTTACCACCATCAAGGACTAACAGCCTGGCTTCCACCAGAGTAAATCAGTGGAACTTAAGGAGCAAATCCAGACCTTATTTAGCAAAAGCAATTAATGGGCAGCATATAATTGAAATCTTGAGTGCCTCAATCTTATTCCCACCTGTGCTGATTACATCAGGACTCTGATGCTTATGTTTTACAAAATATGGGACTAATCTTGCAAGCGTTACCCACATGATGAGTTCTTGCTAACATGAACAATGCCAGTGAAGTCAATTGGGTGTTTTGTGAGAGTAAGATCTGGTTATAAAATCAGGTCTGTTTGGCTATGTCTGGATATGCAGACCATCAGAACATCCCACAGTTCTTCATTAATAAAAATATCATTTTCAGCAATATAATTAAACTCCCCATTCAAATTGAGTTCTGATGTTAAATATAATCTGTACAACACATATGTATGTATGTCAGTGCCGTCACAAGCCTGGCAGTGCCCTAACCATTCTGTTATCTTCTATAATGGAGTATAAAAGTAACATTCTGCATTACATCAGCCATCCACCTATTTGACATTTTTCCTCACTAAATGCTTCTGTCTGGCTTTCTCCAGGACTCCTCTTCCATTATCACTGTCCATGCCCTTATTTTGCCCACCTAACAAACACATCTAAGTTCTGCTCTGCACAAAGCGAGCACCTTTCATGATCACTGTTTGATTCCAGTTACAAAGTGCCCTCTGTTTATGTGAGGTTGGAGCCTTTTCCCAGCTAACTCTGTACACTATTTGCCTACTCTGTGAGTGTTTCTCAATTTGGTTCATTGTTTGCAGGGCATTTAGGGATAAAAAAAGCACTTGATACATGGGTGATGCCATTTTGATGATCAATACAACAGTAGCACAATCAGCCGAAGCAGAACTGAAGTGAGGGTGCCTGTCTCACTGAGAAGGAAGATGAGCTTAGGATGCCTTCACCTCACAAAAATAAGTTTGTGAAATTGCCCAGAAATCAGTTTTTAGCTGCATTTAATGTAGGTAGTGAATGGGCTGTTGTGCTGAAAATCTCATTTGAAGTATGAAAGAAGGTGGTAGGGACACTTTTTTCCCTGAGGCTATTATTTGAGAAAAATAAGAAGAAAGGACATAGTCTTGCTTCCAGGTGTTTAAATGAGTTCAGAATTCCTCCAAGCACAATATTCTATCTCCCTCAAGGCCCAAGTTAACTATGGAGCTCTGTGAGAGATTAATTACCAGGCTGAGAAGCATCACTAATAACAGCCAGTTAGAACATATCATTCACTACCTGAGACAGTGCTGGGGAGTTCATTTCATCTCTGGATCAGAGAGTTTTTGTTTTTCAAACAGAAAATGCAGATGAAATTTTTTTAAACCTGAATGACTGGTAAAGGCATTATTTTTACTTGCATGCAACAGCCCAGAGTTTTTAGAGGCAGGGACAGATCTACCCATCCTACAGTCTCTCTGCACTGAGGATTCCACTGGCATGGAGAACTCTTGGAGTGATTAGAGACAGCATAGACTGATTTGTGCCATCGCCTCCAGAATGTCCTGGTATAGAGCACACCTCAGTGGAATGTCTTCAGTAAAGGGCTGCAGCTGTTCAAATTTATACGGAGGGATGGTTGAGCCCTCAGCAGCCCCAGAGATGAAAGCCATTTTGCTCCCCTCCATTAGATCCTTTGCCAAGCACAGCTCAGTCAAATCCAAGGAAAAGAGCCAGAGTCCTTAATTTAGCTATTACTAGAGATGTGTCCAAGTCACAGTATTCGCATCTGGATCTAGCGCACCCCAAATTTCACTAATGTTCTTATCTGGGGTTTTGCTTCAGTGTGTTGCAGAGATGAGGACCTGCTGCAGAAATTCAGATCCAGGCACAGGTTCAGAACACAGTGTACTTGTTCTTTCATTTACATGATCTATTTTCTGATATTTCAGCACCTACCCACACAGTTTTTGCAAGCCTTCCATGTTAAGATTCTGCCTAGGGACTGTGAAGTCACAGATCATCCTAAAACTTTATGATAATCAGGTAATCAATAAAATCCACTGGAGTCAAAAGGCATCCTTAAAATATTTCATAATTCAAAACAAGCATCAGAAACATATCAATGTGAGATCAGTGGCAAAGTCAAAGAGAATAATGGGCTATTGTTATGGGAGATATAACGTACTGCAATGGGGATATATTCCTCATTAACTACTCTGCCTAAATACACGTTACATCATGTATCCCCATCATCAATCTGAGGGGTGCAAAATGAAACAATGCAACAAACAATGACTAACAATAACCTGTAGAAATACAAACTCATATGCGTACACTTTGATGCTCTAACTCTGTGCACTATGTGCAGCAGAGTACATATGGTTGAGTGTCAGTACAAATGCAAATGGAAAATGTGTGTGGACACAAGTGAAGTTCAGGACTAGGGATAGTTCTTCCACGGTGAGCAATAGTAAGTCTCAAGCATGATGTGGGGTGGCTTACTTGCTTGTTAAGGGTTTAAGGTAAAAAAAAGAAAGGGCTGAATGTAGGGAGAGAATGGATGTGTCTGAACAGTCATGTGCTTACATATGATCCTCATGCTAACGAGGTGCTTGACTATGTGCACCCCTTCTAATGCTGGCTGGGCAGCAGGGCTCTCAGTGATGAAGAATCAACATCACCTGCACACTCCATCTTGTTTGTCACTCTACCTTGCCCTTATACATGTGGCACTGTTACTCTATAGTGTGCAGTGTCAACCCCACACGGCTAAATTATAATCTCATTTACCCTGGTATAAATCGAAAGCAACAGCACCAACTCCAATGAGAATTAAAACATGATTACCATGGCTCACTTGATCCCTGGTGTGTGACCTTTAAGATCCTCTCAGATGAAAGACACAGTGGAGGAGTTAGCTCAAGACAAACTACATTTGAACTCTCACTAGAGCAACCCTGAGGGGATGTATCTGAATCTAGGACAAGGGAATTGCTAGACAAATGCTTTTATCATATCAGTGCCATCACCAAGGCTAGACCACAAGGAATGTACTGAGGTATGAGGAACTATGAGGAGCAGGAGGGCAGTTACAAGGAATCTGAGAGACCAACGGAAAATTGTACTAGCTCTTTACTCTGAGTAATTTTTCACCCCAGAACTCTATACACTGAATTACTCCATTGCCTGTGTCTCCCTTGAACTTCTTAGTATAACCTGAACAAAACCAGACCTAGTTCTAAAACTGATCCTTCAGGTACTCCACCAGCCAACTCATCCCATCTCTCTATATATACCCTCCATTTTACTTCCAGGCCCATCATTCAAGTTGTTCATCCCCACTATAATTTCACACTTACTTACCTTGTGATTGTTTTTAATGTAGTACCAGATTAGTGTTATTTTTTACTTGAGCACTGGAAGCAGTCTTTTTAGTCTAAACCAGGGATCAGCAACCTTTTAGGAGTGGTGTGCCGAGTCTCCATTTAGTCACTCTAATCTAAGGATTCACGTGCCAGTAATACATTTTAACGTTTTAGAAGGTCTCTTTCTATAAGTCTTTTAATATATAACTAAACTGTTGTTGTATGTAAAGTAAATAAGGTTTTAAAAATGTATCAGAAGCTTCATTTAAAATTAAATTAAAATGCAGAGCCCCCTAGACTGGAGGCCAGGACCCGGGCAGTGTGAGTGCCACTGAAAATCAGCTCCTGTGCTGCCTTCAGTACCTGTGCCATATGTTGCCTACCCCTGGCTAAACGATTAGATTTGTTAGATATGATTTTCCATTTGTGAATCTGTTCTGAATATCTCCATTGAAATCATAGCTGCCTCAGTGCCCCCCTGCACTCTCCCTTTAATTAATATATGAGATAGTCTATTTTACCTGTGGTTGAAGTCAAGATCAAGTCTATAGAGCCCTTGTTCAATAGCCTACATTGTACCTTCCCTTAAGACCATATGGACTTCTCTCTTTTTCCAAAATAGCTTATATGTGATCAGTATCCCAACCCAAGGGGTCAAAATCCTTTTGGCAGATACATATTGTGTGAACTGAAAGCTAATTAAGAGGAGCTGGCCAAGCTTTTAGGTTGACCAACTGGTGTCCACCCAAGTCCTCAAAGGTTTTGGATCTATGATTTATAAAGTTGATTAAAACTATTAAAATAAAATCAACAAAATACATCACCAAAACTTAGCTGCTCCTACTAAACTAAGAATAAAGTAATTACAACTTTCAAATCAAGATCAAATTAATACATTAGTTTCAATATTGGATTGACATTAAATCATCAAATTAGTTAAATCATTAGATTAATAAAACAAATAATTAATCTTTACTTCTCTTATTAGCATTTTTAAGGAGTTGGCTTTCTAGTTGATTATAAACCCTGAGTAAAGTATTTCACTCAAATCAATCTGTTCTATAACTTAGAGCTGGCTAAATATTTTAACGTTGAAACCAAATTGTTATCTAATGTCTAAACCAGGACCATAAAGCCAATTATAAAGCTGCCTCTTTAGGTTTCAGTTCTTATGTTGTTGCTAATCCTTTCCTCCTTACCCCAAGAAAGATATTAGAATGCTGACTTTAACAGAACACTGATAAGCCAAAGTTTGACACCTCTCAACTAGTATTATTTATAAATGACAGTTTTAAGTTTCTAAGGACCTTTAAGCACAGAACACTGAATACACCTTAATGAGTACCATCATGATTCTATGTTTAGTGCTGGTTAAACTCAGAGAACTTTCTTCCTGGTGCCTTGCCCATGAGGATTTTATGGTTGCTCATACACAAATGTGTGCACACAACCACACTTTCACACCCTACAATTAGAGAATAAAAAGGCTGGGATGTCTGCCAGGTAATAAAAACAAAAGACAAAAATAGATAAAAAGGTAAAGTAAGATGACAGGAGGATTGAAAACTCTTCAGATTTTGCAGTCTTCTAGGCTCTCATGGAATAGAAGCTGGAACTGCAGTAAAGGAGCCAGTGGTGGGCTTCTCAGTAGTGGCCTTCTTCAGGTACAGGAAAAGGGATCAAAGGCTTATGTGGCCTGTATTTTGATGTCTTGATTTCATCTCCCCAGCATAGCTGGGCCTTAGAGATACTGGAATGTCAGTCTTCCTTTAGATTGCTTGTTTACCCAAAAAAGCAAGGTTTCTCGGTGTTACTCTGGAGTCCTGTGGTTTGTGAATTTGGCTTACTTCACCTTGCAGCACCTCCCGCCAAAGTCTTCAGACAAATTAGATGTGAGGCTGGTCTTGGAATCATGCAAGTAGGTCCAATCAGTTAGATCATCCTTAGCTAGTATCAATTTTGGAGAAACTCCCACTTAAATCAGCAATTTTAAAAACATTTGATGTTTTGCACAACATAGAGACCCACTCCCCAAATAATAGTGATCCCCCCCTGCAACATCACACATTCAGAACACATAATGCCACTTTTGAGGAAGTAAACATTGTCTAAACCAGGTGAAAAGGCCTTGAGACAACACTCTGTTATCAATTAACAGAAAGTTCAATCCAAAAATCCTATAAAAGTAGCTGCATGCTAGAGTTCTTTTTCAAAAGTCACTCAACATTCAGTCACTAGCAATATTAAAGTAAATGTGCACATTTTATGATCAGTGTCATTGTTCTTTCTCCAGACAGACAATTCACAGTAATCTTTCTGTTTTAGAACTGGTCTATAAGTCACCCCCCTTATTTTTGGAACGTTTCCTCCTAATAGAGAAAAGTGACCTTCAAACCTCTTGAAATAAAAACCATTTAAAACATATTTTTCTTAATGTTTATATAATAATATATGAGAATAATGATATGCTCATTGTTTCACAATATACATCTATTTTCCTGCGGTTTTTAAAATCTTGTTTTTTCACAAAAAGTAAAATAGTCTCTTGCTTAAAGCAATAGGTCATCTTATCAACAGTTTATACTGTAGCTTCTACCTGTTCCTAAAAGAGCCCCATATGTATGTAAACGTAAAGCCATTCACATTTCAGTGGGATTGAAAGGTACTTTTATTCATCCTTGGAAAAAACCCTGCTTTTATGGCAAATCACTGGAATTATCTGTAGTTTTGTAACACCAGCTTTGCTTGCAGTACAAAGCATATAGCTGTGCAAAACAACCTTTACTTTTAGGATTCTTCAGAGTACTTATTATTTTCTCTTCTCAACACGGAAATTCTATACCCATTTTCCACTCAGTCTGGTATAATCTATACTTCAGACCTTTTCCTGTGGGTAACTCTCCAATCACATATGAATTGCTGAGTTCTCATTCTGATCTCTGTGTAAAATCTGGGTGCACAATTTTCTTATGAAACCTTTCGCCTTGTTCAGAAATTATTTCCAGAACTAACACAATACAGAGGCATATTTTACAGTCTGCCTAGATATCTCCATCCAGAGACTATCACTAGATCTTACACTGCACAAGGATGACTGAATTTGCTTCTGCCTAGAGATGGGCCCTAGCCACAAACTTCAGTTCCAGATTTTACACTCCCCATTTGGGATCTGTGGTTTTGGTTCATACTATGGTAAAGAGAGAAGCCAGGTGAAAAAAAAAATCTATCCCTCAAAGACCAGCAGCGATTGAATCCAATGTTTCTGTTCAGGCCTGTTTCTGTTTATGAGCAACTCAAAGGGAAAAAAATATATATAGGAAGGGAATGATAAACAATAGCAAACAGCCAATCAGGCAGTAAAAAAAAAGCATCATCTCAGATGCCATCAACACCAGCTGTAGCCCGGTCAAAGCCAAGAATCTGCAGGTGGTTTTAAGAATAATTTTAGCAGCAAAGCTCTTCAAAGTTTATGCAGCAACATCAAACAAAACTCTAAGCAAGTTAAAAGATGGAAATGAAATACAGTGGGGAAAAAACTATCAATCCACATCATCTGTTGCCCAATTAACAACAACTGACAGGTGTTCAGAGCTCAGGAGGAAAAAATCACACAAACTAGTTTGTTTGTGCAGGGGGATTTTTTTCCCCTGTATGGGGAAAAAAGTGGCATTTTTGCTAAATATTTTCTCCCAACCTGATTGTTTTTTGCTTTGACAACTATCAGCCCTGCATGACAACAATTACTTCAGCTGTTAAGAAAGAAAACAGCCTAAAGCTAAAAAAAAAAAAAAGAAAGAAAAAGAGAGACATTTCAGAATGGAAGGGAGTTCACTTAGAAATTAAACACTGGACATACAAATTACAGTAATTAAACTAGGCCCTAATTATGTGAAAATTTATGCACATGTTTAACTTTATGCTTGTGAGTAGTCTCACTGAAGTCATTGGAATTACTCGCATACTCTAAATGAAGCACCTGTGTATGTCTTTGCAGGATTAAACCAGGTTTGGCTGTTGTGGGCTTGGTTTTCGTTGAAGGTATAATGGTTTTGTTTTTTAAACAAATTAATTAAACAAGTGAATGCTTAATTTAGGTGTATGAACATAACTACTTACCCAGACCAGGTAACCAAGTGTGCAAATCGTAATGTACAAGAATTTACACACATAAGGGGGTAAGTAATATATTTTATTGGACCAACTTCTGATGGTGGAACAGGCAGGCTTTTGAGCTAGACAGAGCTCTTCTTCAGGTCTGAAACAGAAGAGCTCTGTGTAGCTTGAAAGTTTGCCACTTCTACCATTGGAAGTTGGTTCAATAAAAGATTCGACCTCATCCATCTTGTCTCTCTCATATCCTGGGATGAATACAGCTACAACAACACTCAAAACAATAATTTACCTACACGTTTAGTCATTTCATTTGGCATTCATGGCTAGGCAAGTGTTGAACCAAGAGTACTACCCGCCATACAAAAATTGCACCTTGTCCTCCTTCAACTCTGTTTCAACCACCTGATACATCCTGTCAGAAGCCTATATTGAGAGTTCTCTGTGTCAAAGACTGTCTTTTTGTTACTGGCCTGTAAAGCACCTAGCAACATGGGGCTTTATTCACTGACAGGAGTCCCTATGTGCAAAAAGAATGAACATGATAAATAGTGTTTTAAAATGAAGCCAATATATTTTGACTTCATAGTGAATAGTGATTCTTTTTTTCATCCCAGGCTCTCAAAGTAGAATTATTGATGATGTTGTAAACTCTGTGGCCTGAAGCTCTAAAAATATGGCTATTCCCAGGTCCTAAAAGGTATTTAGATGTCTAGCACCCACTGAAATCAATGGGAGTTAGGTATCTAAATACCTTTGAGAATCTAGGCCCTTGCTACTACTATCTGTTGTTGAACAGAGGAGGAAGTGGCTCAAAGCTTCTTCAGAACATCATATGGACAAAAGCTCCATAGGAGAAGGAGCTTTCTACCACCATCTGTTGGTGAACAGGGGGAAGTGACTGAATGAGTCAGATCTTATTTGCATTTTTGTTGTGTAACAGTTTTGGTGATTTGGGTCAAAATTCAGTTAAGCTTTGAGTTGAAGGGTAATGAAACATTATCATCCTTGTTAACTGAAAAAAGATCAAGAGAACTGCACCAAATATTCTGTAGATGAGGGGCACCCTAACACAAATCTCAGCCTGGCATGGTCAGGTAATAAAGCCTAGTGCCTGGACACAAAAGAAGAAGAGGGAGAAAGGGACTCCTATTGCCTGGTGGTAATGCATCCCAGGTGGCAAGAACTCAAGGGTCCCATATGATATTGACTCTCCATGAAAGAATGTGCAGTGAGGTAATGAGAAGTGTCTCCTTGCTAAAGAAGCAGAGCTGATGGGCTGTGGTGAGGAACCTGCTACCCAACACCACTAGAACTGTAATCACCAGAGCCGGGTGAGGTGATGGAGCCTCAGGATTGGGTCAGGCAATGCTTTCCTATGGACTGTAGATAGAGTAGCCTGAAATGTGGACTTTGCTAACCATGGACAACAAACCATCAGTGAGGCAAACTGAAGGAGAAGAAAGAGGGGAAGTGATTGTTAATGGGACATTGCCATATTGGACATTCACCCTAGCAGATAGGCAGCTGAGCTAAAGGACTTCAGCCAGATACAACAGGTGTGTGTGGATGGGGATGAGAGGTTACTTAGAGTATAGTAATTATTGACGCTGCCTATTATACCAAGCCCTACTGTGCCAGCATTAGACAAGCACTGTGTGTTCTTCAGCAACTAGATGCTAGCCCTGATCGATTCAAATAGCCACTCAGGCACATGGCAAAGTGAAATGGTATTTTACTAGGGCAGGAAAGGGAAATTAATTGGCAAATTGGTATGGACTGCACCCTCTGCAAGTTTGCAGATGACACTAAACTGGGAGGAATGGTATATATGCTGGAGGTTAGGGATAGGGTATAGAGGGACCTACACAAATTAGAGGATTGGGCCAAAAGAAATCTGATGCGGTTCAACAAGGACAAGTGCAGAGTCCTGCATTTAGGATGGAAGAGTCCCATGCACTGCTACAGACTAGGCAGCATTTCAGGAGAAAAGGACCTAGAGTTTATGGTGGACGAGAAGCTGGATATGAGTCAATGTGATCTCAATGCCAAGAAGGCTAATGTCATTTTGGGCTGTATAAGTAGGAGCATTGCCATCAGATCAAGGGACATGGTAATTACCTGCCATTCAGCATTGGTGAGGCCTCATCTGGAATACTGTGTCCAGTTTTGGGCCCCACACTACAAGAAGGATGTGGAAAAATTGGAAAGAGTACAGTGGAGGGTAACAAAAATGATTAGGGTGCTGAAGCACATGATTTATGAGGCAAGGCTGAGGGAACTGGGATTATTTAATCTGCAGAAGAGAAGAATGAGGGGGGATTTGATGGCTGCTTTCAGCTACCTGAAAGGAGGTTCCAAAGAGGATGGATTTAGACTGTTCTCAGCGATACCAGATGACATAACAAGGAGTAATGGTCTCAAGTTGCAGTGTGGGAGGTTTAGATTGGATATTAGGAATATGTCTCTGGAATGGGTTACCTAAGGATATTCTAAGATTTACAGAGGGTGTTCAGATGGATCCCCTAAAGGCAGTAAACTGGGAAGCTCCCTGGAACTCTCTGAATTACAAAGCTTCCTGGGCTTTGCCAATTTTTATTTGTGGTTTACTAATGAATTCTCAGGAAAAATCATTCCCCTAACTTCGCTGCTACTTAAGACAGTCCGGTTCACTTGATCACCCAAAGCCCAGCATACCTACAACCAGCTCAAAACTGCCTTTGAAATGGCTTCCATACTGCTGCATCCTGACCCAACCTGCCCATTCATAGTGGAGGCTGCTGTATCCAACGTGGCCCTTGGAGTGGTACTCTTACAGAAGTTGGGATGGCAGCAAGTCTTGCACCCCTGGCCATTTTACTCCCACAAGCTCATCCCAATGGAAAACTACAAAATATTTGATAAGGAGCTGCTCGCAATTAAAACTGCACTTGGTGAGTGGCATCACCATCTTGTGTGGTACCAAGTCAAATACTTTACACGAATCTAAATGCATGATGCCAAAACTGGTACTTTATCAGCCAAACTTGTAAACTCATCAAAAAAAGATATCAAGTTAGTTTGACAGGATCTATTTTCCACACATCCATGTTGATTTCCAGTAAATACATTACCCTCCTTTCATTCTTTATCAATCAAGTCCCATATCTGATGATCCGTTATCTTGCTTGGTATCGCTGACAGACCTGTAATTATCCTGGTTGTACCAATTACTCTTTTTAAAAATTGGCACAGCATTAGCTTTCTTCCAGTCTTCTGAAATGCCCCAGTGCTTCAAAACTTATTGAAAATCAACATTAATGGCCCAGCGGTCTCCTCAGCCACCTGCTTTAAAACTCTTGGATGCAAATTATCCAGCTCTGCTGTCTTAAAAATGTGTAATGTGGTGTGTGTGTGTATGTGTATTTTACACTACGTTGCCTCACTTTAACATACAGCCTTGCATTTACACTTGGACTAATTTATATTAACATAAATGCATCTACATTATATATGTATTGGATTATCTTAACAAAGTCAGGATTTTCAAGTACATGAATGGTCCAACATTCAGGTGAAAATTGATTTAAAAACAAGAATATTAGCTTTTGCAAAAACCCATGAATTTTTCAGTAAAAATTGAAAACAAAAGGCCTTAAGTCTGTAGATCACTTGACCTGAGCTTTGGTGAACTCTTAGGCTATGTCTGCTCTACCGCAGTAAGTCCACTTATGCTATGCAACTTCAACTACGTGAATAACATAGCTGGAGTCCACATATCTTAGGTCGATTTACCATGGGGTCTACACTACGAGGGGTCAATGGAAAAAATTCTCCCGTTGACTTACCTTACTTTTTTTGTTGGGGGTGGAGTAAAGGGGTCAAGTATAGAATGATCTGCTGTCGATCTGGTGGGTCTTCACTAGACCTGTTAAATCGATCGCCGGTGGATCGATCTCAGAGAGCTGATCCCAGATGTACTGTAGATGTAGCATTAGAGGAACCCAATTCCACAGGCCAGCGTGCTCTGCTGCAAATTACCTCCTACCTGTCTGAGAAAGTTCCATATCCAGACATGACAATGGAATGTCTCAGCTGATCTCAACAGCCAAGAGGAAACAGGAGAAGAGACATCTCGGGCAGCTAGGTCCAAGCTAATTCAAGGTTATAAAGATCATAAACAATGCCTTGAATCATGAAATCTTTATTCTTCCCAACTGTGTCTTTCCCTAAGCAAGAGAAGTTGTGGTTGCTGCTAAGTATTTTCTAGCTGGATGCTGCAGTTAAGAAATAGATAACAGCAACAAAAGCTAGATTTCCATAAAATGGCAGAAAAAACAGGCTGCTGTGAGCCATGTGGAGCACAGTAAATCACAGAGTTGCTGCTACAAACAACAGTATAATGTGAATGCCCTCACAGCATCTTGAGATGGGCCATTTGGTTTATAGGGACATAATATGGTTACATGTGATGTAAGCCAGTTTATAGAACTTCATGGGCACTTACCTTTTCATTAGGTGGATGTTTATTTCAGAAAGAGATGTCAATATATGAATAAATAATGTATATAAATAACACTTAATAACTGCAGCAGGGAGACAACAGTTTACACTTTACACTGACTGAGAAGTACTTAACTCCACAAGTGGTCCCACTGAAATCTATGAGCAGGGTACAGCTCAATGTGACTAAGCATGGTAGAATCTGGTCCTCTGTCTTCTATTTACTCAGCTGTAGAACACTGAGATAGAAGGACAGAACCTCAGCTTGTGTAAATCAGCAGAGCACCATTGATCACCCATTGTTACTTATTTACCTCACAGATTTATGTTAACCAAAGCATCATACTATGGACATGCTTAGAGTATCCATAGAATTGTATTGTTCTCTAGCCCACATCCCCACCTTATTGGTTGTCTCCCCACCATCACTGGTCTTAATCTGTAAGCTCGTTGGGAGCAGGCACTGCATTTTTGGTCTGTTTGTACAGCACTTAACACAATGGGGTCCTGGTCCACTACTGGGGCTCCTAGGTGTCACTGCCAAGCAGACAGACAGTGTGTCTCATCTAAAAGATAGATTGTTAGTAATCTGAGGCAGAAACAGAGTCCTTTGTTTTCAGTGAAGAGCCTATCACATCTTTGGCACATATAACATTATTGTCATTATTATTAATAATAATGATAATTAGTATCCCTTCTGCCAGGTGTGGTCAGCCATAGTAAAGGCCAGATTGAAATATCTAATGGTTCTTGTTAAAATTAACAAACACCATTGGCCTGAGTCCCACCCAGAAATCTGGCAAAACTGCATGCCTTCCTTGAGCACCCTCCCAGTTCCAGCTCTGGGTCAGTGTGTAAAATTAGGAGAATTTATTAGCAGAGAAGGGGATACAGAATCATCTTGGGAGAACAAAGCAATAACCAATCAACTGTAAATATTAAAGTAATATACTGTGATCGATCTGCTAAGCAGGGTCCTACAACTCCTAACAGTCCCCTCCCCACTGCAGCTCTCTTTCCCCAGGCCAGGAAGTGGCTGAGCTCTCTTTGGCTGCAGGGCCACATGTCGAGAAGAAGATTGCAAGGAACTGCAGCTGGAGCCATATGGCAAACAGCAAACTGGAGAAAAGCTCCAGTAACTGTGGACAGAGCCATGTGTGGAACAAGCTTTGACTGTTGAACACTGCAGCTGCGTGTGGGTGAATCGTCAGTGACTGGGCAGGAAGTCCCAATGAGAGACACTAACTGAATCTGGCTTTGAAACCTGCAAGATCCTGTTTGCTTGGAATTCAGACTGGTTTGGAAAGGGCACCCCGGGCATTAGGTCTGAAGAGCCCTGACTCTTGATTGGATTGCTCCAGGAACCTAAATGTTTATTACTATTACTCACTTTGAACTCCCACTGTTAAGCTTCTGTACCTAGAGCATCTGCACCTTTCATTTTGCCGTGTTTCTGGGTGGTTATTGGAACCCACTGGGAGTAGCATCTACAAGGCCTAGCTGCTTAAGCACCTATGGTACTTGCCTCTATTGCTGTACACTTGGCAAGTGACAGGTACTCTAGGGGTTTGGTGTATTGGGATGCCTCAGTAAGTACACTAGTGCTAGTGGTGGGGTGCTAACTGCAGCATTTGGCAAGCAGAATTTAAGGGGCATGTGCTATAGGTATGAGGGTTATTTGGAAGTGAACAATGACAATTGAAGCATCAGAGTTCTGAGAGTTAAAATAGGGCCATGCAGATGGAGAGGTATGGTGGCCCATCTTCATAGTCACAGTTTATACTGGTGGCGGCTTGACTGGGCCAGTCAGATCAACCATTTTGAAGGAGCAGCCTTCAAATAGAAGACAGATGGGATGAGGACACCAAGCTGGATTTCCTTGGCTTGCTGCTCCAAGGCAAAGCCCAAGAGGTGTTTGAAGGACTGCTACATGATACCCCAGGGGAATTTGCCTGTGTCAAGGATGTTTTACAGCAATCTCTCTATAAGATTGCAGATCCTAAGTGTAACCAAGGAGCTTTCAACAACCAAAGACAAGAAAAAGGAGAATCCACCAGTGATTTTTGGGTATGCCCTCCATCGCCTGGTCACCAAGGCATTCCTAGACTGATGACTGTATGTGGGATTTACTGGCCAAGGACCTTTCTGTGACCCATGCAGCTGAGAAAGAGATCCGGATAGCTCACCATAAGGAGAGACCTAATGGGTTGTAAGTGGCTTTCAGAATTGCTGCACAGCTAGAACTAGCCATACAGGCTTCAGAAGAAGGGACCCAGCCCCAGGGCACAGGTACTTGAGACTGAACTGGAAGTCACTGCTGCTACTGGAAAGACATGGGACTTAGACCTCTGAGAACTGATTGAGGGCATGAGGACAATGCAGTGTGATATTAACCACTTGAAAGAAGGAAGGGGGCCCTATAATCCAGAAAGAACAGGCAGAGGAAGATAAGGACATAGGAAGCTGTACCCTGATCAATAGCCTTCCCATAGGAGGTCAGATCTATGATGTTGGAGATGTGGCAGCGAAGGCTACTTCTGGCAGAAACCATGACAGTTGTCTTTGGTGTTCATGGAAATTATGGCACCATCTGAATGAATGGTGATCTGTCTACAACAGGAATTCTTTCCCCAGGAGGAAGTGCCAAAAATGTCTGATGAAGGTCGCCACCGCCAACAGCTCTTTCTTAGCTGAGGCGTAGTTCCACTCTTCATTGTTCAGGATACTGTTGGATTATGCAACTACTCTTTCCTTCTCTCCATATAGCTGATCCAAGACAGCACCAATGTCAACTTCACTGGCATCTGTGTCCTGGACAAACGGTAGCTGTGGGCTAGTATTAGTGCAGACATGAGTGTCTATGTTACTTCCATAAATGCCTCTTGGCAAGCAGTAGTCCGTTCTAGTGTTCCTCCCACTTCCCTGCCAGCTTGTGCTGTGGCTGTGCAATTGTGCCAAAATCAGCAATGAATCATGGACAGTATGAAGTCAGGCCAATGAAACTCTGCACCTCAGGGACAGAACATGGCACTCGCCAGGATTGGACAGCTTCCTGCTTTTCAGATTCTGTCCTTATACCATGCCTTGAGATCACATGTCACAGCTAATTTACTTCATCACAGAAAAGTACCAGATAAGAAACAGTACACTAATGCTAATGACCTGCCTAGGAGATTGAGCCTGGGCAGTACTAGCCAGGACCTGGGATGGGTGAATGAAAAACTGCCAGCCTAGCAGCAGTCTTGACCCCAGAAGAAAGGGTCACTAACAATGGGCAGGGGCCCTGATGCAAGATGAAGGAGCCACAACTTTGAAGAAGGCAGAGATCACAGACCCAGTAGTTTCCCATCTGAGGCACTGAAAGGAAGAAACACTGTTAGGTCTTTCAGAAGAGGCCGAGGCAGGCTCAGACGTGACAATAAAGACAATCTTGGCCTGACTTAGACCTAAAGCCAGGGCTACTGCTTAGGCATCCAAGGGCAATGGAGAATATGGTTTGTTATACTCATCTAGGGGTCCCAAAGGGGTCAGTCCCTGAGATTCTGAAGATGTTATGTAGCAGCAATACTGGGTGATATTTGGGGACAGATAGAGAAGCTTAGTCAAAGGGTTCAAAATTGGAACTAACGACCTGGACAGCACAGGTCTGTTTAGGACTGCATAAAGTCTTGTTATACCTTTGGGGCTGATAAGGCAGCTCATACTACACTCAGAGCACCTATGTTTACTTCCCAGATGAACGTGAAGCTATCCTCCTAGTAAAACTGTGGAATGGTATGTACATTGAAAGGTATGTTAATCTCATAGAGTACCTAACACACTTGACAGGCATCCTCAGCACTGTTGGCCAAGCAGTAAAGTATCATCAGAGTAGGGCCATCCAGAGACAGAAGGACCAATACAATTTAAGGATGTCTGCCTAGATATGCTTGGAAAGTGAGTTGGTTTAAGTCAGAGATCACAGAAAGAAGACAGGTTTGAGCACGAAGTTATAACAGAAGTATGAGGGCCCATACAGGGTGCTCAACCAAGTATTTCTGAACTATCCCCTGTCCTGTGTGGGAACAGTTTTGTTCTATACTAGAAGAGGCTAAAACCCTACTTGGGTCTTGACTCAACTGAAGATATACCCAGCTTGTGATTGTAGGACTGAGGCGATGGTTGAGAAAACTCTTTTGGTGAAAAGGTCAAATTCCAGGGCAGTGAAGGAGAACAGGATGGGGTAGATGCTGGATGTGCTCTATCAAGCAGGGTCAAGCCCTGGTATAACATATCCAGGTGTGACTCTATCGGAGGGAAATGAGTTGGGTGATGAGACAGAACCACTGGGGTCATCCCACCCATGGAACCTGCTCCACAAAGCGCAGGTGAACCTATAATAGACTCAGAGCTAAGATGGAACAAAGAGAGCATACAGTCCACCCGACTGGCACCAAGACTGGCACCCAGGCACTAATCTGAAGAGTGCTGACTCTCGGTTGGACTGCCCTAGGGACACAAAAAAGAACCATTGTTGCTCACTTTGATCTGCACCATTTCATAGAATTATAGAATATCAGGGATGGAAGGAACCTCAGGAGGTCATCTAGTTCAACCCCCCTGCTCAAAGCAGGACCTAATCCCCAACTAAGTCATCCCAGCCAGGGCTTTGTCAAGTCTGATCTTAAAATCCACTAAGGAAGGAGATTCCACCACCTCTCTAGGTGACACATTCCAGTGCTTCACCACCCTCCTAGTGAGAAAGTTTTCCTAATATCCAACCTAAACCTCCCCCATTGCAACTTGAGACCATTACTCCTTGTTCTGTCATCTGCTACCACTGAGAACAGTCTAGATCCATCCTCTTTGAAATCCCCTTTCAGGTAGTTGAAAGCAGCTATCAAATCCCCACCCCCAATCTTCTCTTCTGCAGACTGAATAATCCTCAGCCTCTCCTCATAAGTCATGTGCTCCAGCCCCCTAATCATTTTTGTTGCCCTTCGCTGGACTCTTTCCAATTTTTCCACATCCTTCTTGTAGTGTGGAGCCAAAAACTGGACACCGTACTCCAGGTAAGGCCTCACCAATGCTGAATAGAGATGAATGATCACACTCCTCAATCTGCTGGCAATGCTCCTACTTATATAGCCCAATATGCCATTAGCCTTCTTGGCAACGAGGGCACACTGTTAACTCATATCTAGTTTCTCATCCACTGTAATTCCTAGGTCCTTTTCTGTAGAATTGCTTAGCCATTCTGTCCTAGTGTATAGCAGTGCATGGGATTCTTCCATCCTAAGTGCAGGCCTGTACACTTGTCTTTGTTGAACCTAATCAGATTTTTTTTGGCCCAATCCTCCAATTTGTCTGGGTCCCTTTATATCCTATCTCTACCCTCCAGCGTATCTACCACTCCTCACAGTTTAGTGTCATCTTCAAACTTGCTGACGATGCAATCCACGCCATCCTCCAGAATATTAATGAAGATATTGAACAAAACCAGTCCCAGGACTGAACCTTGGGGCACTCCACTTGATACCGTCTGCCAACTAGACATGGAGACATTGGTCACTATAAGTTGAGCCTGATGATCTAGACAGCTTTCTATCCACCTTATAGTTCATTCAGCCAGCTCATACTTCTTTAACTTGCTGGCAAGAATTCTGTGAGAGACCACAGCTGAAAAAAAATCATGATGTAGTCTAAAACGGAAGACTGACCAGAGAGTGACTTTCTCCAGACTGGCATATAGTCCATGCTTCCAGAGCATTTTTAGAACAGATTGGATGTGGTGACAATGTTGTTCCTGGTTTTAGAAAAATACTAGGGGTATCATCAAGATGACAAAATATTGATCCATGAACACATCATTCACAAAGTGGTGGGAAGTTGTGGGGCTTTGGTTAGACTGAATGGCATTATTAGATGTGTTCAAGGACATAGCAGGGAAAGCAGCCTATACTGGTTCAGTAAACTCAATGTTTCCACTGGTTCCCATCAAATTGCTCTGATAGCAGCACAGGAGGGCCCTGCTCATGAGGATGGTGCTCTTCTCAGGCTCATGAGGTAGTTGCCTTCCCTCGTGAACTCACAAGTGGTTCTCGGAAGGTTTGTACTTCAAACATGAGTTGCATGGTATGGTTTTGTGACTGAGCCATCTGCTCATGCAGGGCTTGCATAAACTGGGACAGCTACACAAGGCAGCTCACTCCTGGGGATTTGGGGCCCTCTGGGAGAGGCAGGTAGGAACTGCATCTGCCCCTTCCATTGTCTATTGAGAGATTGCAAGAAGGAGAAAGTTTGGGGGTGGGATGAGCAATCCATAAGGGTGTGGTTGGCCTGTGAACATGGGTGAGGTGCTTGGTGTCCAGGACAAAGCCAGGCCAAAATTGCAGTCAGTGTCCATTACCAAATTGAGAGTGATGTGAGAATTATGTTGGGCTGAGCCATAGTCTTGCATCAAGGTCAGCAATGGTCCTAAGTCAAAGACAGTAAACCAGGATCAGGGTCAGGACCTGGGCTGAGGCTGAGAGCCAAGAGTCTGGGATTCAGGAGAGTTGCAGCAAGGGAGCAGTCAGCAGGGTGTGCAGCAAACCGCACACTAGAGATCTGGGTTGTTCAGACAACTCCCAAACATGGCTTCCTACTCTATATAAAGAGTTCCAGCCAATCGAGGAATCATGAAGGGTTGTCACTTGTGTCTTCCTTATGTCACTCATGACTTCCTGTAGGGCTTAGACTCTCAGTATTTCTCCATGGCAACCCTAAAGTGTCCTTGATAGACACAAGGAAGTAGTGCCTGCCTCAGACTCTGCAGTCCTCAATTTTACACCCTTGCATTCTTACATAGTGCAGTCTGGGAAGGCATAATCCAATGGCCCAACAAATTCAGACTCAAAATAAGGTGTACATTTTTCACAGTGAAGGTAATTAACCATTGGAACAATTTACCAAGTGTTGTAGTAAATTCTTCATCACTGACAATTTTTAAATTGCGATTGGATTTTTTTTCTAAAAGATCCACTCCAGGAATTATTTTGGGGAAGTTCTATGGCCTGTGCTATACAGGTCAGACTAGATTATCATAATGGTCCCTTCTGGCCTTGGATTCTATAAGTATATGTACCGTTAAGATGTAGTTACATGAAGTAAACGATGTCATTAAACTGTTATTACTGTCAAAACTCTCACTTTTCTCTGTTGTTTTTTTCTGTCTTCCCATCTCCCAATATTAATCCCATACAGTACTTACTCAGAGGATTGTGACATTTAATGTTTTGCATTGATTTTCACCCATTTTTAAATATTTGTAATAAACACTGATAAATTCCCAGGACATTTTAAAGAAAATAAAAACTGAAAACTAAGGGCCTGCTACAGAGCATGATGAAAGGCTCATGTAATTCGAGTTTTTGTTCATTTTGGATGTGGCAGCAGGGAGACGATTTGTTTTTGTCAGCTTATTTGACTTGTTATTAAAAGTCACAGGCTTTTTCCTTTTTGCCACATAATGGTCGTACCCTCTGCCAGGTACACAAAGAGTCTTCTTCCCCGGTTCTTGTTGCCATTTGAATTATCTAACCACAACTGCAGTTCTGTGGACAGGGCCATCCTCATCACCACCTCTTTATTAGTTAGTTTTGCTGTCTCACTGTGCCTGGGTGTGTTGCAAAGGGCCCCCTACACATGTGCATTAGAGTTCTAGCACCATCCTTCCCATGCTTTCACTTTGCTGTGTGCCTGCACAATGCTGCCAACATAGTGCTGTGACCTAAGGCTACAATAGGTTCTTTACTTGGCTGCATAGTTGTTCTATGTGGCTGTTTAATTTTAGAAGCCATAAGGTAACTAGATGACAAAGCCTTGGGCACAAAACAAATTTAACTGTACATAAAATAAACAAACTGTGAATCAGACATGTTATTCAGGTGCTTTTCTCATTATTTTCTGAATTTCTGGTCTATTTTATCAAACAGCTCATCATTAGGGAAAAAGGGGAAGGAAATAGTGTATCCTGTACCATATTTTAACAGGATAACTCTAATTTGCTGTGTACAGAGTGATAACAGCATTAAGATTTTCTCAGTTTGCTGTCTCACTTTGACAACCAGGGGTCAACATTATATTGTTATGTTACTTCCTCAGGAAGAATGGGAGTTTCATTATTTGGCAAGACACAAATCACAGTGATGCTGTTAAACAAAAGCTGATATTAGCATCTGGTTTGTTTGTTTTCTTTTTCTTCTCTGTTAAAGTGTTAAAATGCTCCCATACACTGTACAACATCAATAATACAAGAAAGATTTCTTTTGTGTAGCATCTTTCACACAAACCATAGTCCAAATCCTCAATAGAATTAAACAAGGCAGTATAGAAAATAATATATGGTATATGTGATAGAAAACCATAGTAATGAACCCGTATGGAGCCATATTCTGAGGTCCTTATATACCTTGTACTCAGGTGGACTTCCACTGAGTTCATTGTTCAGCACATTTAAAAGTCAGGGAAATTATTTTGAATACATTTGAATTTGTTGATCTTAACTTTTTTTTTGCACAAGTTTTTCCATGCACAAAAAGGGAGGAGGCTGATCTGGGAAGGTCAATGGGCAAATGAGTTTAGCAGCTATATTTCTAATGCACTGCATGGAAATTAGATGGGTATCAGGGAGGCCAGGGAGTAGATTAAGGGAGTTGAAGAACTGCACAAAAGTTAGCTATGTGATTAGAAAGAAAAGGCTAGATCTGAGAGATGTTATAGAGGAAAAGAGCAGAATTTGAACACTCCCTGTGTGTGAAGGGCGTGGCAGAAGGAGGAGTTGACAGTGACCCACAGATTATGGACCTGAACGAATTGGGGGAAGGTACCACTTCATTAAAAACTTATCTAAAAGCAAAATTTGATTTGAAATTGTGGCTGTTTCACACACAAATATTTGCTGTTTTCGCATAGTCCTGGCTGCAAGCATTGTAACAATTTTCTTTGAAGCAAGGAAGAATGCTCCAAATACACCTCTCTTCCAGTTCCATTTGTATACTTAGCATGGGACAGGCAACCTATAATAACAGCAATAAAAGTGAATTGACGGTTCCCTGGGGCACATATTTGTAGAAGAATCCCAGGAACACAATGACAAGAACATTTTTAAATTATAATGTTCTGCCTTTTTATGTTTTTATAGGATCTGTTATTGATTTGTTTATATTCCATTTACTTGTTAATGGTCTAGAAATACATTGTACAGTATGTAAGGTATCATTATCATACTTAGGTCTTTACTCTTGCAAGCCATTATTTGGATTCCATTTTCCTATCTTGTATCTGGGGACCAAAGTAGTTGATGTACATGCAGTTAACATTGAAGGGAAATGGTTGTATCCTGCATGGGTAACCATATATATATGAAAGACATTTTTTCTATTATCAAATTTACATCAGTGTAAAGAGAAGACTTTTTTAAAAAAATTAGTGAGGATTAACAGCAAAGACAAACATAGACTGCTACCCTGATGGGTTTTTTTACTGGCTTCTCTGCTCACAGTTTTAATCATCCATCCAGGCAGTGGGCACCCCTCTGTCTTGTTGATTTAGCATATTATTTTAAAATCTAATCTTGCAAAGTGCTTTTTTCATCTTGTTTGAGCAGATGGAAGTATGCATCCAAGAGTAGGTAGGCAGATACATGCTAGCTCTGCTTGAGCTAGTGCACAAAAAGTAATAGTGTACCTACGGTAGCGTAGGTGGCAGCTTGTGCTAGCTACCTGAGAATGAACTGACCCAGGCCCTATAGATACGTGCTTGGCAAGTAGCCTAAGCCACCACTTGCACTACCACCGGCTACACTGCTATTTTTAGCACACTTGCTCAAGCATAGCTAGCGTGAGACTATGCATGCTCCCAGCTGCACTGTAGACATACCCTGAGAAAAGAATCTAGGGGTTACAGTGGATGAGAAGCTGGATATGAGTCAACGGTGTGCCCTTGTTGCCAAAAAGGCTAATGGCATATTGGGCTGTGTAAGTAGGAGCATTGCCAGCACACTGAGAGATGTGATCATTCACCTCTGTGCAGGAATGGTGAGGCCTCATCTGGAGTACTGTGTCCAGTTTTTGGCCTGACATTACAAGAAGGATGTGGAAAAATTGGAAAGATTCCAGCAGAGGGCAACAAAAATGATTAGGGGGCTGGAGCACATGACTTACGAGGAGAGGCTGAGGGAACTGGGATTGTTTACTCTGCAAAAGAGAAGAATGAGGGGGGATTTGATAGCTGCTTTCAACTACCTGAAAGGGGATTCCAAAGAGGATGAATCTAGACTGTTCTCAGGTACCAGATGACAGAACAAGGAGTAATGGTCTCAAGTTCCAGTGGGGGAGGTTTAGGTTGGATATTAGGGAAAAAAAATTCACTAGGAGGATGGTGAAGCACTGGAATGGGTTACCTAGGGAGATGGTAGAATCTCCTTCCTTAGAGTTTTTAAGGTCAGGCTTGACAAATGCCTGGCTAGGATGCTTTAGTTGGGAGTGGTCCTGCCTTGAGCAGGGGGTTGGACTTGATGACCTCTTGAGGTCCCTTCCAACTTTGATATTCTATAATTCTATGAGAGATGAGGCCCTCAGCACCCTTCAGGACTTGGCCACAATGTTTCAGTCTAGGATTTCCAAAAGTACCTAAGTGATTTAGGAGCATAATTCCCATAGGAGGTTCAATACCATTTTTGAAATCCCACCCTGTCACCCACTCACTGAAGCTCTGTGAGACAACTTCTGTGGCTCTATTATTCCTCTACTTGACTATGCCTAGGTAAACTCAATTTTGATGGAGCATCCAGTTTTCAGTGAAGTCCTGTGTTTCATTACAACTGTGTGAAGAAAAGTAATTCCATGAAAGAGAAAGTCTTGGGGTCCCCAGCTCAGGGACAATCTGCCTGACAGGCTTCTCCCAGAGCCATGGACCCTGGATATTCAGGGTCTCTAGCATCCCACCCAGCGGGGCTGCTTAGGAGTGGGTGGCCCAGCTGTCAGAGAATTGAGGCAGGTCTTTCAGAACCTTGCCTAACTGCCAAAGGAATTTGTCAAAATCAGCCTCTTGCAGAATATTTTCATTTATATTAATCTGCAAATTCAGATGAAAAATGTTTCATCTCAGTTTTCCAACCAGCTCTGTTTTTCGCTATGATTCTATAGCTAGGTTGCTTGAGATATGAGGATGGAAATGATTTGCTCCCAGAGTCACATGATAAATCTGTGGAACAACTGGGATGAAAGAGAATCCAAGATAATCCTACCTTTGCTTTAACCACTAGAGAATATGGCATCTTTTCTACTAAAATAACCCCTTCAGATTCAGAGGCTTAGGTTCTTAATGAGCCAACAGGTAAGAATCTTCCCAGAAGTAGCTAAACCCATATTCCATGCTACCTGTGAGCTCGTGTCAAGAGAAAAAAAAATGATCATCTCCTTTAGAAAGGTGATAACTCTGTGGCTGACCTATTTGACAGAAAGATCAGATGTCTCAAAAATTCACATGCCAATAAAATGACATGGTCCCAGATAAATGATTGCTCTTTCTGTTGCAAACCACACTGGTGTGTTGTCTTTAGATTTGATTCCACTTCCATTGAAATCAATAGCAAAACTCCTATTGATTTCAATGAAGGGCAGGATATATAACCCTCTGGCTAAAATCTTACTGAAAGAACAACCATTTATCCCACTGACTTCCCCATCAATACTGCAGTATATACTATAGTAACAGTTTGTGTACATGATAGTCCACCTAGGATGGTCTCAAAGACTTAAGGCAGTTAGGACCGGTGAAGTTAAGAAGGGGGCAATGCGAAATGCCTGATATGGTTTTCCAAGGTCCACAGAAGAAATGTAATTTCCCTAGATAAATAACAGTTAGTCCCCAAGGTTGCACAACACAATAGGCTCATGGAGTTTGCAAACTTGATTCTCTTCTCACACAGGTGTAATTCCTTTTATTTTAATAGTGTCTCCTGATCTACACCAATTTAAAAAGATAATCAGTCTATAAAGCTGCAGAGGATTTTTCTGTTAGTCTGAGCTCTAACTGTTTACCATTAAGATATCATATTATTGTAAGCGTAAAATGTCATTCTGTTACAGTAAAAGCTTTATTAGAATGGCTTCATCATTGCTACTCAAGTTCAGGTTGAACTCGCGATTCCATTATAAATCATAATTTTCCAGGGTCCCCGGGCCTTTCAAATTGCATCAAACTCTGAAATTTGATATTCAAGGAGCTTTCAGGACCAAATGCAAATTTCTCTCTCTCCCTTTGTGTTTGATGTTGTTCACCACAAATGGCTGAAATCTGAGAGGCTGTTTTTTAATGTGAGAATGTAAGAAAATGGCAGTTAGACAAGGTCTAAGAGGCTGTTCTGACAAAATGGAATAATTAAATAAGGAGAGAAAATGTGAAAGGTAAAGAAAAAGAAAAAGTTTTGAACATAAGAATACTAGTGAATGGAAAGATAAAAACTCTCTCTGACATGACTCAGGCATGTAGAGCTAGATCTACTGAACACATACACAAGTCAGTATTCTACAGTATTGTTTTCTTATTATAGGTTCAGGATATATACTTTTTATTCCCTTTTCTTTAAGTGCTTATTTAACAGTGATGAATACACTGTAAGTATCTAGAGAGAAGACAGCCCAGAGTTTGTAACACTAGATGCCATCTGGTTGGGAGAATGGATGAAAGCTTCTCCCAGCATGCGCCTTCCGCTCAGTGGTCAAGCCCAACTGCAATTCCTTGGGCATAGGAACAGCCAGGGGCAGGTCAAGGCACCAGCGCAGCAAGCACATGCCTGGGGGGAGCCTGACGATTGCTCTCAGGGCGGCAGTCAGGTGGCCTTTGGCAGCACGTTGGTCCCGCGGATTTGGCGGCATTTCGGTGGTGAGTAAGCCGGAGCCGTGGGACTGGTGGACCTCCCTCTGAAACACTGCTGAATCTGCAGTACTAACGGACCTCCCACAGGTGTGCTGACTGCCGTGCTTGCGGCGGCAAAAATCGTAGAGCCACCCCTGGGAACAGCTCCCTACTAGCACCACTTCTGATGCTATCAGCCCACAGAGAGTGGAGGTGAGGTGCATGATGGCACTGCATGATGGCTGCCTCTTAACTAGCTGCCATAGTTGTTGGCCATGATGCATGCTCCTGTGAGGTGGTGAAGTGGTCACACTGGCCCTGCACACCGGGGAACTCTATGAGGCATCATGACGTCTTCAGATGCACTGATTCTTGGAGCCCCCTCTGCGCAGCGTTGCTCTGGCCCAAAATGGTACAATCTGCCCATCTAGCTGAAACAAGCAATCAGGGATGTCATTTCAGAAAGCTTCAGGTGGTGGGGGGGTAAAGTCGTGTCAACACATAGAACATTATATGTGATTACATAATATTATATCTGGCAAGACTGGGAACAGGAGAGAGTAGAAGACATAATAGCATATAGATCTATGAAAAGTCTGAGGTTGTGGAGGAACCCCCTTACATGACAGCAAATGATGTCCCTAAAACCAATAAAGGTTCGTATTCTCTTCTGCCCTGTTGTCCTTTTTTTTGGTCACTTGTGCTGGCAGAGAGAGCTAGAACGCAGCCAAAACGCTCCAGCCAACAATTCTTTTGGCATGAGGGAGCTTTTAGCTAATGCAGAGTCAGTTAGCTGCCCTTCGCACCAGCCCCCATTCAACCCTGGTGTAGGGTGGTGCATTGGGGTAGAGTGGAACTGAGATGAGCCCAGAAGATGAGAGGCTTTGGCTTCTTCCAGCTGGCATCCAGGCCTGTGAGGACTGTTGCCAGCTGGAGTAGGTTAGAGCAGCCTTTAGGCCAGAGCTCAGTTGGCACTGATCAGCCCTAAAAACACGGGATCCGATAGCTCCATTCCCTATCTATGTCACCGAAGGAAGCAGTCAGTCTGGGCTAATGTGCTCGGTTGTCCTTAACACACCCCATTCCCCGAGTTACTGCAGATAACATGACATCAGAGGAGCCTGTGTATATGTGTATGCATGCGCTTTAATCTCTAGAGGTTAAACAGGGGAAAGATGCTTTAGCTCATCACTGCCTGTCATTTTGGTTGGATCGCAACCAGTACTTATTTACTAATTTTTTTTAATTACCTTTCTAGTAAAAGGTTTGGGCATGACAAAAGAAACATCTGGAGAAATGTACAGGAACCTTAGCAGACCTACATACTGTTCTTGCTGTAAAAGAGAAATTGATCGTTTATTGTAATTAATTAACCAAAAAGTCACAACACCCATTACTAGGCAGAGAAACCTGGAAGGCCACCATATGTTTTCATTATCATATGCGTCCATGAACATAAGAGGGTTTTCTACTAGGGAACATCTGAGACTTAAATAGTCAGTAAGTGAAATCTCACGACAGATGGCATTCTAACTTTTTTTAATGGAATCTGGCAATTTTTTCGTGTTTTTGTTTTTTGCCTCCATAAAATGTATAAACTTTTAGTAGCAATCACTGAAGTTGGGCAAATTAATCAGAGCAGATTAACATTTGGCTTCAGATAGAAAACACAAAACCAGTGAAAATATTATGAGGAAGTTGCTCTTTTTTTATTTGTATTTCATAAGAAGATTCAAAAATCTTAGCAAAAGAGTCACTCCCTGAGGACAGGTTTCAGGGTATACTCCCTGAGGAGTATAAGTAAATCTGCTTTGCCTCAATATATTTATCTGCTTTTCTTTATTATGCCACAAAGGGATTTTTTTTTTCTCAGCGCATTTGAATGAGGAATTCAGAAATCAGAGCCATGGGAAAAAAATCACACTTCTCTTAGATCTCAATAGTCAGAATATTAATTAATTTGTGTTTGATTCTGATATAGGCCATTTGGTTAATGGTAAACTAAATAACAGGTGTGATATAAAACTAAAGCCCTGACCATTCGTGGTCATTAAAGATCCCAAGCTATTTGATACCAGAATAGGAATATTAGCCTGGTGTCCTTGCTACATTCCAGCATTGGTAGTCACATTCTGCTTATCTAAAGTTCCCCTCCAATTTCAGCTGAAGGAGTCATTCTTTCATTCCACTGATTAGGGGTTACCAAATGAAATTAATAGGCAGCAGGTTTAAATCAAATAAAAAAGTTTTTTTTCACACAACACACAGTCAACTTGTGGAACTCCTTGCCGCAGGATGTTGTGAAGGCCAGGACTATAACATCATTCACAAAATAACTAGATAAGTTCATGGAGTACAGGTCGATCAGTGGCTATTAGCCAGGATGGACAGGGAAGCTATCCCTAGCCTCTGTTTGCCAGAAGCTAGGAATGAGTGACAGGGGATGGGTTACTTGACGATTAGCTGTTCTGTTCCTTCTGGGGGACCTGGCATTGGTCAATGTTGAAAGACATGATACTGGGCTAGATGGACCTTTGGTCTGACCCAGTATGGCCGTTCTTATGTTCTGACTACTCATTTGCTTAAAGCTAGGTATGTGCCTAAGTACCTTGTCAAATCACTGCTGAATTACACTGCTGTGTTGCTGGTGAAGAATGGCTAGTGTTTCAGCAGTGGATGAGTGATACATCTGGAGAATATACCTCTTTCTTTGATTCACCATAATGAAAGTGGTGTAGTCTGATCAAAAAGCATTTCATTTGGAGTGTGAAAATCTTTTTTTGTAAAGACATTGGGCAAAAGTATTATTGGTTGTAGTAGCTTGAAAGAAAAATAAGGACACAGAGTATCAAGGGATGAGCCAAAAGTCCAAGTTCTAAAGCTTTTCATGAGAAACTGGAAATCAGCAATGATATTTTCTACCACAAACAATGCAGTTGTCATTTGTGGTTCCCCACTGAAACCAAAATTGAAGTAAGTGTTAAAGAAAGACAGGGAAATAGAAATTTCATCCATGTGCACTTAAAGGCATTCATCTTTACTAATGTAAAGTTACAAAAGTAGTCACCTGTTAAGAAAATGAAATCCAATTGCATTCTTCCTCACTCCGCAAAATCACTACATTCAATTAACTGAAAAATTTTCATGCACAACACATGAGCTGCTGTCCATAGTTAAAATAAAAAGAACTGCGGGCTACAGACAGTTTTGTCTAGTTATGTTTGGGCTTATTATATCAAGAATTTGTATTAATAATGCACTCTGCAAACTTAGCACAGGAAAAGCAACATTGTACATAAAGAACACACTGCTCCAAATTCAGAAGTGATGTGTATGTTAGACCACCTTTATATACAGTTGGATTTCCTTTCCTCTTATTCTCTTAAAACTACTTCTCCACTTTATTGATGCCTAAAAGAGACTAAGCTGGTATCACACATCTGTTGAGATGATGTATAAAAGCATACCTTAAAGATACTGCCACTCTAATTTAACATACACCTTCTTCCAGCATTTCAGAATGTCAATTAAACCCTCTTTGACTCCTTTAGACATCAGTATATTGAGTGTAAGTAATTGTAAAAGAATCTAAGCTAGTATAAGGGGGTGTTACACGGTTTAGAGCGGCCCCATGACCATGAGTGCCAGCCTCCAAGCAAAATGTCTAGAAGCAGGACAGAGATCCCAAACTGATGCTATGTTCTATAATTTGATTTCACCATCCCACTAACAACTGTGAACTCCTAAAGCATTCTAACAGTCTTACCATGGAGTCACAGACAGTCCCCTTGATCACTCCAGTCTATCTTGCCACCCAGGCAAGATGGACTTAGTGATGGTCAGTTGCTATACACCAAAGATCACAAAATATTCAGGCTGCTTCCAGGCCCAAGAGACCAGTCACTTGTTCAATTTGTATCTTAGATATTTCACCAAAGACAATGCTTTGTAACCAGTCTTGTAATAAACTAACTAAAGATTTAGTAACTGGGAAAAAGAAGTGAAAGAGTCATTACAAAGCTAAAGCAGACACATAACATATATACACACAAATGAGTTAGTCTATGGTTTTAAAGGTGACAGAGTTGTAGTAACCCATCAGCTCTGTATGTCTCTTAGGGCTAACCTGGTTTGATCCTGGGGAATCACTGCCTTTTGTTCACGGCTCCAGTGCTATAAGAGTCCAAAGAGATGAACATTTTTCCTGTCAGCTATTTTAATTTTCTTCTTCCAGAACTCAAGATGAAGGAATAAGCCCTTTTGTACATAGCCTCTTCATGGTGTGAGGAGGCAATTAACAAAGTCTTTATATTGTGTTGGTCCACAATGCCCACTTAGTTTTGATAGCCCTTCGTGATGGGCAGGAGAGGATCTCTCCTGATTGGGTTCACAGTTTCACAGCAAACATTTTTACAGTTATAAAGCAAAAACTTAAGTATTACCTGATAGCATGTGATAAGGATATTATAAATGAGATTAATGCATGCAGCAATTTACAAGCATTTCATAACGTCTAAACACTAACACACTGTTATAAGTTCAATGCCTGTCTTAACCATACTAATACACAAGTGAAACAGACTGGTTTCTAGCAATGAATTTGTCAGTGCTCAGCTGAGGCCTAAAGCCTTGGCAAGAGCTGGAACCTGATCTGCCAGCATCATGTGAGGAGGGCTTATCTCAGTTAATGTAATAGGGCTAAATCAGTGTACCTGGGATACCTAATTTATATGTCGCCTCTGAGTTTGATCCGGTGTGTTCAAGGGAATCTAAATTATTAAGTCTAAATAAATGAAAGTAAATCTAGAAAGAGCCTAAATTGGTGACATGTCAATACTGAATTAGAAGAAACTTTAAATTTCATCAAGATCATTTGAGGCATTTATATCATATCTAGGATAGCCACGGGCATTATTACTGCTATGGAGTCTTAACTACTTGTATTTCAGGAAAGCTCTCATCATTTTCAAAGGAAATCATGAAAGGGTTAAGGACAAGTAGAAATACTAGATGAAACATCCCAAATATTGATATTCTCTCCCACCTTCAACACATACACCCTCATCGGCAATCTCTCAACGCGAGGATGATCTCTACCACAGATTTACATATGAGTCCTCCTGAGATGACTCAGGAGCCTAATCCTGGAACCACAGATCCACCCTCAGTAGGTATAGACATTTCCTGGCAGTTCAGCTGCCTGCTGGGATAAAGATCTTTGTTTTCCTTCCTTTACTCTCTCTCTTTTCAGCTTTGAGGGCACAACGTTTCTCCTCGAACTGAACCACTGCCTGACGGAGGATGTGGAATCATTGAGGTTGGTTGGTGGCTTGCTCTTCCCAGCTTGTGATATTCATATCGGTTGTCTTGATATATGCTTTCAGTATGTCTTTGTAGCATGACATCCTAAAACGCATTCAAAGACCTATAATAAGGCCTGGCAGAATTCTTTTTTAAAAAAATTTTTTTTGGAAGATATTGATGTTTATTTTAAGCATTTTTACCAATTTAAGTTTGTACAATTGTGTGAAATTAAGGGTTTTAAGCATCTTTATTATTTATATTAATTTAAATTTCCACAGTTGCAGGAAATTATGAAGCAGGGCGGGGTCAGATAATATTTAATGACAGAAGTTGAGATTCCAAAATTTAAGGCTTTATAGCCATTAAAACACACTGTCAACATCACAAGCCAAAATATATAAAGTATCCTTAAATCAAACTCTAATATGTTCTCAAACACATTTTTCTTACCTTGCTTAGCTGTAAATTTCTATTATTGTCGATGGAATTATTTTTCTTTGGTTGGTTTGTATATGGTGAAATCAACATTTACCAACATTTATTCATAAAAATAAAATCCTTACAGTCCTATATATGATTAAATTATAAGGATTTGTAACCTGATTCTGATTTAATTTAAATTTTTTTTCCTCAATGATGTAACTCCAACTGACTTCACTGGAGTTCTTTCTGATTTACTATGGTGTAAATGAAAGCAGAATAATTTCCATGAAGAGCAAGTGGTATCTAGGACTAATATAATTATAAACATACTTGTTTCTGAGTAAGAATGACTTCACCATTATGGAGGGGTCTCACTTCAGTTGAATGTGAATCAGCATTCCAACTTCCTAAGGAACAAACAGAGAGAATTTCTCTGGAAAGAATATGAAGCCAAGTGTAGCAGATGTTAACTTACACTTAGTAGATGGGGTGTCCATGGGTTTATATGATGTTAACTTAGACTTAGCATGGGTTTATACGATGTTAACTTAGATTTAGTACATGGGGTGTCCAAGGGTTTATATGAATAGTACTGTCCACTGTGAGCTGAATTATGACTCAGCAGTTATATTACTGAAACTGACAGAATCGTAATTCCTGAGTATGAAAGATGAAGGGAGTCACTGATGTTAGAAGCAGTTGGGCTCAGATTTATCTCATGTAATTCAAGCCTATGATAGTAAATTACTGTGTCTAGGGGTAGCCCTGTGGAGTCTAGGGATAGTACTGTGTAGTGACAAAGCATGTGAAATCTATTTTCATTAGGCATGGGATTCTAGCCTCATTAGCCATGGAAAAGTGTTCCACAATTTCCTAGAAAAGAAAGTAAAAATAAACAAAAAATCCTACCAGTTTATGGTATTATATGAATTCAGATATAATGGCCACTCATGCATGTCATCCCTAAGCAATGGCAAGACAGAGAAAGGAGCATATGGTTTTTAATCTGGGGAGGTCCCAGATGACTGGAAATAGGCTAATGTAGTGTCCATCTTTAAAAAGGGAAAAAAGAGGATCCGGGGAACTACAGGCCAGTCAGCATCACCTCAGTCCCTGGAAAAATCATGGAGCGGGTCCTCAAGGAATCAATTCTGAAGCATTTAGAGGAGAGGAAAGTGATCAGGAACAGTCAGCATAGATTCACCACGGGAAGTTATGCCTGACTAACCTAATTGCCTTCTATGAAGAAGTATGGGCTGGGCAAATGGAGTACAAGGTGGATACAAAGCTGGCTGGGTCATCAGGCTCCATGTCTAGTTGGCAGCCAGTATTAAGTGGAGTCCCCCAAGAGTTGTTCCTGAAGCCATTTTTTTCAATATGTTCATTAATGATCTGGAGGATGGTGTGGACTTGCACCCTCAGCAAATTTGCAGATGACACTAAACTGTCAGGAGTGATAGATATGCTGGAGGGTAGGGATAGGATACAGAGGGACTTAGACAAATTAGAGGACTGGGCCAAAATAAATCTGATGAGGTTCAGCAAGGACAAGTGCAGAGTTCTGCACTTAGGAAGGAAGAATCCCAGGCACTGCTACAGACAGGGACCAAATGGGTAGGCAGCAGCTCTGCAGAAAAGGACATAGGGATTACAATGGAGGAGAAGCTGGATATGAGTCAACAGTGTGCCCTTGTTGCCAAGAAGGCTAATGGCATATTGGGCTGTATAAGTAGGAGCATTGCCAGCAGATCGAGGAATATGATCATTCCCCTCTATTTGGCATTGGTGAGGCCTCATCTGGAGTACTGTGTACAGTTTGGGGCTCCACACTACAAGAAGGATGTGGAAAAATTGGAAAGAGTCCAGTGGAGAGTAACATGCAGAGAGTAATGATTAGGGGGCTGGAGCACATGACATATGAGGAGAGGCTGAGGGAACTGGTATTGTTTAGTCTACAGAAGAGATGAATGAGGGAGGATTTGATAGCTGTTTTCAACTACCTGAAAGGGGGTTCCAAAGAGGATGGATCTAGTCCAGTGATTCCCAAACTCTAAAAACCTGTGAACTCCTTACATTAAAATGTCAAGTCTTGTGAACCCCATCTTAAAAATGAATATTTCCAGAGATTTTCTCCTTCACCTGAGTATAAATTATAAAAGCAATGATCTTGGAAATATCAAATTTGTTTTTATGACATGCTCATTACACACTATTTATAATTAATTATTATTTATCATTACAGTATTTTTATTACATTATGAAAATGGCAACACTCTTCTAGGATCTCAGTTTCGTAGTTTGTACCACTCTGAGTAAGCCTGTAATAAGACAAGGTTCCTATGTTTCATCAAGGAATATCAGATGTGAAACAGCAGGAAGGTATTTAAGAAGCCTACTCAAAGAGTTCCCCCTACACAAGTGTTCAGGTCTTGAGCATTCCAGGCAAACAATGCACATTACAAGAAAGTATAAACTTGTTCTTCATAATCATTTTAAAAACAATACTAGCTGCCTATTTAATTTTAAAAACAGCAAAAAATATCTACCTTCCTTCCATTTCTTATAAGAAGTCTTGAAGTTTAAATCTCTTCAGTGTGATAGATATGCTTGCTTTGATCTGCTTAGCTCTTGGAAGTCCAGGGGCTCCAGGCTGCTGGCCCCAGGCTGCCCAGGGTCCCTAGGGACAACTCTGTCCGCCATTAATGATTTTTTTTTCCTGAGAACCCCCTGTAACATTTCATGAACTCCCAGGGGTTCACGAACCTCAGTTTGGAAATCACTGCTCTAAACTGTTCTCAGTGCTACCAAATGACAGAACATGGAGTAATGGTCTCAAGTTGCAGTGGGGAAGGTTTAGGTTGGATATTAAGAAAAGCTTTTTCACTAGGAGGGTGGTGAAGCACTGGAATGGGTTACCTAGGGAAGTGGTGGAATCTCCTTCCTTGGAGGTTTTTAATGTCAGGCTTGGCAAAGCCCTGGGTGGGATGATTTAGTTGGGGATTGGTTCTGGTTTGAGCAGGGGGTTGGACTAGATGACCTCCTTAGGTCCCTTACAACCCTGATATTCTATGATTCTATGAAAAGACTGCTAATATAATATAATATAAAAGACTGGAATATAAGCGTACCTTATATCCATATTTGGCTTAACATGCAGCTCTTTAAGATTGCAGATTACCCCCAGCAGACATTTTAATGGGGCACAAATTGCATGCAGGTTTCTCAGCATCAATAAAGACAAGCCCAGCAATGAAGTCTTTGCATGAAAGTAGACAGTTCAAAGTACAGCAAAAGAAATACCTTTAAAGATCAATGAAACATCTTGTAGCACTCAGGGGGAAAAGATATAGTGCATACTGGTGTCCCAATCCTGGAAGAACTATGCTATAGTTATGAAGCAATTTAAAATGCCATAGTCAGCAACGCTCAGTTGCATTGTGTGGTGTATCAAATCCGAAACACAAAGTGGACCAATACAGTATATAGAAAATGTTGGAAAAGAAATGAGACATTTCTCTTTCAACCAGAATTGGATACAATAAAATGACTCTAAACTGTTAAGACCTAACATGGAAGGAACTCAAGGCCAGAGGTTAAGCAGTTAAAATAAGAACTGGAAAATTTGTAGACTAATATGTATAAGTGACTAGAGGCACTATGGTATAGTCTTGGCCCCATTAAAGTCAATACCAGAATTCTCTAATTTCAATAAGACCAGGATTTCAGCCTATGTCACAAAGATATGTTTCTTACAGAGAAATCTTTCCCTGTGATTTCACAGTGGTATAAACTGTATTGCCAACTGGAGGGAGCTTGATCAATTAGCAGCATGCATCTATCTATGCATCTTCCTCTTTGTAAAGTGCCTAGTAAACCACCGGTAATAATATATATTGGCTATATTACACTAGAACCTAGAAGCCCCATTTGATATAAGGTCCCATTGTGTTAGGAGACATATGTAGGAAGAAACACTCTGCCCTGAAGAATTTACCATTTAAATACACAAGATAGACAATGGGTGGGGAACTGAGGCACAGCAAAATTAAATCATTTGCTGAAGTTGACACTGTCTGTGGCAGAATCACACATCACACAATGATATCTGGAGTCGTAGTCCAATGCCTTAGCCACACAACCATCCTCCCTATCAAAAAGTAATAATAAGCATTTTTCAGATTAACACATGAGATTCTAACTCGGGTCCTGTGGTTTGCTTCGTAAGCCACAATAGTGTCTATCCCTAAGTCAGTGGACATTATGAAGCATCTAGATGCCATTAAAATGTCTCTGCTGGATTTTGCTGCTTAATGTATTACAATACACTGTGTTACCATTTGGAAAATCCTGAAAGATTACTGTCACTGAAGGTTTTCAAAGAAAAGATAAGTGTGAAGGCACAAAATTAAGAAAAGCAAAATTTAGATTCAATATCAGCACAAAATTCCTAACAGTGAGCTCTGTTAAGTAGAATGCCCATGGTTTGGGTCATTTCCAAATGTACTGGAGAAAGCACAGGGAATATACCATAATGAACCATCATGTACTGGCTATGCAATGGTGATGACTTAATTGTTCTATATGTAAAATCTATGATTCTATGAAAGGGAATTTTTACACACAAAAAAACTCTAAACAGTAATGATCTTGTAATCAGTAATGCCGTGAAGATCTGCATTCACTGGAAGACGTGGCAAAGTTTCATATTCATGAAGATATCTATGGTGAAATTGTGGCCCCATTACAGTCAATGGCAAAACTCCCCTTGCTTTTAAGGAGGTTAGGATTTCACCCCAGGTTTAAAAATGAAAGAAAAATGTGATAATTTGGCAGAGATGTATCTTTTCTGATTGCAGCTTCACTGTCAACATTTCATTACTGATCTCTTTCAGGCAGGGACCAAATTTTTTATTGCATGTTTGTACAGTGCCTAGCATAACTGCGCCTCAATTTGGATTGTGCCACTACACTTTATTGCAACACAAATAATTATTATTGCTAGAGATGAGCATGACCCATGGAGCTCTAGGTCAAGGTCCAAACTTACCCATAGTTCATAGAGCTTGGTTCCAGTTTGGAATCTTACCTTAATCAGTATTTTTTTCCTAGTTTGTAAAGAAGGGTCGGCCTTATTACCTGCTCCAATGTCCAGTGAAGTTAGTAGGAATCTTTCCATTTACTTCAACCAGCACTGAATGAGGCCCTTAGCTTCTATTTGGGAGGAAAATTCTCATGCTAGCTTAATAGCTTTTCAATAGCACTATTGGTTTAGACTTTTCTTTAACTGAAATAGCCCAGAGAGCCCCACATTTACGTTAATTTTAACCTGGACAGATGTTAGCCGTTTACACCAAAGCAATTTAATCTTACAAGCACTGTATGAAATTATATAAATCTCTCAGAAAACAAAATTGCTTATAGTTTGTTTCTAACCAGCATGATTGCTTCCAGATGATAACTTAGATCAAGACAGTAACATTGATAATACATGGAACATATCATAAAACTACGGTATGGCTTGGAAACTGGGCTAGTTAAATAGGCTTTGTACCAAAGCTTTTCAAGAACCAAGTGTTCTTAAATGACGATAAAGTTATTCAAGCCTCAATAATGTTATTTTCCCACAATATTTTAAAAATATGTCTTGAATTATTCTGATGGGGGGCGATTACAGGGAAAAATCAAGTGAATATATTGTTGAATTCCTTTGTCTGTTTTTGTTTACTCATAGTTGCAGCATTCACTTTTCAATTATTCTTAAAGTGAAATAAAGATGGCAGATTGCGAGCCACGTCAGTGGACATTCTCCGTTTATCTAGAGAACATAGTATTGGCAATGTCAGCACAACCATCCCCTATACAACATCAGTCCTGAGCAGAACCACCACCACAAGGTTCAGAAGAGTATCTACGTTCTGCAGTCTGTTCTGTCCTTGGCTTTCCTACCAATGAAAGAGCCTACTGTGGTGGTGAGTAATGTTGAAAAGTGTTCATTAGCAATGAATTTGGGATCACCAGCTCTTTCACATTGGTCACTGGGATGCCTTAAATGGGAACAACTTTCAGTAGCTATTGATTTGAGCTGGATTTAAAGATGCAGCCTAGCAGGGAAAGGCACTTGTTATTTGTGGTTTTGTCATTTCACATTCCAGCCAATATTAGATCAGTTTCTCCTTTGCAGCCCTGCAATCCTTGCCTGGCTCAGTGATGAGCTGGTCTCCCAATTCAGATTAAAGCCACCTAATGGTGGCTCTAAACTGTGCTGACATAGGAATTGTCATAGTATGATCAGACTAGTGAGCCATCTACCCCAGTATCCTAGTCACTCTCCTCCAGTGGCGAGAATCGGAGGGTTCAGAGGAAAGTGTAAGAACCTGTCCCCAACGTTAGGTCTCATCCTGCTCTCTCATAGTTACAAGTTGTCTTAAAGCACAAGCTCCTTAAATTTTTATTGTAATTAATTATGATAACTGTGGATAGTCTTGATATCCATGTAAACAGCAAATCATTTTAAAAAATCAGATTAAATTCTGGTCTCAACAACTTTTAGTGGTGGTGAGTGCCACAGGGAAATTACACATTGTGTTCCCTCTTAGCAGTTTTGAATTTCCCACCCTTTAATTCCAATGACTATTCCCTTGTTCTTCTTGTGTCATGATGAGATAGGGAGAACAGAAATTCCTGATCTACCTTCTCTAGGGCCATTGTTTTATACACATCTGATATGTCCCCTCTTATTCATTTTATTTCAAAGGAAGGCTATACCAATCTTTTCAATCTTTTTTCATATACGAGGTGGTGTTTTGTTTTGTTTTGTTTTTAGGGGGATTGCCAACAACTACTTGAAGACATTCTAGCAACCAATAATACTGTGATGTGGGAACACTCTGGCCACACTTCCTTTTCCTGGAAACATCTTTTACAGCACGGATCAGGAGAAGGGATGGTAATCATTAAGGTGATTGTACATCACTACAGGATTTCCTGGAGGAAATCCTTTGGTTGCTGGATATAACATCTTTAGGGCAGATTTTGGCTGGAAAATCACCAAAAGAGTTTCCTACAGAAGTAAAACAAAAATCTGGCTCCTGGTACACATCCCTATCAGTGGCAGAATGACACATCCAGTAAAGCTGGTGCCACTTACACTCTGTGTAAAGCTCACCCTACTGTCTTAGCTTTGAGAAGAATTATATTTCAAAGCCCTGGTGCCAAATTCTCTTCCGGATTTTGAAACGAGGAACACACTTATAAAGCTTTTATTAAATTTTTAATATATTTCTTTGGGAATTAGAATCATTTAAGAGCTAATTACCGAAAGTGAAGATTGCATATTTCTCAGCTCAGTGGCTTTCAGATGCTGAACAAAACACCAAAATAAGAGTTTCAATAAAACTCAGCAAGGCAAGAAACTGTAAATAACATCTGTGAAAAAGGCTTGAAATGTCAGTATGTTTGGACGTGAGTTTTCCAATTCATCCCTTCTGTTATAAATGAATTATAATGAGAATCAAGAGGATGCCAAGCCTTTGAGGAGCTTGTTGAAAAATTGATTTACCTTTCAGGATTATCCCACCTGTTGTATGAAAGGACAGATGTGGAACACTGAACGGTAAAGTCACCTAAAATGCTTCTTAAATATTTTGAATCTTTGTTTGTTTGTGCACTGGCAACCACTTTCCAAAACAAAGAAAGCCAATAAATTCCATATCTAACAGCTAACTGGTGCCCATTAGGTACTGGCCCATTTTGGGAGCAATGCACAGCTGCACAGCCATGATATAAGCAGAGGTGAAAGGAAGCCGGTACGCACTGGTACGGCATACTGGCAAGAGCTGGTGCGCCATACCGGGACCAGCTTCCTCAGGAGACAATTTAAAGGGTCTGGGGCTCCCAGCAGCAGCTGGAGCCCCAGGCCCTTTCCCCACTGCCGGAACTCTGGGGTACCAGCAGCCAGGACCTCCTGGGCTCTTATAGTGATTTAAAGGACCCAGGACTTGGAGCCCTGGGTCCTTTAAATTCCTGCCGCAACCCCTGCCACTACCCCAGGGCTTCAGCAGCAGGATCAGGCAGATATTTAAAGGACTTGGGGCTGCGGCAGCTGCTACCACCCGGGCCCTTTAAATCCTCATCAGAGTCCTGCAGCGGGAGCCCTGGGGTAGCGGCAGCAAGGCTTCGGCAGAGACTCCCCGCCGCTCCCCAGGGCTCCAGCCGCGGGGCTCTGGAGGGGATTTAAAGAGCCAGGGCGGTAGCGCCTGCCACAGCCCCGAGCCCTTTAAATCCCCACCAGAGCCCCATGGCCTGAGCCCTGGGGAGCGTCGGTGAGTCTCCCGGGAATTTAAAGGGCTCTAGAGCAGCGGTCGGCGCGGGACCGCAAGGTAAGTACCCTTTAGCGACCCGCTTCTTTATTTACCTGCCTGCTCTCACTGGGCACCGCTTCCCTGCAGCTCCCACTGGACTGGGACAGCAAACCACGGCCAGTGGGAGCCTCAGAGAAGCGGCACATTGCAAGAGCGGGCAGGTAAATAAAGCAGCGGGTTGCTAAAGGGTACTTACCCTGCAGTCCCGCACCCACTGCTGCCCTTGAGCCCTTTAAATTCCCGGGAGACTCACCGCCGCTCCCCAGGGCTCCGGCTGTGGGGCTCCGGTGGGTATTTAAAGGGCTCGGGGCTGCGGCAGCCACTACCCCCCTGAGCCCTTTAAATCCCTGCCAGAGCCCTGCGACTGGAGTCCTGGGGAGCAGTGGTGGGTCTCCGGTGGGTATTTAAAGGGTCCCAGGGCTCCAGCCCTGCTACCGCCCCGGAGCTCTTTAAGTCCCTGCTGGAGACCCACCGCCGCTCCCCAGGGCTACAGCGGCGGGGTTC
>ML677332.1:66451072-66468164 GCA_007922305.1 Dermatemys mawii
TCTGGAGAGCGGCAGCGAGTCTCCACCGAAGCCCCGCTGCTGCTACGGCTAACCCAGGGCTCCGGCCGCAGAGCTCCGGTGGGGATTTAAAGAGCTGGGCTGGTAGCGGCTGCCACAGCCCCGAGCCTTTTAAATCCCTGCCAGAGCCTTGCAGCCGGAGCCCTGGGGAGCAGCGGCAGGTCTCCAGCTGGGATTTAAAGAGTCCCAGAGCTCCGGCCCTGCTACTGCCCCATAGTCCTCTAAGTCCCTGCTGGAGACCCACCGCCGCTCCCCAGGGCTACGGAGGCAGGGCTCAAGAGGGATTTAAAGGGCTCCGGGGCTGTAGCAGGGCTGGAGCCCTGGAACCCTTTAAATCCTTGCTGGAGCCTACCGTCACTCTTCCAGGGCTCTGGCAGCAGGGCTCGGGTGGGGATATAAAGGGCTTGGGACTGCGGCAGCCTCTACCACCCCGAGCCCTTTAAATCCCCTCCAGAGCCCTGCTGCCGTAGCCCTGGGGAGCGGCAGTGAGTCTTCGCTGAAGCCCTGCTGCTGCTACCCCAGGGCTCTGGCCACGGGGCTCTGGCGAGGATTTAAAGGGCCGGGCCAGTAGCAGGCAGCTTGAGCTCCAGGGCCCTTTAAATCCCCACCTGAGCCCTGCTGCCAGAGCCCTGGGGTAGTGGCAGTGGAGCTCTGGAAGGGATTTAAAGGGCCCCAGGGCTTCATGGGCGCTACCTCAGGGCTCCAGTATCAGGGCTTTGCAGAGATTTAAAGGGCCCTAGGCTCCTGGCTGCCATTACCACCCCAGGCCCTTTAAAGCTCTGCCAGAGCCGGGAGCCCTGGGGTAGCACAGGCAGCCAGGAGCCCCCAGGGCTCCTCAGTGATTTAAAGGACCCAGGCTCTGCTGCGGGGGCAGCTGGAGCCCAGGGCCCTTTAAATCTTAATTTAAAGGGCTGGAGGCTTTAAGCCCCCGCCTCTTCCAGTTGAGGCCATGCCTCTTCTGGTTGAGGCCCCGCCCCTGATCAGGACTTCCAGCATACCGGTAAGTCCTTTAACTTACTTTCACCCCTGGATATGAGACATTGTGCTTGCCGGAGCCAAAACAAACAGGGCAGCATATTTGCCTCACTGCTCTTTAGCCCTTTCGAGAAGTCCCATGGCCTGAGTTCTACAAGAGGTCAGACTAGATGAACACAGTGGTCCCTTCTAGTCTACAAATCTATGAATTTACCACACTGCGGTGTGCTCTGCTCCACACAACTGGCTAGCTTCACATGCTGCTACAGCAGGGGGCATGTGAGGCCAATGACTTCTCTTTTCACTCCATCCATATCCTTTTGGGGATGACTAACACCAAATGCAACTTTGGTCAACCTTCTCTGTGCACACATCATGCATACCTTGGACCTTCCTTCTCTGGACGTCAGCCGCCCCATCTTTAAAAAGGGGAAAATGATGCTTACATCCTTTGTGCAATGCTTTGAGATCTATAAATGAAATTGTGATATGAGTGCTGGATGCTACTGAGATCTGAAATGGATCTTACACTTGTAATAATCAGAACTAAATGTTAATGGTTTTATACTAGTGTTACAGAGAGGAGAAGCATGTTATTATTTGTTGTTAGCAAAAAGAAACCCTACCTTCCTACCCTACCCTACCTTCTTGGCTACCCAAGCCAATCCTATATTGCTTGGCTCATCTGTACAATGTAATATAGGAATGAAATATATCTATTAACTGACGTGAAAAAAGTAGCACAATTGATCAGGTAGGAAATAATTGACTATTTAAACAATTACACTCTGCTAATCTTATATGGCCTGCATTAGGTCATGACTTTGCTGTAAAAAAATTTTATGCCAGATATTTGAAAGCAAATTTTCTGCAGGGCATGCCAACAAATGACACAAAATATTATTCTGTATGATTTAAAGATATTGCTGATAACACTGCTCTACAGCCAAAAGGCTTCTGAAATAAATGTAGTCAAACTTTACTAATTCTGGGTCACTGAGAACGAAAATGATGCTTAAAATTGTGGATTGGCTCTAGTTTTCAAGATATGCTATTGGGTCAGTATATACGACCCTTGACATGGGAATGGCGGAGGATAAGTGAGTTATAAAGGGAAGGGATCTCAATTTAAACCAGAAATGACTAAAATACATCTTTGACTGGATCTATGAATAAATCTATGACTGGGTTTGGACAGTACTTGCTTTTTAGGCAAAACAATGAATGATGCAATCTGAAGCTGGTATTGCATCATACATGATATGAATTGCACCATGTTATTCCTAGAAGTCATGGATGATGCAATCATAACGAAGCTTACATCACTCTGCTGAACAAATTGCTCTATATCAGCTCTAGAAATCATACAGTGTCATGCTCTCTTATTTGTCAGTGTTTGATTTTGCAAAGGGACACATTTCTGTTTAGCCAAAGTGAGCAGAGATGCCTCATACTTGTGTGAACAGTGCAGATAACTTCTGCTATGTTTGTGGTGAAGCGACTTTTGCATCACAAAAGCGCCGTATAATCACTATGGTTAAGAAAGCCTATCACCTTTATTTTGGCTGCAAAATTGGAGATCAGGACAAGAGGTGGGCCTCACACATATGCTGCAACACTTGTGCAACAAATCTTCACCAGTGGTTGAACAGGAAAAGGAAATCTATGCCTTTTGCAGTGCCAATGATTTGGAGAGAGCCAACAGATCATACCAGCAATTGTTACTTCTGCATGGTGCCTCCAGTTGGGAAAGGTGTGTCAAAGAAGAAAAAGTGGACTGGGCATTATCCAAACATTCCATCAGCTATACGCCCAATACCCCACGGAGAAGGACTGCCGGTTCCTGATGCACCAGAATCATTCTCACTTGAGTCAGACGAGGAAGAGGAAGAGGATGAAACTTCTGGTCCTGAACCATCAATGTCACAGGACCCACATTTTCTCCCATCCTCCTCCTCTGAACCACACCTCATAACACAAGCTGAACTGAATGACCTTGTCAGGGATTTGGAACTACCCAAGAGTAAGGCAGAGCTGTTGGGCTCCAGACTACAGCAGTGGAATCTCCTGGCAGGTGATGTTAGGGTTTCCATGTTCCGTGACCGTCAAAAGGATCTTGTCCCATTCTTCTTCATGGAAGGTGATCTTGTAGTCTGCAACAACATCGATGGTGTGATGGCAGCCCTCAACATCGTTCACGATCCAGATGAGTGGAGACTCTTCATTGATTCATCGAAGACGAGTCTTAAAGCTGTTTTGCTGCATAATGGCAATGTTTTGCCATCAATTCCAGTTGGTCATGCAGTCCATATGAAGGAAACCTATGACAACATGAAACAACTTTTGAGGTACATAAACTATGACCAACATCAGTGGCAGCTTTGTGGCAATTTGACACACAACAGCTTTGTGTTGCTCTCTTGCTTGGTCTGCAGACTGGATACACAAAGTACTGCTGTTTTCTCTGTGAATGGGATAGTCGTGCAAGAGATTCCCACTACATCAAGAAAGATTGGCCACTCCGACAGTCATTGGAGCCTGGGAGGAAAAGTGTTCAGCATCCATCACTTGTTGAATCAAGGAAGATTTTGCTACCACCCTTACACATCAAGCTGGGTCTGATGAAGAACTTTGTCAAGGCCATTGACAAAACACAAGCAGCTTTCAAGTACCTCCGTGGAAAATTTCCAAGGTTAAGTGAAGCTAAGATAAAGGAAGGTGTCTTTGTTGGTCCTCATATTCGTGAACTTCTTCGAGATGATACATTTGACCATGCACTGCATGGCAAGGAAAAGACGACATGGAAAGCCTTCCAGTCAGTGGCAATACATTTTTCTCGGAAACAACAAGACAGACAACTACAGGTTGTTGGTGGAAAACCTCCTCAAGGCATACAAAAGCCTTAGTTGCAACATATCACTAAAGATACATTTTTTGCACTCTCATCTAGATTTTTTTCCACCGAACTGCGGAGCAGTGAGCGACGAGCACGGCGAGCGATTTCACCAGGACATTGCAACGATGGAGAAACGCTATCAGGGCAAATTGAGCCCATCAATGCTTGCAGACTATTGCTGGACAGTGACAAGAGATGCTCCATTTAATGAATACAAGAGACAAGCCAAGAAGCGCCGAGTAGACACTGAATAGGACTAAACTATGTACATAATAGTTTTTTGCCTTTTGTTTCAGAATACATTTTTTTATATAACCCTTTTGTTGATTTTGAAAGTGTTACATAAATAGGACAGATGAAATATTATCATGTAAAGCAACCATAAACACATGAAAAGACCTAGGTTTACAATTTATGATTAAAACTCTATTATCTACACAATATACATAGACATAAAATGTAAAAACTTAAATATCTTCGAAACAGTAGCCAATCAGTTGTTTTAATTGTCATATTTGAATTCAGCACATCAAAATACATAATAAATATCACATTTTATCTCTGAAGCAGACGACTTCTAAAAAATTGTAGACCAGTGTAATCCTGGCATTTTCAGGAAAACCACTGATTTTTCGTCCTTTACAGTAAAGTATCCAGTGCCTTACTCTGTTTCTGCAGCCCACAAATTAGTCCAATGGGAGTTACCCACACCATCTGGATATGGGTGGGTATGGGAAAGTGAGAAAAATAAAATATTTTTCTCCCCTGTCTCTACTACTCCCATTTTCAAAAGGAACCTTTCATTGATCCTCTTAGCAACTCACTGGGGCCTGCCCCTCTAATAGAAACATAGGAATTGCCACAGTGAATCACTCCAGAGGTCCATCTAGTCTAGTGTCTTGTCTTTGATAGTGACCACTGACCAGTATCAGCTGATTCAGAGGAAGGCAGAAGAAACCCTGGAGTAAGCAGTTATGGAATAACTTGACAGTGGGACATGAGTAGTTCCCATTGACTTCACTGCAAGTTACCCATAACCAAATGGGGGACAGGGTCCCTAGAATCTCATAAGAAAGTCCTCAGAGGAGCTATGAATTATAGCAGCAAAGTTATGTTGGCAGCACATATAGCAAGATTTCATCTTTAGCATCATTGTACCAGGAGAGTAAGCACCAAGTCTCTCCATGATATCACAAGATATGATGTGCAGTAACTCTATTGTCCTCAACATACTCAATGGAGTTATGGTGTGGCATGTCATCCTATATTTCTAGGCAGCAAAGAAGTTAGCGAGGCAGTGGAGACATGCTGAGATTTTCTGAAAAGAACATTATATGTTTCTCCTGGCAGAATCAAATGCTATTTGCACAATATTTAATTAAAACCCAGGACCAGTTAACATAAAGGCCTAATGATGTAACTGCACTTAATTTGTTAGAAAATACATTTATAGCTTCTGCTTTGGATAGACGATGTAGGAGAAGAAAAGGTCAACAGGAGGATTTTTTGAGCTATTTCTAAATTCTTGCCATATCATTATAAATAGCCATTCACCCTTCTAAAATGGAATGCATCAAAAGCCACGGGCATGAGGGTATGTTGATTACTTTCATGCAAGTTGGTAGCACATTAGTATTCTGAAAGGGGAGAAAGGCCTAACTTGGGCTTGGGGAGCCATGAGATTGATAGCCACCAGGAAAATGGTTTCTTTAATTAATTTTCTTCCAAAAATGATCCAGACCATTAAAACTGCTTTAATATTTGCTTGCAGTGAGAATCAGTTCTGACATATGAAATGCTGCTAAAACGTAGCAGATGAGTATGTAGGGGAAAATGCTTAAAAAGCAATCTATTTAAACTCATTTTAATACCTTTAATATTAACTAATATGCATTTTCTCTGCAACCTATGCTGAAAATATACATCTGGATTTATATCTGCAGGTTAACATTTATTCATTCTTTTCCTGGTATAGCATTTTAATCTACTATGACAGTGTCTAGTAGATGTGCAAGAGGAAAAAAAGCATGTAAATACTGATGAACTAGCCTAAAGAAGTGAGAATTTTATGACCAGTAACAACATTTGTAGTTACACGAGCTAAAATAAGGGTAAACAATATCTGGCTGAAGGGTACAAGCTGATCACTGTAGGGTAGGAAGGATATTATTCAACTAGTTTGATGCACTGTGTCTGTACAGGGTGAGTGGGACCAGTAATCTTTCTCAGAAGCACCATTTACTGGCTATTATCAGACACAGCAGTACCATACTTAAAACTGCCTAAGTCAGAGAGCCGAGAATTTCTTCCATGCAGGGGAATACTTGGTGGCATAAAACCTTGGCTATGGACCAGGTCAGATAAGGAGTGTGCCAGGGTCAGGAGGAGTTAGAGCTGAAGCAGAAATTACTCAGGTGATACTGGGTTAGTGGAACAGTCCCTAATACCCACTTTGTTGGATACACCCCAACGGGGGTTGTGTCAGCAGGGATCTCTATGGGGATAGGGGCACTGTGTGGGGGATAGGAGCGGTGCTGGGTGAACGGCCCAGGCTCGTTCCACCTGGCACAAGTTACAGAGCTGCTGTAATTTGTGCCTGAGCCAATTCAGACCTTGTCTTCCCTATAGGGCCAGGGAAGATGGCAGTGTTACTTTGGGATATGTCTATACTGCAATCAGAACGGCACATAGAGTCATACCTGAGCAAGCTTTGATCAAGCCAGCTCACTAAAAATAGCATAATAACATTGGCAGCACAGGCAGCAGCATAGGCTAGCCACTTGAGTACACACCTAGGGTCTCAGACAGTAAGGTACTCAACTAATTAGTCCATTCCTCTATCTGTGCCACCATGGCAACACAGCTAGCCTACCTTGGCTGGAAATTACACCTCCTGTTCCAGTGTAGACCTGACCCTTTTCTCACTTCCCTTTTGTGCATCAAGGTAACAATGGATGTAACCCAGGATACAAACCAATCTGTTGTGCATGATGTGCCAAAGGTGAAACATAATTTAGTAATTTCTCTGGACCCAATAGCCCCCTCTGCAGGAAAATCCCATATAAGGAGCTGCAAAATCTTCATGTATCAATTCATGGATTTCCCTTCTAAGCACTACTTTGGACAGGCAGAAGGTTTGGTGAGCCAAATATAGATATTGCCTAATCCCTGCAGATCTTGGCACACTTCCTGAGAAAACAGGACAGCTGTACATAGGTCTAATTCCATAGCTTCTTGCTCCTCCTTTTCCCCTGCCTGTGCTCCTCCTGCTTCACTCAGTCTTCGAGGAATTTCTTTGAGAAGAGGAGCAACCAGCAGAAGATAGCTATGAAAATACTGGCCCAGTCTGCATTATCGTTTATATAGAAGTCAAACTGTCTTAGGTGCTTTGCTAACAAATAAAAGATAACACTTCCTATCCTGGAGAGAGGGGGAGCCACTGGTGTGGGTGCTATGCTAGAAAGTGGGGGCTAGGGTTCAATTTTTCATCCACTCCAGACTCAGTTCCTCAACAGTAAAATAGATAACCATCGCCTGCCTCAAACAGCTGTTGTGAGGCTAAATCCATATAAGTCTGAAGTGCATAGAAAGTGTGGTAATGGGGGTGAGGGACCTCTATAAATAACTAAAGGTAAATAGCTATCCTCATGATTCTCCTATGAATAAGCATTATAATACCAATTTCACAGATGGGTGAATCAAAGCCCAGAGGTTAGTGTGACAAGCCCTCATATAGTACCTAGGAGTTCTGCATCTCACTTCGTAAACCTATTAAGCCACATTTGAGTCAATCACTTAATATAGAGTTCAATCCATTATACAGGTTCGATAACACTCAGGCCTTGACTCTCAACTGCTTTGCACCTTCTGCTGTCACTCTCACTTGTGCAAAGCAGGTGTAAAATACTTCAGGGTCGACTAGAAGCATTTTACAATCACATTGTTCGGGTACAAAAGACTCCACAAGCACGTGGCCTTGGAGATATAGGCCCAATTGATTAATTACTGGTTTTGTTACATGGGTAAACTGGTGTTGATTAAAACAAGAACTAGTACGAACTTGAATTGACATGGAAATTCAGCCTGAAACCAAACATATCTGGAGGTTCCAAAAGTGTAAGTAACTTCATGTGATTATCATTATAGCATGTTCTTGTACCTCAAAATGCAAGACTTTTCCAAAAGTTGTTTTCCTGATTCATGCTCTGTTTAAAGATTGCCCACATGTCCTAATTCTCCCACCTCCATCTGATAGTTACTTCTAAAGCATCACAATCTTCAGCAGTACTGTCAAGAAAAAACATAAAACTCTGAAAAGACCAGTTAAAATGTTTATGATGCACAGAATCTTGCAAATTACAGAAGGAAAAACCTGTTTGATGATCCACTTCATCTTCCAGACTGTACAATGTGTTTGATGATCCACTTCATCTTCCAGACTGTACAAAACTGTTCCCTTCTATATAGGTCAGGGATCAGCAACCGTTGGCATGTGGCTGATGGGCTGGGATGGTTTATTTACCTGCAGCATCCGCAGGTAAATAAACCATTTATTTATTGGTTCGGCCAATCGCAGCTATCACTGGCTGTGGTTCACCGTTCCAGGCCAATGGGGGCTGCTGGAAGCAACTAGGGCCAAGGGATGTGCTGGCTGCCTGGACAGTAGTAAGGAGCAGTTCAACTACTTACTGAGCAAGTGCAGAATGGTGGTAGAATGTGCATTTGGACGTTTACAGGCTCGCTGGCACTGCTTGCTGACTAGGTTAGACTTCAGCAGAACCAGTATTCCTACTGTTATTGCTGCTTTCTGTGTGCTCCATAATATCTGAGAGAGTAAGAGGAAGACATTTATGTTGGGGTGGGAGGTTGAGGCAAATCGCCTGACAGTCAGTTTTGAGCAGCCAGACATCAGGGTGATTAGAAGAGCACAGCTAGGCATGCTGAGCATCAGAGAAGCTTTGAAAACTAGTTTCATGACTGGCTAGGCTACGGTGTGACAACTGTGTGTTTCTCCTTGATGCAAACCTGCCCCCTTTGTTGATTTTAATTCCCTGTAAGCCAACGACCCTCCCCCCTTAGATCAGAGCTGGCAAAGGAAATAAAGTCACTATTGTTTTAAAACCATGCATTTTTTCTTTATTGATTAAAAAAAAGTGAGATAATAGACAAATAGATAATAGTCGGGGTGGGGAAGAAGGGAAGGACAAGGCCACACTGCTTATTGTAGCCACACTACAAATCAAAACTTATTGAATGACAGCCTTCTGTTGCTTGTGTCATTCTCTGGAGTGGAGTGGCTGGGTGTCCGGGCCTCCCTGCCCCCCGAATTCTTGGGCATCTGGGTGAGGAGGGTATGGAACTTGGGGAGGAGGGCAGGAAGTTATATAAGGAATGCAGCAGCAGACTGTGCTTTGGATACAAGGTCACATTTTGCCTTTTATATTGAGTGCCTGCCGGTACAGGGAGACATCACGCATGGCTGGGCAACAGAATTCAGTTTCCAGGCAGCCATGGTAAGCCAACGGGTACGTGGGGTTGGCTTCTTCCGTCTTCATAACATGTGGGAATGGTTTCAAACTGCAGCACCCTCCTTTCCCATTGCAAGCAATGACAGTTGAGCTGGTCATTTAAAAAGAGGGGCTGTGGTTTTCGGGTGGATGTGCAGCACAGCCCTCCCTCCACCCCACCGCGTGGCAATTCTCAGGATGATCCCTTCACCCCTCCCTCTACCACACGGCTATTATCAGGGATGATCCCTTTTAGCCAAAGGCAAACAGCTAAGCACGAACGGGCTCCTTTGACTGTTCCCTTACAAAAATTCCCCTATTTCAGCCAGTTGACCATGAATTATATCACTCTCCTGAGGCTAACACAGAGAGAGAAAGACCAAATGTTGCTTGAGTGCAACCAAAACCCAGGACCATTTGCTGCCATGCTTTGTGCTGCAATGATTCCAGACTACCTGCTACTGGCTTGGCATAGTAAAGTGTCCTACCATGGAGAACGGAATAAGGCAGCCCTCCCCAGAAACCAGGCAAAGGCTTTTAGAGGACCTCCAGGAGAGCTTCATGGAGATGTCCCTGGAGGATTCCCACTCCATCCCCAGACATGTTAACAGACTTTCCCAGTAGCTGTACTGGCTGCAAATGCATCCCAAATCTTCATGGCAAATCAAACATTAAACACAATTATTTTTAAACCCTGTAGCGTATTTACAAAGGTGCACTCACCAGAGGTGCCTTCTCCAGCTTCAGGATCTGGGAACCCCACCTTGGGAGGGTATTGGCTCCAGGATGATGAAAAGTCCTGGCGGCCAGGGAGAACAGATTCTACGCTTGCCTGCTGTGCATTCTCCTCCTCCTCCTCTTACTCATCCATAAAATCCTCCTCCCTGTTCCATAAGACTCCCTCATTGCAGTTGTCCACGGACAGTGGTGGGATAGTGGTAGGGTGTCCCCCTCCATTCAGAAAGCCATGCAGCTGATCATAGAAGCGGCATGTAAGGGGCTCTGACCCAGAGTGACCGTTTGCCTCCTTTGTCTTTTGGTAGGCTTGCCTGAGCTTCTTAACTTTCATGCGGCACTGCTGTGTGTCCCTGTTGTAGTCTCTGTCCAACATGCCTTGTGTGATTTTGGCATATATATTAGCATTTCTTCTTTTTGATCAGAGTTCAGCCTGCACAGTTTCTTTTCCCCATACAGCAATCAGATCAAGTGTCTCCTGTTCAGTCCATGCTGGAGCTTGTTTACGATTCTGGGATTGCATGGTCACCTGTGCTGCTGAGCTCGCCACGCTGACCAAACAGGAAATGAAATTCAAAATTTCCCAGGACTTTTCCTGTATACCTGGCTAGTGCATCTAAGTTGAAAGTGCTGTCCAGAGAGATCACATTGAAGCACTCCGGGATAGCTCCTGGAGGCCGATACCATTGAATTGCATCTACGCTACCCCAAATTTGACCCAGCAAGGTTGATTTTAGTGCTACTACCAGGGAGTACAGCAGTCGATTTTTAGAGCCCTTTTGGTTGACAGAACGGGGTTGTTTGTGTAGAAGGATTGATTATAAAATCGACTTAACACTGCTAAATTCGACCTAACCTCGTAGTATAAATCAGGGCTAAGACAAAAATCTGTACAGCACTCTGCTGGATTGAAGGCAGTCATTTGGAACTGTTACTGACTCTTCTGGATTTAGCCAGGGAGAGCTCTCCACATTCTCTCTAATAAAGCTGAACCACAACTTTCAAAAGTATTAAGCTTCAGTGATGCCAGACTGTGGATGACCTCTTTTTCAAAAATAACACTACAGTGGATTCGCCTATTTGCTAGTGTCTGAATGCTATAGTTGGCTTAATTCAAAGACATTACAGAAAATCTCTCTTTCCCTTCCTGAGTCAACTTAGACATTTACTTTGCAACAGATATTGTGCTACTGAACATTACCGTTTTTGAAATGCAGAGTACAGAGGACTAGCCGAACAATGTGAGTGAGGAGAAGTTTGCAAATGGGTGAAGTACAGTGATGCTGATCTTTTGTACTCAAATGCAGTTTAGTCTCCAGGTCAGGGTAAAAAGCAAGAATATATATTCAAGAAAATATAAAGCAACCTACTTGAATTAGCTTTGCACTCAGGAAAAAAATCAGTGTATCAATTCAAAATTCCTTTATTTCATCACAATGACAAAATGTTGGCAGTAGGCCAGCTACCTGCCAGATATAAATCAGAAGCTGTATGATTGAGCCAGAAGTCTTCACTGGAGCCAAAGGACAAATGCAGAAGAGCACATCTTTATACATCTACTCCTTTAAAGAGACAGCACTTTCAAACAATTGCATTTATACCATTGAATATATTTTCGTTATATGAATCCAGCTTTATTTGGTTTTCTTTTGTTAATATGAAGAAATGAATAAAGGAATATGAAGACAGAGGTGTAGGGATATATGAATCTTGATTTATACTCTAATAGATGAGGATGGTTGATCTCACGGTCAAAGTACAAAACTGGGAGTCAGGATTTCTGGCTCTCTCAAAGACTTCCTGGATAACAGAGGGCAAGCCAAAATTTTCAAACATGGCTACTTAATTTAAGTGTCTCAATTCTGGAGTATACAAAGTTGGATGTTCTTAAGACACCAAGACATGTAACAGTGACTAGTATCTAATGATGCATGGAGGAGTGGCTGCCACATGGAATCACAGAACCTGACCCATCAAGGTGCTGAGTATCTCTGCACTTTTTGGGCACGATGCCCTTAATGAGGAAAGGGCACTGTGCTCTATGTCTAAACAGGATTTTGGAAAAAAAAAAGCCTGTATGCACTCAGTAGGACCATACAGACAGTTGTGAAACAGCCCTAGCACTATGTCAGAGATTTACAAATGTTTTAACACTGCAAACTCCATCCTTATAGGTGGCACCACTAGCAAAATTTATAGATAGGGATACCTAACATTTTCCATGTTAAACCCCATTTGGGCTGAACTGTTCTATGTTTACTCTTTAGCTCAGTCTAATTAATTATTAATTATTATTATTTTAATTATAATCATTTAGTATTTATTCTTACAGGAGAATGTTGAGTAGCAGTAAAGAGGTTATTTTAGCTCTGCTTTTGGCATTGGTGCAACCACTATCACAATATTACCTCCTGTTCTGGTGCCTACAATTCAAGAAGGTGATAAACTGGAGAGGGTTCAGAGAAGAGCCACAAGAGAGACTGAAGGATTAGAAAACTTTCCTGATACTGACAGACTCAGGGAGCTCAATCTATTTAGTTTAAAGAGAAGGTTGAGGGATGACTCATAGATTTTAAGATCAGAAGGGATCATTGTATCATCTGTAATGTCCTCCAGCCCATTACAGGCCACAGAGCCTCACTCACCCATTCCTGTAATAGGCCCCAAACCTCTGGCTGAGTTACCAAAGTCCTCAAACCATGGTTTAAAGACTTCAACTTACAGAGAATTCACCATTTACATTAGTTTAAACCTGCAAGTGACCCATGCCCCATGCTGCAGAGGAAAGCAAAACCTCCTGCGTCCCCTCACGGCAGATCTCTACCAATCTGACTCAAGGGAAAATTCCTTCCTAACCCCAAATATGGTGATCAGTTAGACCCTGAACATATGGGCAAGACCCACCAGGCAGATGCCTGGGAAAGAATTCTCTGTAGTAACTCAGAGCCCTCCCCATCTAGTGTCCCGCCTCCAGCCATTGGGGAGTTTTGCTACTGGCAGCCACCGAAGGGCCACATGCTATTGTAGGCAGCTCCATCATACCATTCCCTCCATAAACTTATCAGGCTCATTCTTGAAGCCAGTTGGGTTTTTTGTCCCCACTGCTCCCCTTGGAAGGCTGTTCCAGAACTTTACTGCTCTGATGGTCAGAAACCTTCCCCTAATTTCGAGCCTAAATTTGTTGATGGCCAGTTTATATCCATTTGTTCTTGTGTCCACATTGGCATTTAACTTAAATAACTCCTCTCTCTTCCAGGTATTTATCCCTATGATATATTTATAGAGAGCAATCATATCTCCCCTCAGCCTTCTTTTGGTTAAGCTAAACAAGTCAAACTCTTTGAATCTTCTCTCATTAAGTAGGTTTTCCATTCCTCTGATGATCCCAGTAGCCCTTCTCTGCATCTATTCCAGTTTGAATTCATCATTCTTAAACATGGAAGATCAGAATTGTACACAGTATTGAAGATGAGGTCTGAGTGCCTTCCCTGTCTCTACTGGGAATACCTTACTTGATGCATCTTAGGACTGTATTAGCCTTTTTTCACAGCTGCATCATTTTGACGGCTCCAAGTCATCCTGTGATCAACCAGTACACCCAGGTCTTTCTCCTCCTCTGTCACTTCCAACTGATAAGTCCCCAGTTTATAGCATTTATAGCAAAAAATTCTTAATGTATTACCTTGCAATTTGCACAATTAAATTTCATCCCATTTCTCTTAGTCCAGTTTACAAGGTCATCCAGATCTCCATTTATGATATTCCAGTTCTCCTCTCTATCGGCAATACCTCCCAACTTTGTGTCATTCACAATTTTTAGTAGCACACGCACTATGCCTCATGCCAAGTTTAATAACAAAAATATTAAATTAGATTGGCCCCAAGACCAAACCCTGAGGAATTCCACTAGTAACTTCCCTCCAGTATGACAAATCACCTTTCAGTATGACCTGTTGTAGGCTCTCCTTTTACCAGTTCCTTATCCACCTTTCAATTCTTATATTAATCCCCACTTCTCTAATTTAACTAATAATTTCCCATGTGCAACTGTATCAAATGCCTTACTGAAATCCAGGTATATCAGACTTACTGTATTTTCTTTGTTGAGTACAGCTGAAAAGTACCTACATCTGAAACAAATACTTTACAATGGGCTCTTCAGTCTAGCAGAGAAAAGTATAACACAATCCAATGGCTGGAAGTTGAAGCTAGACAAATTCATACTGAAAATAACATGTAATTTTTTAACAGTGAGGATAACTAGCAATTGGAACAATATACCAAGGGGCATGGTGAGTTCTCCACCCTACACAGGACCCCTGTTACAGTCCATGCACAGGATGGAACTGCTCCGGGGATGAATCAGAGTTGTGTAGTGAAGCAGGCTGTTCTTTGTAGAAGTTAGAAGACGTATAATGAATGAAACAGGGGATCATAGGAAAAGAGAGGATGGCCTCATGGTAAAGCCAATTGAATGTATCCTGCAGAATTGGATTCTATCCCTGCTCCTGCCATAGTCTCCATGTGATGCTGGACAAGTCACTTTAACCAAATTTTCCATTGGTCACTAATTATGCATTCCTCATTATCTGGGTGCCTGACTTGAGCTGTCAAGGTCTGATTTCAAAGCATTTACAGCTACAACTGAAGTCAGTGGCTGCTGGGCTTGACAATATAAAGTGCTATGCAATGCTTCTTCAGTGCTTAACCAGACAGTTGGCCATAATGGTTATTCACCATTTCATCCATTCCTGTGCAGTCGCAAAGGCTTGATGGTCTGAGAGTCCAGCATCAATGCCAAATACACTGAAAAATCAGGTGTTAAGACTCTCAGATGGGGCACCTAAAATAGGTGAATACCTTTGACCTCTGTCTCACTGCCTCAATTACACAGCTGTAAAATTGAGATAATATTTTCCCTGCTCATCACACAAGGGGGTTGTGAAAATAAATTCATTAATATTTGAAAAGCATTCAGACACTCTAATGATGTACTCCATAGAATAGCTCATGAGAAAATTAATAATTCTGTCTTCAGAGCAGAGTCTGAATAGCATGCAGCAAATAAAGTATGGGGCCACACATTGAATAATGAAGATAAAACAAAATATCAATAGCTGCTCATTCAGTGAGCACTGTCCATTCTGTGCACTGAATGAGGCAGGGCTCCTGGAGAAAAATAGTATGTGACCATGTAATTAAGGACTATATCATAATGCATATGTACAAAAGGGCCACATTAATATTGCACAGCACAACTTAATTCTGGAATCTCCTAATTTTTGAGTGCTTGACTGTGCAATCTTAATATTCTTCTAACCTGAGGTGGTTTTTTTAAAGTAATTTACTAGAATTTTTAAAAAGCAAACTGAAACAAACAGAAATTCCATCATGTCTACACCCACATAGGTCATCAGCAGGTTTGGATGCTTTGATCCACCACAAAGACTTCTTCCACTGGAGCATGCAGAGTAATTGATAGCCATAGTAGCTCGTAATCCTTATTTGAACCAGCACTAGAAGGGGATGGGACACTTGGACAGTGGGTTTTACAGATATTTACTGATAGCAGAGAGATGGTGAGAGTTTGGTATCTTTGGTTCCATTCTAGGCTCTGGAGAGGATTGTATTCTAATAAAAACAAACTCTTCTGCCCCATCATCAAAGCATGACCTGGCTGCCCTGTCCCTATCCAAATCCTCTCTTTTCCCTATACCTGGTTCTACTCCCAATCCTATTCTCCTCACCAAGACAGCCCCAATCTCCACTGCTCCAGATTCTCATCACAATTCCAAACTCCTTGCCCAGCAAGTACTAATCTCACCCCTCTGAACTCCTCATTCCAATCATCTGACACACTTCTAGTCCCAGTCTCCTTGCCCAACCAGTAACAGTTCTTCTTCTCCTAGCTCCTCATTCAGCCTATTTCCATCCCGCAACCTGGCTTCCATTCCTTATCCCACTACCCATGTTCCCTTTTCCCACTTGCTCCCTGTCCCATTCCTCTGCCCAGGGTCCAGGTCCAATCTCATTGCCACGACCCTGGGTTTTTACCCAGAGTCTTTGCCCTTAGCAGTCACAGTATTTCACTTTCACTATGGTTCCTCATCAGATCTATCTTCCCATCCATCCTTGCCTCCTTGGCTCCTTCCTCTTGGTCCACTGGTTTTCATTGCCAGTCCCCTTGCCCCGCCAGTCCTAATATCCCCCACAGGCTTTTCATTAATCACAGATAGACCTCGCCCTTCCCACATTTTTTCCTCCTGGCTCCCAGTCATCAGAGTTTTTTAACTTGGGCAACACAAAGTGTTTTCCCCCAGTCTTGTTCTAATTTCCATAAAAATTCAGCCTAAGGCAAATGCCTGGCATGCAGAGAAGAGTCACAAGAATTATTAAAGGATTAGAAAACATGATAGACTCAGAAGGTGCAATCTATTTTGCTTAACAAAGAGAAGGTTAAGAGATGACTGATTAAAGTCAATAAATATCTACATGGGGAACAAATATTTAACAATGGGCTCCATAACATGATCCAAAGGTTAGGAGCTGAAGCCAGACAAATTAAAACTGGAAACAAAGCATACATTTTTAACAGTGAGAGTGGTTAACCATTGGAATAATGTACTAATCATCATGGGGGATTCTCCATCACTGACAATTTTTAAATCAAGTTTGGGTGTTTTTTCTAAAAGCTAGACTTTAGGAATTATTCTGGGGAGGTTCTCTGGCCTGTGTTGTACAGGAGGTCAGGTCAGATGATCGCAATGGTCCCTTCTGGCCTTGGAATCTATTAATCTATGGAAAAATGTAAACTACTCAAAACAGGGTCTTGTAACTGGAATTGTTGGGAAAATTTAAAAATAATCAGTGCTACCAGTCTGACCTGTATTATCTATTTACAAATTATAGTTTAGGATAGATAGATAGATAGATAGATAGATAGATAGATAGATAGATAGAT